>JAQLOM010000036.1:13978554-13991255 GCA_030068315.1 Chrysichthys thysi | reverse complement strand
TGATGATGTTTCAGGTCATATTTAAGCAGAAATGTAGACAATTCTAAAGGGTTCACAAACTTTTAAGCACCACTGTAGCTATACCATATTAACTTGCTGAAATGCTGGATAGAGCTGGCACCTGCTCTCCAAGCCTCTGCTTTCTCTGTTCCAGGTCCTGCGGAACCAATGCACAAGGGCCCAGAGCTCACACCGGTGCAGCAGCAAGACCTCAATGAGTTGGAGCACCAATACTGGCAGTGGCTGTACAGTGTACTGGAAGCCTTGCAAGAGGCCACAGAGGAGTCCATGAGCCAGGGGTCTAGTCCCATGGTGTGCCCCAAGCCCCAAGTGGTGCACCAAGCAGGAGCACAACATGCGAATACTGATGCCCTCTCTTGTTGTGATGCATCCAGCTGGGAGCCAACTGGAGGGCAATGTGATGACCATGGCTGCTCCACCCTCTCATCTGTCAGCAGCAAGCACTTCTCGTTGGATCTTGCTGGCTGCCAATCCCAGAGGAGTGGGGCTTGTAAATCCGCCACAGCTGCCAGCCACTTAATCTTAAACAGCCGAGGGGACCGGAGGATGGATAAAAGAGGGAGAAAACTCGCACCAAGGAAGAGGGAAGAGGCATGTGAGTGAAACATGCTTAATGCACACTACTAATTGCTGTCTGTTTTTCTGTTTTATATGCAGATTCTCACTCACAGAATGCTGCTAGTCTGAGGCAATGCGGAGTGCCCAACCACGTCGGCATTTTTTATCACTGAAGGCTGCTATAATAAGAAAAAAAGGTTTTTAATCATTATTTTGTATTTGATCTAAAACCTGGTTGTTTTCCCCAGTCAGGCCTTTTGTGATCCTGATGATATCAGAACGTGTTGATATTTCCTATTCCTTAATTGTACTTAATGGCAAAGCTGCCAAACAGGAGGTGAGGTCATATCTTGACAAACCTTTGGTCAGTTGACTGATGAAACTTGCTATGAGTCCATACAGCCATGCCCATGAAAAAATTATGTGAAGTTTCCATGGCAGCTATGCCATAGTTAAAATGCCTAACTTATACTCACTGACAAAAGAAAGTTAAGCACCCAGACTACATTAGTGTCATTTGGTAGACACCCTTACCCAGAGTGTCTTACATCGATCTCATTTTTACAACTGAGCAGTTGAGGATTAAGGGCTTTGCTCAAGGGCCCAGGAGAGGCAGCGCTGGAGTTTGAACTCATGACCTTCCGAGCAGTAGTCCAATGTCTTAACCACTGAGCCACCGCTGTCCCTAGAGGAAGTAATGGGAATGAAATGAAACTGCACATGTTGAAAGGTCATGTGACTGTATTACAATTATTACAATGTCAGATCAAATAGATAATGGAGTTCACAGTGCAGGCACATTGCTGGTCCCATGTCAGTAGTGTATAGAACCCCCTCAGGCCTGTATGCAAGCAATGAGTCATACAGCCATTGCATCCTCCCCTGCAGCAAGTTGGCCTACAGAGATCCAGTAGATCAGCACTGGCTCAGAGTTGATGTCTGAGCTGATCCCACATATGTTCAATTTAGGAAAGACTGCAGG
Source organism: Chrysichthys thysi (assembly GCA_030068315.1). Taxonomy (NCBI): domain Eukaryota; kingdom Metazoa; phylum Chordata; class Actinopteri; order Siluriformes; family Claroteidae; genus Chrysichthys; species Chrysichthys thysi. Next base: position 13,989,694 of record JAQLOM010000036.1, on the reverse strand, counting down.
ACCTGGTGAGCCACGGGAGGACCTCATCATGACCCAAGTAGTCCTTACACACATGTGCCATGTGTGAACAGGCATTGTCTTTTTGAAAGACTGCACCAGGATAAAGGAGGGATAAATCATATGGACACAGGATGCAACTGATATAGCACTGTGCTCTCAGGGTCCCCCAAATCACTACCAGAGGTGACCTGAATTTAGCCTACAGAGGGGATAATGAACCTGGAGTCCAGCTGATGCCAGTCATTGAGACACGATGTGGTATGACACAGGGTGTGGTAAAGAGTCCAAAACCTGTGTCCGGATGGCAGATGCAGATGCCATAGTGTTCTGTGATATTTGGCACACAATACAAAAATCCTCCCTTGGTGTGCTCTGTCTTTGGCAACCTTCACAACGTGTGTGTGGGTGCCCTCACATATCCATTGGTTTCAACATCAGACCATTGTGTCACATCTACACCCCACATGTTGGGACATTGCACATTGCAACCACCTGGCCTCATGAAAACCCACAATTCAACCCCTATCAAACTCTGTCAAGTGCTGGTAATGTTGTTGTGTTGGTGGGGTTTGGGTGGACATATGCAGGCTGCTGGAGGGAAAACTAAAACCCTTAAACAGGTTTATTTAGACACGGGCAGGGGTACATAAACAGAAGGCAAAATCAAGGTTAAATACAAGCAGGGTCACCTAGGTGCAAACAGGTATACATGCAAAGCTACGCAAAACACATAAATCCGGAACATGGAAATACAATCAAACACAGGCAACAACAATCACTGGTAAAAAAAACTCAGCAATAGTGCGGAAAAAGGCAAAACTAATACTTCGCAAAGCATGCGAGTAGAGAGAGTCCAAATATAGGGCAGATAATCAGCATAGATGTGAAACACTGGTGACTTCTTGTGCTGCTGCCTTCATGATGCACTGAATGGGTGTGGTCATGAATTTGGGCATGGGCTGTGGTGTGGGGATGAAATCAGGCAGGGAATACAGCACAGAGAAACTAATAGGCACAGGGATAAACACCAGGATTGGATTGGGGACAAGTATACATGACCCTATATTCACTGGAATGGGCTGCTTGACTTGAACAGGGCCTGTAAATGTGACAGGCATGGTGTCTAGGACAGGAACAGACTCTGAAGCTGCAGCGCTTCACACACATCACACATGGCCAGCACTTAACCCACTGCCCATGACTGTAACCAGCCTAACTATGTGATGCCACATCACTTCATTCATGCACTCCTCATACCAAGAACACCCCCAAAAGCATGATTGCTCTCAAAGACCTCCCCCTCCTGCAAAGAATTCAAGGTACACGGTGGTCAAATTGGCGACAACACTTCAGACATTAGCTACAATAACATCTGTAAGCAGACTGATGAGGGGCTGAGAGAGGGTGAAATCACTAGTACAGTGCTCCGCATCATCAAGACTGGCAACTTTAAAGATATGCTCACGAATAAGGAGGATATGATGATAGGTGAGCTCAAGACCTTTCTCCAGTCACACCTTGGGGGTCAAAGTAGCACTGAGCTCTTCCAGGAACTCATGACTGCAAAACAACATGAGCATGAAACAGCCCAGCAGTTCCTGTACAGGATGAGGGGCCTGAAGCAGAGGATGATGTTCATGTCCAGACAGGCCAACACCAACATTAGATACAAGACACAGACATTAGGTATGAGGCACAGACGGCACAGAATGTGTTCCTACTGTAGAAGAAATTTTATTCTGATTTTTGTTTCCATGGGACACGTACCACAGCTGGGGATATGTATGTGCGTAGGCCATACAGTGAGGGGCCCCCCATTGTAATGTACAGCTATACATTGAAGCTGAGTAGAGGAAACTTGATGAATACCAGATGTGTGGGAACGATGTGTGGGAACTATGTGTAAGTCCATTGTGGACCAGGAGGTATATATAAGTTCAGAGAGAGTGTGTGATTCTGCAGAATTCTACCCAGCTTCATTAACCACCGAAGAAAGCCGGTATCTTCTGAAACCAAAGCCTGAGTCTTCGATTATTCCCCACTACACTACACACTGTTTACCGGGGCTTGAGTGAAAAACACAACAGTGTTCAGTGTGAGTTAAGACCTCTCAGGTCCTGCAGTCACTGATGAGGCACTCCTGAAGCAGGTGACCCAGACTACCAGTGAGGAGAGTGAGAAGAAGCGGCACTTGGGGCGCAAGACTCGCACCAAAACAGCTCATGCTCATAGTGGTGATGCCAACATCAGTGAAGCGAGCAGAGACAAGAGCAGCACTGACATCTATGCCAAAAATGAGCTTATTCATCAGCTGAGCACTCAAGTACAGGTCCTGACCCAGATTGTGAGGTCTCTCCAGTCCAATGCCACCACCTCAGTGAAGTCAACAAACCTTGAGCCTCAATCCCATTGTAACTGCCAATATTCTAACAAGCAAAGCAGGCTGGTAAATAAAGAGAGAGTCTGTGATTGCCCCAGCTGTATTTCGGTCGGCCGGACTGACTGCAACCACTGTTTCATCTGTGGGGAAGAGGGACACAAAGCTGTGGAATGCCTAAAGAGGTCAAAGCCATTGGGAAACATGCCCCAGTCATGGCAACGGGACAACCTGTGACCAGCTGCAGTATCCAGTCCCACCGCGATACTCACCTACCAACACAGATCAACAACAGCCTCACTGCCCCTTCTCATACCTTACCTGATACCAAGTCAAGAGCACTGCAACTGGCAAAGCTTATCGGGGAATCCATGAGTGGATACCTAGTCACTGTTCTTCTGGACTCTGGTACTCAGGTCAGCATCATCAACCTTACCTGGAAATAAAAGTTCTTGCCTGAACAGCAAGTGCATCCTCTCAGTGAGCTGATGGGAGCCAGGGAACTTGATCTCACAGCTGCCAACAGAGAGCCGATACCATACGATGGATGGGTTTAACTTACCTTCAGCTTACCTGGCAACAAAGACCCGAGCCTCACCATCCGAGTACCCTTTCTGGTTAGCCATGTGAGCCTTACACGACCAATTCTAGGCTTCAGTGTCATCCTAGAGCTCATCCTTGGTTGTGAAGGTGGGATTGCACTTGTTGTACGTCGCTCTGGATAAGAGCGTCTGCTAAATGCCTGTAATGTAATGTAATGGATTGAGGTTTGGGTCCCAGTTGTGGCATCCTCCTGTTGAGATAGGCCATCTGACTGAAGAACAGCAAGTCACAGTAAGAGAAATGCTCTATGAGGAGTCCAATGCCTTTGCGTGGGATGCCGACATCGGCTGCATCCCAAGCCTCCAAATGAGCATAACACTGTAGGATGACATTCCAGTTCAGTGACTTTACACAGCTGTTCCACAACCCCTTTTCCAAGAAATCAGGGAGTACATCCAGGACTTGCTGGCCAAGAAATGGAACATCAGATCAAAGTTCCCATGCTCCATTCTTGTCGTCTGTGTCCGCAACAAGGATGGAACATTGAGACTGTGCATCGACTACAGGCTGTTAAACCAAAATGCCATTCCAGATATACACCCCATGCCACATATTCAATACCTTTTTAACATGCTTGGTGGATACAGTTGGTTCTCCATTTTGGACCAGGGGAAAGCATACCATCAAAGTTTCATTGCAGAGGGGCCATGGCACATGACTGCGTTCATCACTCCATGGGGCTTGTTCGAGTGTGTGCATTCCCATTTGGGCTTTCCAACTCTCCAGCCGCATTTCAGAGGAGCATGGAGGAGATCTGTGTGATGAGTGTTGCATCCCTTACTTGGACGATGTCCTCTGCTATGCTAAGACATTTGAAGATCACATCCAGGTACTGAGGCACGTTCTTAGTGCCCTGCAACACCATGGTGTCAAGCTCAGAGCAAGTGTGAGCTTTTCAAGAAGGAGGTTCTTTATGTTGGGAGGCTGGTGTCTGCAGAGGGAGTCTGAATAGACCCCAAGGATCTGGAGGCCATCTAGGCACTGAGAAGTAAGACCCCCAACACCATTGGTGAAGTCTGTAAGCTACTTGGATTCCTGAGTTACTACCAAACATGCATCCAGGACTTTTCTAGAGTTGCAATGCCAATGTATGAGCTGCTGCAAGCTTCACACCCTGCCACTGTCGTGCCTCAGCCCAGAACAAAGAAGGGGAAAGGAGCACAGCTGCCATCCAGGACACCAGTGCAGTGGAAGGAAGCGCACCAGAGAGCCTTGTATCATCTTATAAACATCCTGTCAAACCCACCTGTGCTTGCCTATCCTGACATTGAGCTCCCTTTTGTGCTGCACACCAATGCCTCAGAGCAAGGACTCTGCAGCAGAGAGGGAAACTCAGAGTGATTACCTATGAGTACAGAACTCCGACACTGGCCGAGCTCAATTATCACCTCCATTCAGGCAAGCTTGAATTCCTGGCACTAAAATGGGCCATCACTGAAAAGTTCAGAGACTACCTTTTCTATGCACCTCACTTCACCATGTACACTGACAACAATCCGTTGACGTACGTGATGATTACAGCCAAGCCGAATGCTGTTAGTCCCCGGTGGGTGGGTGAGCACACTGACTTCAGATTTGACCTGAGGTACCAGCCAGAAAAAGTGAATGTTAACATAGACAGCTATGTTCACACCTGCACTGAAGAGCTGTCCAGAGACATCATTCTATCAACATGGGAAGGCAGCAGGGCTGCCAAACTAAAGGATGTGGCTTATGTTGCTGCCCTGAACCAGTCACAACGTCTCCTCTCACAACCACCTGGGCTGCTCACAACCATCCGCCATGATGAACTAATGAAGACCCAAAGGGCTGACCCTGCCATAAGTCAAATCATCAGACTGAAAGAAGCTCATACCACACTTACTGGTGACATGCAACAACAAGTAAGTGGCCTTGCAAAGCGACTTCTACATGAGTGGGAACTATGTCACCAGAAATTGCCCCTGTATCAAACAGAAGAAACCTGTCTCACAAAACACGGCACTATTGGGGAGCATCACCACCAGCTTCACCCTTAGAACTTGTCTCCATTGATTATCTTCACCTTGAACCTAGCAAGGGAGGCTTTGATTACATCTTGGTGGTTGTAGACCACTTCACCAGGTTTGCTCAAGCCTAGGCCACCAAGGACAAGTCTCGTAAGACTGCTGTTGGAAAGCTCTTCGATGCCTTCATCCCACGGTTTGGCTACCCTTGGAAACTACATGTCCAAGTGAGGGAATTTGAGCATGACTTCTTCAGAATCCTGAGTGGAATGTATCATTCAAGGATCACCCCATACCATCCACAAGGGAATCCGGCAGAGAGGTTTAACCAGACTTTGCTCCAGATGCTCAGAACCCTGGAGGAGAAAGAAAAGGAAAGATGGATATTTTCACCTGCCACAAGTCATCCATGCATACAACTGCACCCAGCATGAGGCAATCGGGTTTTCCCCCTTCTTTCTGATGTATGGCCGTCACCCATGTCTGCCTGTGGACATGATCTTTGGCCTAGCTTACCCTCCAACCATGCCCTACACCCCACCACTGTTAGTGTACTGAATGAATCACACCTATCCACACATATACATTTATCTTGCCTGCAGAATAGATCCACACACATTTACACACTTGCCTGCATACAAACCTTGAGTGACACACACTCACCTGTTTCCTTGGGATTTAATAAGGTAGAGTCATTTGAGTTGTCAGTAAAGAGTGTGGGAAGCCACTTTTGTTGTTGGGAAGTGTGTAGCACACCCAATTGGATGACCACAGGCTTTATGTATTTATTATTTTTCTATTTATTACATTTGTATATTATTCACCCAGAATGGCACTATGCCTAGTGGGACTTTTACGAGTGACATAGACAGACATGCCACCTGGGGTTGTTTAATGGGGGTGGACACCCGTGCTGTCTTTAGAAGCAACCTAGGGACAAAATACTTGCCTTGTGTCTGCGTGTGCTCCTCATTTATTTCAATTGTCTTACAGGTTAGTGCTGGGTAAAGTGCCCATCCTCGTTCTTGGGTTGTCAACTATGCATAAATGTTTGTCTGATAACTTATTTCCATGTTAATTTGAACTTTATAATTTCCTGTTTATATTTTAAAGTTTTCCAAGCACAAGGCAGCCAGCTCAGGTAAACTGACAGTTGCTGTCTCGCGAGCTAGTTGTGGTGACCAATTAAAGTAGCCAACGCTAGTAGGAGGGGTTAGCTGCTACCTCAAAGCTAACTGGCTCATAAGCATATTATTGATCCATGGAGCTAACTACTAGCCTAGTATTGTGAGCACCCACTCTTTGTTTTGAGGTGGTTAGTTAATATTCAATGAGTATTAAGACATCCTGACAATTGTTTAAAGATGCGCTACTGTAACAGGCGAAATTACAGCTTTAAGGGAATTATTTCATAAATAATAATAAATACCTGAATATATGAATACGTTTCGATACACTGTGTCTTTTTTATAAAAACAGACAACTACATGTGACCTAGGGTTTACCAGTTAAGGCGTTGCCTGACTTAGACTGACAACATAGGTAGTCTCTAAATGTTTATTCCTTTGTGTTCATTCATGTGTAATACTATTCTGTATTTTGTTAAGTGTAGTGGTTTGCCAGGCAACTAAACATGCAGTTTGTATTTAAAGTAATGGAGTAGCCATTTAATATTGCCCAGTTCAGACAATGTAATCTTTCATTCTGTTGAGTTAACATGATGTAATTGGTGATATTTTAACAGAATGCAATGTTATGCATGGTTGGGTTATTACCAATATGAATGGAATTGCAGTTGTATGTACCTGTTTACACCACATGAAGCCTATATTGGGACTACAAAGAATTGACGCAGGTATCTTGTTGATTGATTGATTGTTATTAAATAAACAGAAGCAACCTCGGGACGAAACACTTAACTTGTGTCTGTGTGTGCTCCTCATTTATTTCACATGTCTTACAGAGACTTATAATTTTGTTGCCACGGCCCTCATTTTAATTACATTATGTCCATGTTTTATTTTTATTTTTTTTCGTACCATGAGCTAGGCTTCATACTTACTGGTCATCATCAAATTGCATTGCTTTATGTACGTAGGCCCAGCACATGTGTAGTTTGGTATATATTCATTTTATTTTATTGTTCATGTCTTAGGCCTACATAGAAAGAAATTCCTTCCTTTGAGTTTCAGTTATTTTATATTATTTCCTGAGATGCTTTGTAAAGTTTGAGAGTTTTTGTTTAACAAAAAATGCCTCACTTTTCTCCTGCCAAATGGATAAGACTGGCCAGTTTTGGGGTTTGTGCCTATAAATTTTAATTTGTGGACAAAAAACCTTGCTGATACGCACCAGAAACTATACAGGATTTTTTTTTTGCATGCCCATGTCCCTTTACAGGCTCTGTAGGTAGGCCTCAGAGATGCCCATGAATTAGCATAACAACAGTAACTGCAACACAGTTAAAAAATGTTACTTTAAAAATGCTAAACTACCTGAGACAATATTAGAACAGCAGTGATCCTAACAAATACTCACAGACACATATTATTTGGGGATTGAAGATGAGAACAGTAGAAATGGGAACCAGGAAGTGCAGTTAATGGACAGTGTGTCAATATGCCACAATTGTGTGATGCTGTGACTCACAAAACTACTGATCACTTGCATCCACCTTAATAGATAACTTGGCACATAGATGACTTGGCAAAAAAAGAGTTAATAAGTATAATAAAGAGGGCCAGCTGATTTGTATGAAGCTAACTGCATTACAATAATTTCTAAAGAGAGATCTATGAATCATGGGAGCAAAGAGGTGAGAGGAAAGAGCTGTGAGAACAGAGGTTTCAGCAAGTTGTCTGGTTATCCATTCAGAGGTTGAATCTTTAGGTGTGTACAAAGTAAATATTCAGGGACAACAAGACAGGACCAAGGGGGAAGGGGTCATTTATCCTGGGGCTGGGTCATGTTCTCTGTTTCTTAACATTGCTGTGAAAGAAAGGCAATTCTGAAGGAAGGCATGTCTAAACAGGAGTATGATTAGAGGAAGAAGTTTTGAGAAATTTTGTCACTGAATAACTCGAATTATTCTTTGTGATACTTATTTAGCACTCAGCCCTGCATCCACTGTCTCACTGATTCTGCTTCAGAGCCAGTGCTGAGGTTTGCATCACTTTTATTTCCTCATCATATCTTGAAATATACATTAAAGGACCAAAATGACCTCTGACCCCCTCACCGATGTCTTCACCATATGCCTTACAAATGTTCTACTATTCGTCCATATTTTCAACTATTCTTCTTTAGGCGTGTGCCCACTGCACAGACCCCCAGGTGGCAGCAGGCTTTTAGGATTATTTTAAATGTATGAAAGAAATATGGATATTCACATAATTTTGAAAGATTTTTTTTTAAGTGTTTCATAAAGTTCCTAAAGGGTAAGTACATTTTAGTCAACTGTAAGTTTAAGTAACAGCAGAGTGCAGTGTTATTCCGTGAAAGCACAGTAGGAATTTCTTAAATGAATTTTTCTCATTAAATATGAGAGTCATCAAGCTGACCAACTCTGGCCATAATTCCATGACAGACAAGTAATAGGTTACATGCTACTCTCTCTCTCATGAGCACACTCGCTTTCTGATCCACATGTTTTCTCTGTCTAACCACATGTTCAGAATTTGCAGTTTTTAAAAGACTTGAGAAAAATGGGGATTCTTACCATTCTCAAGTGTCCGGCTGTGAGCCAGCTAACAGCTACTCACAAAAATATTACATAACTATTCTTTTGCCTGATGCGTTAAAATAAACATTTTCCACAGGGGAACTTCAGATGACTGGTTAGTGATAATAATCACTTTAGCTGCTGGCTGTGATTGAAAAGGAACATGCGCGCGTGCAAACACACACACACACACACACACACACACACACACACACACACACACACACACACACACACACACACCAATGTTGAACAGTTCAAAGTGAGAAAAAACATGGATGACTCCAGGTTTGACGAGCAAGCTAGCCAGATAACTGTGAAGAATAATGTATATTTTCATCCTCAAAACAGCAAACTGTATAGTTAGTGTTATAGATTTAATGAGTGAATATGGCTTTATGTTAACTAATGCTACTTTGTTTACTTCTGATGCTTGTCACAACCAAGTTGATTTGATGTCAGTCCCTGAACTTGAAGGAGCTTATAGTTGAGAAGACTGCCTAGTTCTTGATTAGGCATTTCAAGTTGAGGAGGCATTTTTGTTGGCTTTTCCTGGTTGGAGGTTGGGTATTACAAGCTACTCAGTGAAATCTAGGTTTACTGCTACTATGCTGCACTTGTAATTAAATGCAGAGTATGTTTAAACAACTTGCCACTTAAAACCACTTACTGCTCAGTCATAGTTCAGCTCTCCACCTACTTATCTAACTGTGACTCCCTGACTCCAGCCATAGCAAAATTTAAACTAAAAGAAAAACGGAGCAAGAGTGTAATAGAGAATGAGCCCTCTTCATGAAGAGGGACACAGCTATGAACAAATCTCATGGAGAAAGAAGACCATTGTAGTGGGCTGGCCTACGGACAAGCTACCCATTGAGCTTCACCCAGCCGTGTACAATGCCTAAACTAACATCATTGACATTTGGAGCTGCCCAGGCTTTAGAGCATGAGAGCAGGGGGCAGGGAGGTTGGCAAACGAAAGAATGTTGGAAAGGAGCCTTGGGAAGCTCTAACTACTGATCAACTATTCATCTTGAGAAAAGTGACATCTGAACTAGTGTGGCCTTTTGCCATGAGAGGACAGGAGAAGAACAAATGATGCACTAATGTCAAGAGAAGAAAATGGAGCAAAAGAAGAAGAAAACAAAAGAAAACAACAAATGACATCCTAAAACTGTTTAGGATAGCAGCCATTTGAACTGGCAACAGCTGAAAAAAAAAAAAAATTTCAGCCATTCAAAACTCAGAACCTTAGGACCATCTGGCCATCCAGAACAAGCCATGATGTACAGTATTGCTTAAAAGTTTATGAAGCCTTTAAAAGTTTCTAAATTTGTGCATAAATATGACCTAAAGGGTGATTCTCATGAAGCCATATGTTAATTTAATGAAAACACGGTGTCTGTACACAGGCTTTCTCACCTCTGTGTTAGTTTTGGAATTCCTGTTCAGAAAACATGGATATTTTAAAATAAAGTTTAATTTTCCTGTTAGTTACCTGAGGAGATGAAGATTGAATTCTTTGTTCTGTTAGGCAATTAAATTTTGTCTACACCCCATGTTCGCAACACTACTGGCTCTCCGGAATTATTGAAAACACATTGATCACAACAATTTAAATTAAAAACAATTTCACCAATAATAAGGAAGTAAAAGACACTACATAACAAGTCAAAGTATAGATACTCCTGGTCAAACATTACTCCAATACAAGTGAAGGTTATTCAGTCAATGTTTTACATGAGTTAACGTATTGGAGTACCTGCTTATAAAAATACTTAAGTATTCAAAATTATTCTTTAACATCAGTGCATTGTATTATTGCCACCATGCATTTACAAAACCTAATGACTCTGAAACAACCTACTATACAATTCCTGGTCCCAATATAATATAACTTGTGAGGCAAATCCAGAGAAATCCATAAAAATTAATACCATTTAACTATAGCAGAAAAACTTCTACAAGCACAGACAATTAGGTTTAAAATTCAACGTTTACATACATTGGGTATATACAACATACAACATGCTTTCTCAAGTTGGACTGCAGGTTTTTTAAGCAGTTCTGAAGTTTGTGTGCAGTAAACAGAGCAAATATTTAAAATTATATGTATCTTTCTTCATTTAAAAAATATCAAACATAGACTTCATGGCTATGGGTGCTCTAGTGAGAAATCGTCATTTTTATCTGCTGTTGCCATCAAGTTCAAACTGAATTATTCAGTTATTCTCCTGTGCCGAACACAGTGGATGACCTATTGCATTTTAGAAAAGAAAATATAATTCATCCACTGACCTTCAAAGCTATGCTTCAAAGTAGCGAGTACTGATCATTCATAGAAATATAGTGGACTCAAAAGAACAATTCAATGTATTCTACAGGGTGGGCCATTTATATGGATACACCTTAATAAAGATTATATATAATAATAATAATATTAATAAAGGTTTT
>JAQLOM010000036.1:13893449-13904569 GCA_030068315.1 Chrysichthys thysi | reverse complement strand
AGCTGTGAGGCCTTTTATAAATAGGTGTGTGCCTTTCCACATCATCTTCAATCAGTTTCACTGAACACAGCTGGACTGCAGTCAAGGTGTAAAACCATCTCAAAGAAATTTGCAAAAAATTCTATAATTCTATATTTGTGCTGAACCTCCTGCAAAACAGCAACTTCCTACACCATTTTGTGTAAACTACAGAGACAATTGTGATCAGCAGATTCTGAAATACTCAAATGGGCACCAGCAACTGAGAAAAAGTCACTGAGACCACATTTTCCCCATGTCTGATTTGAACATTACCCTGAAACTCTTGACCGTTTCCTGCACGTTTTTACGCATTGTGCTGTAGACACATGACTGACTGATTGGAAAATGTGCAAAATAAACAGGTGTTCCTAATAAAATGACCAGTGAGTGAGTATTGTCTGGTATTTCCAAATGTATTGGATGTCATGGATCTAAATCTGGATCTCTGTAATGCTGCAAATAAAATGCAATAACACTTATCTAAATATTTTATGAATTATTAAGATGCCAAAAGAGTGTTTAGTTCTTTCTGATTATTTTTGTTTTTGTTTTTCTGCCAGAGGTCTGAAATATCAACCGAAAACACAACTATAACAAGCAAATTAGTCAACACATAATCCCTCACCCTGACAAGACGGGCTCTCTTAACCAGGTCATTGAGCTTGCGGAGGGCTGCATTTCGTGGCAGGTTCTGAATATCAGTAAACAGATCTTCCTCTTCCAATTCAAATAGCTTCCGGTTGTCTGGTACCATGAGAGGTTCAGACCAGAATGAGCCAATAAATACTCTCAGCACTTCAGGGGTTCCAAACACTTTCCCCAGGGACCACATGAGAGCCCCGTATACTCGCATCAGCTGCTGTGTCCCAACCATATCAGCCTTGTTAAGCACCACACGTAGTTTGTCCTCATTGCCCTTCAATGCACTTATGGCCTCTGAAAACTCATCCGAAATCTCCAGCTTGTGGGCGTCAAAAAGGAGGATAATTCGGTCCACTCGTTCAGCAAACCAGCGTAAGACAGCTGGGAAGTCATAGCCTATAAAAAGAGGATAGACAAACTAAAGTGATCATTTCTTAACAGCTAGCAAGTCATTGAATACGCAAGTTTACAGCTTTAACCAATACATTCCAGTACTTTCCTTATTTCCCAGTTACTGCACAGTAGCTATCCTTTACCTGTCTGCAGCTCTTCTTTCATTCCTACATTGTTTCCATGCTTATCTCTCCCCGTGTCTCCCTGCCACAATCTAGGTTTCCCTCTCACACTCGATGTGTCAGATGTGACACAACTGTTTTAAGATGGAGCATATTTGAGATAAACCAGTAAGCTGGAGCTCTCCCACACTGACACAGTGGAATCACTTGGTAGTGTCTATTATCTGAATATGCATTTCCCCCCATCGATGGTGCAAAAATATATGTCAGAAACTTTTATAAAGTGCTGAGTCTTGTAGATTGATCGATTAGGGGCTTGTCCGTGCAGTTTCTCCGTCATGTGGGTAATGGCTAGGATGATATGTCAACTCGGTGATGTTAGAAGAGCTAGAAAATGCACAAAGCAACATGAAGAAGAGCAGCGATTCCGTTAAAGCGCATGCGCTTGGGTCACTTTACTTTCATCATAATTATCATAAGACCAGGAACTCACAGAACTCCTCACGGCTACGGTTTGTCTTATTCAGAGCACTGTGGCAGGATGTTTTGACGGAGGGTTAGCATGTTGCGGGGTGACTAATGCAAATGGGTGCAGTTACTTGAAGGTGGAGATTCTTCCTTTTCCCTAAACCACTAGCCCCTCACCTTTAGTGTTGGCCTCACCTCGGCTCACTCTCTGCTTCGCTCCCGACAGGATGCCAGGGGTGTCAATGATACTGATGCTTTCCAGAACCTGGTTGGGCAGCTGCGCACACTGGAATCTAACAATACATTGTTATTTATTCACCAAGGGTCTATGAAGTGAGAAGTCAAGTTCCAAATGTTTCCTGAGATGTTCCTGCATGCGGTTTCCTGACATTTAATTTTCTAAACTTTGCAGTGCTTTGCCTTTTCTTCCTCAAACAGCATAAAAAAACCCGACTTGTTCTTTAAACACAGTGATCAACAATAGAGCTGTTGTCCTCTTGAGGACCTTGGAATGAATCAGAGCTTCACAGATATTTCCAGTCCCTCTGTATTGTGGCTGTGTGAGGTGATCTAATGTACGCTCTAGCCTGCACCCCTCCCAGGTTGGGCCATTGTGTGGAAGTATTGCTCTAAGTGCACAGGGGCTTCCTGAAGGAAAATGATCAGTGCTGCCAGAATCAAACAATGTAGCCCACTAATGATCGGATGCTTAGAACAACACAGCCACTTCCTCCTGTAAAGGATTTTTTTTTTTTTTTTTATCAAACTGACCAATTCCCATGGCAGGAAACTGAAAAAGTGACATTCTCAAAACATGCTAAAACCCATGGAATTAAGCAAACCCCCTGATTCTGAGTGGTTACTATCAGGAGAGAATCACAGCACAACAGAATGATCTGAAACGACTTTGTTTGGACAGAGCATTAACTACTCAAGTCTTCTTTATGTCAGACGTATTTGATTTGATATTTGTTCATACTGACTGTTTCAAGGTGTAATTTATAGTTTTATAGCAATTCCAGCTCCTTCAGATCAGAGATACATCTCTGAGCCTCTCTTGAGCAAGTAGGAGAAACATATTACAATCAATATGTGACAGACTGGTTTACAAAAAAAAAAAAAAAAAAAGCTAAAGAGGGAGTTTCTTTCCGTCTTTCAAAACGTTTCTGTTCAACTTGTACTGTTATCATATTATAAAGCCTCTTAAGTGCATGTGCATTGCATTGCAGCTTCAGCTCTAGTGCACCAGCTTTTATGCCTATCTCTTGTGATATCTCACCCTTTCTCCATGCTTCCACAAATAAGGCAAGTGCCTCCTCCCTCAGAAATTTGGCACAGGCACTTGAAATTCCATGGAGCAAAAAGGATTTTCTCTTACCTCTTGCTGCACACTCTGCCCACTTCCCGAAGGAGGGGCGATTGGGTGACGCTTTCTTTCCCACTCTCACACAGCTTCTCCTAATTAATAAACAGCATGTTTTAGGGTATGCGCAATTATCCATTAACCTGTTCAGGAAAGTGTTTCCAAAGGGGTTGAGTTTCCGGAAGGGCTTGTTGGGGTCCACTATGAGAGCATTTCCAGGGATTATTCCTTCCTTGTCACCATGCATGATGGCAGTGAAGCAGTCTGTAGTAGGCTCTGGACCCACACGGCTTCCGGGCACCTCTTGCTCCAGAAGGTACCTGGGAACAGAGATCAACTGATTTCTCTCTATGCCAGGCTGCGTTCCATTATTTTTAAGAACCAACACATCCTAGAACTGCTGTTTTGTTTTTTTGTTTTTTAATCTTTCCAAACTATGAATAATTAATATTCTTACTTGATGAATGTAGTCTTTCCTGTGGAGTACTGACCAACCACTAGCACCATGGGTTTGTTGTCAAAGTCAGCGTCCTCCAGACTTGGTGAGTGGAAGTCATGAAAACCATAGCACTCCTCAATAGGCAAAAGCTTCTTACGATACAGTGACTTCAGCCCCTCCGTAACTGTCCTGATCACTTCAGGGGTCTTCTTGACGTTTTTCCTCCCCCAGCGAGACATAATGTGGAGACTGTGGGTCTTGATATTGGTTTTGCTTCAGTGACTTAATATAAGGGTCTGTTTTGGACTCAAAGTATTTATGTTTCCTTTGGGTCTACAGGCTATTCTTTTTTTCCTGGGTTTACACAAGGTGGTAGCGTAGGTATGCCTCCTAAGTTTAGTAAAAAAAAAAAAAAAAAAAAAAAAAAAACCAAAAAATAATAATAATAAATAAACAATAATGATAGAAGATGAAGTTAATAATGTTGACTATTGTAAATTGTGCTTTAGGATTACTCTTTCTTTATTGGTAAGATATACTGCCTTCCTTATAAATGTCTTTGGACAACAAAAAAACAATTACTAACTAAGCATCAGTAAAATAAGAATTACACACCAGTTTCTGTCCTGTTAAATACACTGTGATGGATGTTTTATTTAGAAGAAGGTCTACACTCCAATAAAGAGGTGTTTTTTCCTTTTGTTTATTGTGCATTCCCTTCACTGCATTGAGAAAGTAGAGTGCATGGCCTGTGCTTGTCTGGAAAATGTTAGCATTCACTTTGGAAACACTCACACACACACACACACACACACACACACACACACACACACACACACACACACACACACACACACACACACACCTAATCCATAGCACATATCTCCATATTTAAAAGAGATCCATCTTCCAATAAAGCTTAATTCTTTGAACACAAGACAGCAGCTACGTTGTTCACATTTGAGGCCTGATGTTTCTTTTTCGGGGGGAAATCGGTGTATCTGTGCACTGTGTGAAACAGAGCCGTGGTCTCAAAAACATATCATTGTCTTGTAAATGGGGTTGTTCATTCACAGAGAAGTCTTAGTCCTGTCTTAATGTAAATTACTGTACTCAATATGTAGCCTCACTTGTATTTCCCATGCTTTTTGCAAAGCCATTTTAGTCTAGACAAGCATGCAGTGCATGCACGAAAAACTTGCTTAGGGACTCTTGATATCGTCATTTTGACTGGGAAAACAAAATAACTTATCTCAGATAACTTTTTCACCAGAAGAAAAAACGTCTCAGCATAACATGAAAGCTCAGATGATATAAAGCACCAAGTTCAACAATTTGGTTTTAAAGAAAATTCCAACTTTAAAGAAACTAGCTTCTGATCAATGACTTCTAATAAGTCTAACAGTTTGCCCAGGATATGGAATATTCCTTGTTGCAATCATCCTGATGGAAGCACTGACTGATGTTGCAGATCACTTTAGTTTCAAAGCCAGTGTAGATCCACAGGGTGTATTTAGGGAGCATAAAAGGGCCACATGGTCTTGCCTATTTATACAGAAAAAGGATAGTTTCCTGTTCTTAAATCATCTGCCTCACTGTTATGCTCCCAGTAATTATATTATTTGTTTGTCAGTTTCCAAGAGTCTTGTGACTTGAATTAAGTGCCGCTGTGTTGCACAAGAGACATTTTGTATATTTACTATAATTCTATGACGATGACGAAATGTATTTAAAAGATGCATAAAAATGACTATGTAGTAAGGTATTATCGGAGAAAAGGGTAACATAAGATAATAATCAGTTTGAATTCCACTTACCTGTTATGCTGCTGTAACAAGAATAAAGCAAAAAGATCAAAAGCATAACACTGCAGTTTCACTTCTTGATGCTTGAATCACCACTTCATCCAAAGGATTTTTACATACAAGGATATATTTTTTCCCCTAATTGCCTTCTACAGCTATGCTTATGAATAAGCTCTCAGATGTGTCTTCACTATGCACGCAGCACTGAAATTTTTGGTTTAGTCTCCTCCCCTCCCTCTTTTCCTCCCTTTTTCTCGGCTTGTTTCCCCACTACAAAAACTATGTGTACCATCAGTACACAACCTTATACCAAGGATCAAAACTGGATAACTCATAGTTTTACACTTTGGATTGAAGAAGGGTGGGAACAGATATGTGAGGGAGGCAGGGTAAACACAAAGGAGGAGTTAAAATATTTGTGTGACTGTTGAGGGATGAAATCAGGGTTTGTTGTTGCCTTCGCTACAAAACAGTGCTGCATTTTGCAAAGAAACTAATGGAAAGTTGGGCATAGTTTAAACGTGGTCATTACCAGTGGAGAGCTGCACATGAGTCTGGAACTACTGGAAATAATTTTTTCTTCTTGGCCCAGCCCTTCACAACCCATGACATTAGACAGAACTTAACTTAGCAAAAGGTCTCCACCTTGTGGCCAAAGAATGAGAACTTGTTACCAGCTTAAAAATATTAAAATACAAGTACAGTACTGGACATGCTTCTCCACAGTAACCACGCAGGTTTGGAAAAATATCAGTGATGGACATACAAATGCATGATTCTTTCATAAAAGAAGCAAAGTTTAATTTACAGTTTTACTAAATGTACAGTTTCCTTTTTAAAAAAAAAAAAAAAAAAAGTCATTATACACAATAAATACAATACAAAATTAATTTGTAGTACTATACATCAAATTCTTACAGTTCTATTTTTTTCCTTTAGTCTTTTCCTTGTAATTAAGCTGTGTTTGCATTTGAATTGTCAAGAGGGTTTTGAAGGAGTCTACATTATGAGTACATAAAATATATAAATAAATTAGGAAGGTGTCTTTACAGCCCCTAAATGTCAGTGATAGAGTAACAGTTGTACATAATCACAATAGTGGGGATGATTCACTGCATGATTACGATAATGATGATGATGATGACGATGACAGAAACAGTGGTTGTGGTTCCCAGGACTAAGAACCATTAAAATAATTGGTTTCAAACATGATTGACTACACCAGTATAATTTTGAAAACATCATTTGTTTGCTGTCTGTACCCATCACTACTCTAGCCTGATTCAATTAATCATACTCAACAGGAGCAGTAGGAAGTAAAAGCCAAAAAAAACCCAACCAAACAAACAAACAAACAAAAAAATTATATATAAAATAAAATAAAATAAAATAAAATAAAATAAAAAGGTACAGAGGGTAGATTTTCAGGAAAAGAGTTGGGTAGCACTGATTTTGCACTTCAGTTTGCACGAAATTGTTTTACGGGGAAAACTAGAGACAATTTTGATGATAATTCAAGGCCAAAAGCTTTGCTAGAAACATGTTTTATGAATGTGTCAATGTCAGCACTCATCACAACAGACGTTTTGCTAAAACCCAAATGAAAAATGATTCTCAAAGGAGAGATTTTAGTGCTAAGTCAGTTTCAATTCTATTGGAATTCATCATTTTGTGGCAAAGAAGGATAACTAAACAGTGGACCAAAGACTTCATTTTAAATTCAAAGAACATTAAAGAATAACAACAAACCATAAAGGCAGAGCTCTACAGTGGTAATGGGAATAAATCAAGGGCCATACATAAATCAAAATGAACAGATAACAAAACCTTTCTTCACATTTTGTTATTACTATTGAAGAGTTAATGTACGATTTTTAGTAAGCCCTGTCCACAACAAACATAAGAACCATCCTGAAACTTTCCTTGAAACAAATGGGGGGGGCATGAGCATGGCATGACAAAGTGCACTTCATGCTTTCGAAAAAGTACACCTAAAGGGCCTCACATTACACCTAGAGAATATTATTGTTCAGTAGCCATCTATAGACAAGCAAGGCAAACACAGCTAAACAATGTATAGTGATTTTCCTGCTTTGGCCTCTGTCATGCCTTTCAGTCTTTCAACATCCCTCGCCTAAAAGGGGCTGTTATCTACTGTGTGTTTGTGACACCAGATTTCCATTCTGTCCTCGGCCCCCTAACTGTGGGTGCTGTGAAATGGAAGATGAAGATGGAGAGGAAGAGGAAGTGACAGTGTGTCTATACGTTGAGGTTAATGAAGATGTTGTGCCCTGACGATGGTGGGTTTGATGCTGGTTGGTTGAGTTTCCAGCACAGACTCTGTCCATGGCTCCTCGAGTCGGTGGGCCCTGCTGCAGATTAAGTATGCTATCTATAGCACACTGCAGATGCTCATTCAGTGAGTTGTCCAGTGGGGGGCTACCGCTTGAGAAGCTGGCATTGTCCATGTCTGGGGAATCAGATTTAGATCGTTTTGCAGGAAGTGATGAGTCTCTTGCCCAGGATGTTTCACCAAGTGATGGAGGGCCTGGTGCATGCTGGTCCATCCGAAATGTGCCCACTGCCCACTCTCGATTTTTACTCATCTGCCCCATGACCCTCCCCATGTGGTCTCCAGTATTACTATCCTCCTCTTCCTCTTTATCAGAGGATTGCTGCTGTTGCTGATAGGCATTTTTTATGCCATGGTAAAATTCATGCTCTACAGATGCCAGGCCCTTTGACCCTGGGTCAGTATGGGTGTGAGGGGGCTTATAGACACCTTGTTGCTCCAATTTCACACTGGCAATAACTGTTCTCTCCACTGGAGGAGAGGATGCAGGTGCTACTGGTGGGATGGGTCCCATGCCACCCCCTCCTGGCACTCCCGGTCGGTGATGAGGGCTGACATTTTTACGGTACGTCTTGCGCAGTGGGAGCCGACAGGTGGTCAACTGAGACGCTGTGGAGGTAGGGTTCAGTTTGGCCCCAGACACCTCATAGTGCTCTACAGTGCCATTCACTTGGGCTGAAGAGGTGGAGAGAGATAAAGATGAGGACAACGATGACCAGCCATGAGAGACTGAAGGAGGGAGGGCAGTTGAGGAAGTTGTAGTTCCAGACCCTGCATGTGTGGTTGCTGCACTGAAAGTGATGGAGGATGTGGAATTGCTTGTTGAGGCTGAAGTCCTTTCAACTATGGAAAGTTGGGTTACAGGTGGTCTAGTTTTAGAGAGTGGCTCAGGGACTTGTGGAAGTGGAGTGTGCTGCGGCTGTAAATGAACCGGGTCTAACGCGGTGTTGTGAACGACTTTGCTGAACCCTGCCTCTTGCTTAATTTTCAACTTCAAGCCAATTCGCTGACGTGCCTCGTAGGTCTTGATGGGAGGTTTGTTAGTCCGCTGAGGAAGTGCATCATCATCATCATCGTCGTCATCATCTCCAGAATGAGTAGAGGATGAGGTGGGGCCAAAACAGCGCTCAGAGCTCAGCCCAGTGGCTTTCGTACAAGGCCGCAACACTGATGCAGGCATAGGAGAGCAGCTAGTAGACCATGTTACCAATGCTCCCCCTCCTCCTTGTTTGATCACTAGTTTGGTAGGGGGAAATGGGACTGGTACAGGATTAACAGTGACAGCAGCAGTCACCAAGGTAGAAGCAGGAGTTGGGGTGCCTGACACAAGGGCAGTGGCTACAGCAGATTTAAGAGAGCTCAATTCCACTGCTGCAGGCCCAGCTTTAATAGCGCTCAGTTCCACCGCTGCAGGCCTCACGCTGTCTGCAACCCTGTTCACCATACAGGAGCTGGCCACAAACTCCTCTGTAAAGAAATGGTGAGATCGTTGAATAAATAACATTCTGATTTGCATCTAAGGCTTTAATGTAATACTTGATCTAGGCTATATTCACCATCTTGCACTACATCCCTAATTGTTACAGCAGGGATGCTGAATACCAGTTACAAAACCTCAAAATTTCTCTTTTATAAAGGGTCATTTAGAATGCATTTCAACTTTTCAAACTTAAAGCTAGAAATCTAATGTAAATGGCAAAGTATTGCTCTTGACAACACTTTTCAGCTTCATTTAAGTGTTATATTTTATAATTGTGTAACGGTGTAATTTACATATGCATTAACTATATGCCACCTGAGCAATAAAAAAAAAACCAAACAAACAAAAAAAAAAAAACACACCATAAAACCTATATCACAGAGCATACATGGAGCATCACGAATTGTGGTTTCGTTTTTCTTTATATTTTATAGATTTGCTTTGTAAACAAGTACAGTGCCCTCCATAATGTTTGAGACAAAGACACATTTTTCTCCGAGCTACCCCTCTACTCCTCCGTGTAAAACTTTTTATAAAATCAAACAATTCAGGCAGGATTAAAGTGCGCATTCCAGATTTTAAGTCCTTCACATAAATTTCAGTTGCAACTTGTAGAAATTACAGCACTTTTGTTTGGGACAAAGTAATGGCAGGTACATTAAAGCAGTCATGCACAAAGGCTGCAATTCATAGACATCAGCAGGTGCTGAGTATCTTCTTTGCTAATTCTCTGCCAAGCCTCTACCACAGCCACCTTCAACTCCTGCTTGTTCTGGGGGGTTCTCAAGATTCTTCTTTAGCATATGGAAGGCATGCTCAATTGGATTTAAATCAGGTGTCTGGCTTGGCCATACAAGAACTTGTTTTAGCTTTGATAAACTCTCGTGTTGCCTTAGCAGTATGTTTGGGATCATTATCTTGTTGCAGGATGAAGCACCGTCCAATGACTTTGGAGACATTTACTGGGGAGTTGAGCAGATGTTTCTATACACTTCATATTTCATTGTGCAACTGCCATCAATGAAGAAAAGTGTACCAGTACCTGCAGCAGCCATACATGCCCAAGCCATAACACCACCACCACCACCACCACCACATTAAAGAGATAAGCTGGTATGCTTTGGATCTTGGGCCGTTCCTTTTCATCTCCACACTTTTCTCTTGCCATCACTTTGATACAGGTTAATCTTGGTCTTGTCTGTCCAGAACACCTTTTACCAGAATTCTGCAGGCTCTTTTAAGTACTTTTTCACAAACCGCAATCTGGCCATCCTATTTTTGCAGCTACGTAGTAGTTTGCATCTTGCATCTGTATTTCTGTTCATGAAGGCTTCTTCGTAGTCTCTGACAAAGATACATGTGCCTCCTGAAGACTGTTTCTGATCTGTTGGACAGATGTTTGAGGATTTTTCTTTGCCATATTGGGGATTCTTCTGGCATCAACAGTAGAGGTCTTCCTTGGCCTGTCAGTCCCTTTACCATTACAGAGCTCACCAGTGCATTCTTTCTTCAGTTGATTTTGGCAATCCTAAGGTTTGACTGATGTTTATACAGGAAGTCCCCGAGTTACGACGGACACAACTTGCGCCAAATCTGATCTTAAGAACGCTTAAAATAACGACCCTAATTCGGACATACAACCGCTGACCCGATGTTACAACGAATACGACGTTGGCGCGTGACGCAAATGGGTACTACTTTTTGTTATTGCTCGGTGTGGCGTAGGAATACAGCGTAAGCGCGCAACATGCATAGGCCAGTATACGCTGTGAAACAAGTAATATCATGGTTCAGACAGAAAGATTATTGTTGATCTGGCTTGAAGACCAGAACTGCGTTGTATTCCAGTGAGCCTTATGGTGATTCAGGAAAAGACTAAAAGGAATTTTTGAGGCGTTGAAAAGGGGGAAGGGAGTGAAAGTGAACAGTTTATGGCGAGTATAGGTTGGTTTGCCCGGTTTAAAGAGACTTTGGAAGCGAAGAAGCGAAAAACTGTCCAGTCTAGCCTTGATCTTTATTTCAAGAAGCAATCTC
>JAQLOM010000036.1:13584748-13600324 GCA_030068315.1 Chrysichthys thysi | reverse complement strand
GATGTTTCAAAGCGAGCAAAGAAACGATTTAGCTCCTCTGCTAGCGGCGCACTCCAGTCTCCTGTTGGCGCATTCCAATCCCTGAAATTAGTGATGTCTTGAATGAATATGTTTATTGATTAATAAGTTTTTACTTGGACATTATGTATTGTAAAGCTGCTTTGCAGCAATGTTCTGTTTTTAAAAGCAGTATACAAATAAAATTGAATTTAATTGAATTTTGTCTCTCCTTCCTGAACATTTCCTGAAGCGCTCTAGGTGACATATTCCACACTGCTATTGAATTTCACAGAGGCAACCTTTTCTCCACTGAGAATAAAAAATGGCAACCTTCATGTCCACTGAGGATCTGTTTTGACTTTTCAAATGAATTTTAACTTACATTTAAATAAATTTGAGACATTATTCTACTTCATGTCTTTAACATAGAGTACATCAATAGATTATTGTTGATCACTATCAGTAGAAATTGGCTTAATATTTTACAATCAGATTATTGGTCGTATCCCTCATAGACATTAGGAGATATTGAAGGATATCCACTAAGATAAGATAAGATAAGATAATCCTTTATTAGTCTATGAGCTCTTTAGCAAAATGCTGATAGGAGTGTTCAGGACAGAATATTATTCTATTGAGATTCAGGGACAATAGTAAAATATCCTATGGAAGTAATTGCAAAATTACCCACAAACATGCATTGTGACTGTTGTTTGCCAATTATTTTTATATTTTTTTGCTTCCATATTTATTCCTGCGTCATTGTAGTATTAGCTATTACAATAATTTGCTTTATTTGAAGCATGTTTTGCAACGAAATATGAAATATAAATAATATATAATACATAAATAAAAATAATATTTAAAACTAATATTAAAATAATAAATAGTATTATATAATCACAACATGCACTTCTGACCTTGAATTGCAAGATGTATCCTGGTTGGACAATTAGCTCTCGAGTAGTCAAGATGTTGTGGGTTCCATCCTGATTTTTGTTGGGCCAGTAGAGGTGGAAAGAAGGATTGGCACAAAAACCAGCTGTTCTCACGCCATTTGGATAGAAACTCCAGTTTTCTTCATGAGATATACCCTCTGTGAGTGTGTGTGTGTGTATATATATATATTCGTGTGTAGGGGGGTAGGGGTGGGGGGTAGGGTTATTTAATAGATTCATAAGCACATTTGTTGCTATTATGGCATAATATAAATTATAAAACATTTTAGTTTATAATGAGAAAACATTAAAATACTCAGCAAACAATATGTGAATATTTGAATAAATTCAGAATGTTTAATACCTTCGTCAAAGGTATCCAGGAGTGTGCTGGGATTGATTTCAGAGCCTCCAATTAGAATGTTATCTATGGCCCACTGAGCACGGTCAGGATTGGGGGTTACCAAACCGGAAGAAACTTTGAATGGTTGCCACCAACGCAGGCGTGTAGCATTGGTCAAGGCTCCCTCCGGCAACAGGATGTAATCTCTCCTTACTGACAAATACTTCAAATAATCCATTTCATGAAGGAGGGTCCATGATATACCTTTGTGTGTGTGTGTTTGTGTACGTGAGTGCGTTTGTGTGTGTGTGCATGCAAACGTGTGTGTGTGTGTGTGTGTGTGTGTGGATGGGGAGGGCAGAGGATAGGAGAATTAATTTTTTGTCATTTTGGAAATCAACAACAATGTTAGGTTAAAAACAAAAAAGTATCTGAAACAAACCTCCATCTGTGGAATAATCCAGCAATACACTTTCTTTTCTACAAGATGGATAATGGCACATAGTCATATTGTCTTCACTTCTAATTCTGGTCCAGTACTCTACAAACCTAAGACATCCCATTATGAGGCAGGACATAAGAGCAAGAAAAGAGTCAGCAGGTTTTCCGAACCACCATGAACTGATATAACATTATCATGCAGTACAAATTAAATTTTAGTCTAGCACTTTACTCTTATAAAAACAAAACAAAATTTCTCACTATAAAATGACTTCAGTACTGACTTGGCTCCACGTAGATCAAGGTCAGTGGTGATAGCCTGTCTAGTATTAGCTCCACTAAAATACAGGGCCTTTCCTTCAACCAGTGCTCTACAGTCTGTACAAGGATGACCTCCCTCCAAAATTTGCCACTGTGATCCATGGGACCCCTGCCATTCAAAACGCTCCTTTAAGGTTCCCTAAAAATGTACAAAGAAGTATATATTCAAACCTTCACATGTGTGTTTGCCTGTGTATGGTAGATGTATAAGCTACAAAGTAAACAGGCTTTACCTTTAAAACTGAGTTAACATAACAGTTCTGTCCAGAAAATCCTGGATCACAAAGGCAGTGCTGATTTAGACAGTCGCCATGGCCTCCACAGTGGTTCTCACATGCAGGTCCAATGTAAATTTTACCTACTGCCCACTGTGTGTCTGAATGTTGTTGGTAGAATCGGAATCTAACAGCTCTGCTGTGCACCATACAACAGAACACTTACACATTTCTTGCAAACATTTTCTGTAAAGTTTTTATGAGCTGAAGACCACTAAAGAGTATGCAACTATGTCAAGTCATTTCATTCATTTAATATTATCATGCTAAAAAGTTTATTATATCAGTATTTTAATAGACAGGTGTTAGAATTAAAAATGTTATTTATATTTTTACTCAAAACATTTTAGCCATTTCTAAATAAACATGAGCACATATTATATATATATACGTTTTTATTTTCAGTTCTGCTCATTTGTGTAGAATTAGAAGCTGGAAACATGCACTTACGTGTCTGTAAGGCTGTCAGGCAGAGGATAAACAGCTCTCTTCCAGCCTTCTGCAGGAAAGAACACAGAGGGCTGGGACACTTGTCCCCCACAGTGAGGGTTAGCGGGAAGACACTGTGGAACCAGGTACTTCCAGGAGACACCATAGTCTACTGAATATTGGACATGGACATGTCGTCCAGCAAGTCTTTCTGGCACATTGCAACCTACTGCAATCTGTAAATATACACAAATAAGGTACAGTTGTACATTAAACAAATTTAGAAACCATTATACTACCAAAGGACTCAGATATTACTTTGGGTCATATTCACAGATCCAGGATCACTGGTTCAATCATGAAGTTGAATTATGATCACTGCAGAGTTTTTCTGCATGTTCTTCCATGTCTGTATGGGTCTCCACTGGTTTTCCAGTTTCCCCAGACCTCCAACGAATATGGAAATTGATGGATTTACTACGATAAATTATATTCCCACCTAGGGCTGAGTGGTTAGCACTGTCGCCTCACAGCAAGAGGGTCCTGGGTTCGAGCTCCCGGTTCGGCACAGGTGCCTTTCTGTGTGGAGTTTGCATGCTCTCCCCGTGTTTGCGTGGGTTTCCTCCCACAGTCCAAAGACATGCACAGAGGGGATTAGGCTAATTGGTGACTCTAGATTGCCCATAGGTGTGAATGTGAGTGTGAATGGTATCTGTCTCTGTGTGTCGCCCTGCGGTAGATTGGCGACCCACCTCTTGCCTGATGTCAGCTGGGATTGGCGCCAGCTTCCCCCCCGCGACCCTGAACAGGATGGAGTATGCAAGGAAGAACACGGTCAAAGTTTCTGGTCGTGTGTTCTTTTGTCTGATAAGACGAAGTGTTCAGTGGCAATGACCAACAGTATGTTTAGGGGAACCGGAGGCAGTCAGCTCAAAAGTTGGGCCTTAGACATCATTATTTTGTAACTGCATTACTGAATTGTGAATAAAACCATTGCAAGTGAAAGAGATGATGAAATCATTTATGGATATGAAAGAGATAATAATTTCAAGTAATAGGAAAACGCTGATGAATATTGAACAGGAAATGATATGTAAATGGAAGCTGAAAGTATTCCACTGAGGTGTATGTAAACTTGCAAACCTTTGACCACAAACAGTTGACTTTCAAAAGATTACTTTTGAGATTTCTAAAGGACAAGGGAAGGGAGGTTTTAACTTGGCACAAAAGAATATGGAGTTATTCCAATGCTGAGTCTGAATAAAAACAAACAAATTGTTTCTGTGTTAAATTCAGTATTTAAGAAGATGTCTGAATAGCAGGAAATATTTACTGAGATTGGACAGAATAACTTGATACATTTCTGTAGCCTGCTGATTTTTGTATGACTGTCACACATTCTGATTCAGACATCCGTAAAATGCATTTCTTTATCTGCTTTATCCCTTAATGGGATTGAATTGAACCCTTTTTTGAATTGTACTAATTTTGCTTTTTACATGAAGCTGTGCAAAGAATGCTGAAAACAGCATGCACAAATATTGGGGAATACCTTGAACTGAGCTAACCTCATAAGGCTTATTTCAACAAGCCCGGATAACTTTCCCCAAATTCAGTTCCACAAACTAACTTGAAGCTCTGCTTGGTTACTATGTCAGCATATGCTTTTGGACAAACCTGCTCCATGTTAGACTAGTTCTGAAGCTTAGTATTGTCAAGCGGACCAGTCAGGTGACCGCGAGAGAGCGCTAGGATTGGCTAGGACGGTTATAAACAGGAAGTCAACTCACCAGCATTCTCTCAGACATCGCACTTTCGCTTCATGTCCATGAGCTCCTATCACTTCAGTAGTTCTGTGTCCTTTGAGTCTATCTCCCCAGCACTCAGTTCCTCTGGTGCCATGAGTTTTGAGCCTCTTTCCCATCCGCTTTCCTCTTCGCCATTTTCGATGGTTAAACTGTACACCGTCTCCCAGTGGGATTCTGCTTTGTGAGCTTTGGGTGTTACAGCAAATAGCATGTGCCTTCCATTGCCTTTCATTGCAGCTCACTACGCAACTTGATCAAAACCATATGCAACAAGGGTGTTCCGAATTCATGCTCCGTTTGTGATTTCTACTCGCCCTAACAGGATGTCTGAGCCTGAATTAGATCCAGCGGAGTTTGAGAGGATAAAGGCGGAAGTAATTTACATCTGAGGGTTAGTGGATAAACAGCAGGCTGCCATTAACTTTCTCAAAGACACCATGCTCCAGCTTTCTGCATCGATGACTGTCCTTCAGCGCCAGACCACCGATGCAACCGAGGGATCCTGAATTGCCTTACCAGAGAGGTGGAACGGGGTGGACAGCCAACCAGATGTGCTTCTCCCCACCTTGGCCATGGTCTTCGAATGTTATCCAACCCGATATGAGACGGCTCGTTCCAAGGTGGCGTTGTTAACATCTCTCCTGTCCGGGCATGCTCAGGAGTGGGCAGTGGCGCTGTACAACGGTAAGCTACCCATCTGTAATGATTACACCACGTTTGTCAAAGAGCTTCGTAAGACCTTTGCTCATCCAAACTGGCACACAGAGTGGGGGCCTTTGCCACAGTTTCAGCTGCTTCATCTGTGGCAAGGGCCCCACTCTGTGTGCCAGTTTGTTTCTGAGTTCAGGACCCTTGCCGCGAAGTTGGACTGGGGGAATGATGCTTACCGCTCAGCCTTCCTTGAGGGCCTGGTGGAGTATGTCTGTGAGGAAATGACCAGGAAGGAGGCTTCGCAGACCTTTGACGACGCCGTGGACCTGGCCCTCCGCATCAATGAAAATATCATGAGCCGGCCCCTCGCCGGTTTGTGCCCTCCTTCAGCTTCCACTCCACCACCGTCGCCTCCTCCGGCTTCCCGGAGCCACCGCTAGCCCCACAGCCAAGGAACCCATGCAGCTCGGACATTTGCCGCAGGAGGAGCCAGACTGCCACTGGCGAGAGGGCCTCTACACCTATTGCGGGTCAGCCCAACATCGCCGCACTCGATGATCTCATCGCTGGGGAAATGGCAGAGCCAGGTAAGTGTCAGGGGAGCTTTACCTGGATAAAGTAATAATGCCCTCCAGCAGGAGCACAAGCAGGTTGAGTTGGATGCTCTCCTGGACACAGGCACAGTGAAAAACTTTCTTGACCTAGACCTAGCCTCCCAGCTGGGAGTGCACCTGGAGTCTGTCACCCAGTTCCTCCCCATCACATCAGTCGATGGATGTCCACTTCAGTCTTATCCCATCAGATGTCAAACCTGACCTCTTCAGATGTCCATCAGCCATCATGTCGAATGGCTCCAGTTCTTCATCATTGCAGCTCCATCGTCCCCATTCATCCTGGGCTTCCCATGGTTACAGCGGCATGACCCTCATATCCTCTGGTCGGGGAACCAAACCCTGGACTGGGGACACAGATGTCACCAGCACTGCCTCCTTCCTGGTGCTGGCCCCCCAGGGAGCCCCTTGCTTCCAAGCCCAATGACCTGGAGCAACACCCTATCCGGACCTCGCCAAGGCATTCAGCAAGAGGTTTGCCTCCACCTTGCCTCGTCACCGTCCCTATGACGTGGTCATCGACCTGCTGCCTGGCAGGGTTTCCACCTCATGGTCGACTGTTCTCCCTGTCCTCTGTGGAGAACCGGGCTATAGAGGAGTATATCGCAGAGGTCCTTCAGCAGGGGTTCATATGGCCATCCAAATGGCTATTAATGCCATACATTTTCACAAGCTTAATGATGGCTTAAATGTTCTCTGTTGTTAAAATATCTATGTAGTCTTCATAGACTTTCATTAATAATTCCTTCTCAGACTGAGTAAAAAATGTGGCTCTTTCCATCACTTCCATTTTCCTTATTTGGCATTGATTATCAAGGCTGCCTTATGTATCACATGTATGCACAGGAACCTCACTTACCAAAGCTTGTCTTGAATTTATTGAAATTAATTTTTATAAAATTGCTTTATGGAATACTCCTCTTAAATTCTAAATGAACTTTTAATCAATCTTCCTTTCACAGCCACTCAGTTTTTTGTGCATGATGAGAAGCTTTTTCTTTTTACAACACCGTTGCAAAAAAGATTGATTATATTAGGTAACTATTTCCTTTCTAGCAGCTTTAACCAATGTGGCCATTATCTTTCTTACAAACCTTTCTTACAAACAAGGTGTTTCCACCCTCAGAATTGACATTCATTCATGCAGTTCATATATACATATACAGTGAGGATAGTGTGTATAACTACTTACCGCGCGAGTTCAATGTGGTCATGATCACTGTTGTTTATATACTACCGGCTGCTAATGCTAACTCGGCTCTGGAACATTTACATAGCAGCATAAGAAGCATACAGAGCCAGTATCCCGATGGAGTATTCATCATTGCAGGAGACTTTAATCCCGCGGACTTAAGAACAGTGCTTCCTAAATTCCATCAGCACATAAAGTGTGCAACAAGTGGGGCTAACACATTAGATAAAGTCTACTCGAACATCCAGCAAGGATACAGAGCTAAGCAACTTCCACCCCTGGCCCAGTCTGACCACATGTCACTGCTGTTGGTTCCTGCATAAACCCCTCTCCTCAAATCTGCTCATTTTACTACAAGAACCATCACAACATGGCCCGATGATGCCTCTCTGCAGATGCACGACTGCTTTGATAGGACTAATGGGGAACACCCCAGACCTGGAATTCTACACCGACAGTGTTCTGAGCTACATCAAGATCTGCACTGACACTGTCACGAAGGAGAAACGTATCCAGGTCTATCCAAACCAGAAGCCCTAGATGACTACAGAGGTTCAGCAGCTGCTAAAGGAGAGGAACATCGCCTTCAAGTCTGGTGATAAGGCCCTCTACGGTGTGGCATGCAACAACTTAGTTGTTGGATAGGATAGGATAGTAATAACACCAGGCAGGTTTGGCAGGGAGTCCAGCACATTACAAACTACAGGACCAGTCAAAGTGTAGCTGGAGGTGATGCCTCAACAGTAGAGGAGCTAAATCACTTCTTTGCTCGGTTTGAGATGAAAGTACCAAGTGCAGCTGTTACACATGCAACAGCAGCCCACATCATCATCACCCCCACACTGAGGGTGGAGGAGCATGAAGTAAGGTGCTTGTTCCAGACTGTTAATCCCAGGAAGGCAGCAGGACCTGATGGCATTCCTGGATGTGTGTTGAGGAACTGTGCTGAGCAGCTGACTGGGGTCTTCACAAAAATCTTCAACCTCTCACTGTCCAAGGCCTTAGTTCCATCCTGTCTGAAATCCTCCACTATTATCCCTGTACCCAAAAAATCTCCCATAACCTGCCCGAATGACTATTGGCCAGTAGCACTCACCCCGGTGCTGATGAAGTGCTTTGAGAGACTGCTTCGGAGTCATATAATGTCCTTCATCCCTTCCACCTTTGACAAGTACCAATTTACATACAGAGCTAATAGGTCTACTGAGGATGCTGTTGCTCTCCATGCCACTCTGCCCCACCTGGAGCTTTGGGGAAGTTATGCACGTCTCCTTTTTATTGACTTTAGCTCTGCTTTTAACACCATCCTCCCTCACAGATTGGTGGGCAAGCTGCTAGACCTTGGACTACCACATTCTACCTGTCTATGGATCAAAGACTTCCTGACAGATTGGAGACAGACGGTTAAGGTGGGTCCCCACATCTCCTCGCCCATCAGCATCAGCACCGGCTCTCCACAGGGCTGTGTGCTGAGCCCCCTGCTCTTCTCTCTGTACACACATGACTGCACCCCCGCCCACCACAGTAACACCATTGTCAAATTTGCAGACGATACCACAGTAGTAGGTCTTATCTCTGGAGAAGATGAGTCCACCTACAGAGACAAGGTGGAGCAATTGACAAAATGGTGCACAGACAATAACCTGCTCCTGAACAAAACTAAAACTAAGGAGACTGTGGTGGACTTCAGGAATAAGAAAATGAACATTAAACCACTTCTCATTAGAGGGGTCTTTGTGGAGAGAGTGTCAGACATCCGCTTCCTGGGAGTTCTCATCACTGAGGACCTGTCATGGGGTGTGAACACAGCAGAGCTGACAAAGAAGGCCCAGCAGAGGCTTTATTTCCTGAGAGTCCTCAGGAAAAATGACATCCCCCAAAAACTGCTGGTGTCCTTCTACCGTTGTTCTATTGAGAGCATCCTGTGCTACTGTATGGGTGTGTGGTTCTCCAGCTGCACATCAGCACAGAAGAAACCACTCCAGCGGATCATAAAAACTGCCCAGAAACCATCGGCTGTCCTTTACCCTCTCTGGATGATCTGCACAGCTCTCGCTGTCTCAGAAAAGCGAAAAACATCATAAAAGACTCTTCACATCCTGCTCATGACCTATTCCAGTTGTTGGAATCAGGCAAAAGAAACAGGAGCATTAAAACAAGGACTAACAGACTGAAAGGCAGTTTCTACCCTGTTGCTATTAGGGCACTAAATGACACCTAATATCACTTTCATACAACTGAGTGCAATAGATACAATCCTGTGCAATAACAGTTATAACTGTCCTACATGTGCAATAAGGTTTTATGTGCAATAAGGTTTATTCTTTTTTTTTTTTTACTGAGTTTATTTATTTATTTACTTTCCCTGGTTATTCTCGAATGCCACAAGGACTACACCTAATTTCGTTGTACTTGTTACAATGACAATAAAGATATTCTGATATGTGTGTGTGTGTGTGTGTGTGTGTGTGTGTGTGTGTGTGTGTGTGTGTGTGTGTGTGTGTAATATATATATATGTATTGTGCTGAAAGCAGCTACACAGCCATGCCATTGGATGACATCGCATGATCCCCATGCTTCTCCTGGAAAAGCATCACTGTTGGGACTCCCCAGAGCGGCCCCTCTGGACTGTGAGACAAGAGAGAGCACTGACATCACTCAGGGTTGTGAAACCTGGTATGGTGGTGTCCACTTACCACCTACCATCTTCAAGAAGTGGCACATTATAAAGAGGGCTCAGATTGCCAATATGACTCCGTGACTAATTACTTGTGCTTTGCCTAATGCTGATTGCCTTTGAGGCAGTTACAGACACTAATATATCCCTCCCCTTGGCAGATGCGACTGTAATGGGATTAGCTGTTTAAATGTTATGGCTGATGGATATGAGGGAGAATCAGTCTTTAAAGTACTCATTGCGTCATTTTTTCATTAATTTTGCAGTGGTCTCTAGTATGAATGAATGTCCTGTGAGTCGGTTTTCGTGAAAAAAATGCTCAGTGCTCCTGTTTCAGGCTGTTCTAGTTTGTTGGAATAGTGCTGAGTTGAGAACGACAGGATTTCAGCTCTTACTAATGAATATTCATGACATGCAAACATATTGGCTAACCGCACTGTGACGAAAATATTTGTCTTCCCTTCTTAGACCCATGTCCAGCCTTCCAGGGGCGGAGCCAAAGAGGAGCCCGGGGTGGCATTGGACTCCCCTGAAATCTGATTGGTCCCCCCAGGTGCCACCCCAGATGATTGACATGTCACGGCACCGCACGTCTTGTTGAAAAGAGCCTGTTGCATTTTGTAAGTGGTAAAACCTGTTGACTACTAGGTCTTCCTGTGCAGTAGCTGGGGTTATGCATCACAAAGAGGTGTAATTCACCCTATGTCCACCATTATAAAGAGAAGGAGGAGAAGAAGAGAGTCAAATGCTTGGGAAAGATTTTTGGTAGTTTAACTTTGCTACAATGTGATATGCCAGTTCACTCATGAGCCACGAGTATCAAGATAACCTTAACCTTATGTTTCATCTCATGGCGCCTACAGGTGATTAGTATCAGC
This sequence comes from Chrysichthys thysi, assembly GCA_030068315.1. Classification (NCBI taxonomy): domain Eukaryota; kingdom Metazoa; phylum Chordata; class Actinopteri; order Siluriformes; family Claroteidae; genus Chrysichthys; species Chrysichthys thysi. The sequence goes on along the minus strand of JAQLOM010000036.1, from coordinate 13,589,759 downwards.
TTCCAACGCGCACTCCACATTAACATACATTTCACTCTGGCCATCGCTTTGAACTGGGCTAAATTTGTTGAGCTTCGACTCTGTGGTGTCCTTTCTTTCTGTGTTCCTCCAATGATTTTAGAGGAATGAAACTAACAGACTATCAACTTGCAGAGCTTAGCGTAGCATAGCTCTCCATTAGCTGATTCATGCACTGTTGGCTTAAATGAAATGTAACGTGAAGGTTGTGGCTAGCGTGTCAATTAGCTGAAAAAATTGAATATTAAATTTACATCCGAAGTGGTCTCTTTGCCCTTACTTACGTGTGTGCGACACAGTATCAGTGATGGAAGTGGCTATCAAAAACCATTGTGTAATTGTAAGTGATCTGAGTAGTAACTAGACTGCTGTACTTTTTGCATAGGGTGAGTTGAGAATGAAAAGACAGGGGGAAATATTTGACTTCTTTGTAAAGAGAAGCAAGTCAGGCACAGATCAAGGAAAGACAGACCTGATGCCCTGGCATCAGCAGTCCTGACTGGTTCCACCCTGAGACTAGTCAGGAGAGTCAATGTCAAATACAACCCAGCCCGCCATCACCAGCTCAGAGTATCTACAGAGGTAGTCACATCCCTAGTTCAGTAATTAATTTTAATTACTAACTTTTTGATTTTAAAGAATCTTTATCATTTTTATTTCAAAAGGTTGGCGACTGAAATGATCTGTTTTTAAAATGATGACTCAATATTTATTTCATTTTAAAATATTCTTTTACAATGTAGCTTCATTGAGGGAGGACACAGAGACCTCTGCTTCTGACCAGGATGATGCTGATCCAGAGCCAGCAGATGCAGTTGACTACTTGCCAGCTGCATCCAGCACCACATATGCTCCTCCAAAAGGACCCAGTGGTAGGTCTACTTATCTACACCTAAATTTGCTTGATGGCTGCAGTTCTTTTTAAATAATTTTCTGGATCCCTTAACTGTGTCTTTGATGAGTTTATTTTTATTCCAGACATTTCAAGATCCAAAGCGGAAGCTCCTGTTCAGCCTTGTCTCACAAAATTCCACCAAACTCAACATGGAACACGTAAGAGGGCTGATATACGTAACTGATATAAAGACAATTCTTGGCTTGAGTATTCAATAATCCAGGACTCTTCCTACTGCTTTGCCTGTAAGCATTTTTCTCTGCCAAATGCACCAGACTCTGCCTTTACATCACCTTCAGGCTTCTCTAATTGCAAGAAAGCATTGACTAAAGACTCTGGCTTTAAGTGCCACTCAAGATCTGAACTTCATATAAATGCATTGGAGCATGTATAGAAAGGGTTCAGAGATGAACATGTCAATGTTAAATTCAATGAATGAGAACCATCAAACGAAAGTGGAAGAAAACAGAAATTACATAAAAATGATAACTAGTGTACTGCTTTTGACTGCAACACAAAATATTGCACAGAGGGGGCATCGAGAGTCTGAGGACTCCAACAATAAGGGAAACCTTTTGGCCATATTGCATGAAATCGAAACTGTGATGATGAGGGCTTCCCCAGAGCACTTTTCTGTCAGGTGATTGACTGTCTCATAGCTAAACCGAAGAGGCATTTTTCAAAGAAAAGTTGTGAGATCATGTAAGGGGTGCAGTCTCTGAACCCAAAGGGGTGGTCTCCCAGACAGGGTTTAAATTAGGCCAAGAGTAGGCCTTAATTGAGTATTGTTAATCAGTTCCTAATAAACCCCTTTCTGAAACACAGACTGAAACACTTCGACTATGAAGTCATGAACTAAAGCAATCGGGATTAATTTAAAACCACCAGTGCTTCTCTGATTTATCCAAACTGAGGTTGCCTATAAAACATGGAGTGGGATCAAAATAGCTTAAATTTCTATGAAATTGGAAAAAAAAAATCCAACTATACCAATGGCAGCAGAAAAGAGACAGCGGTCAAAAACTTCACTGAGCAGAAAACTCTTTTGAAGACAATAGTCTCCAGGTACCCCATCACTAAAGACAAACAGCGCACATCTGCTGTGGAATCCAAGAAAAGGACTGTATGGCAATCCATCTATAATGAGTTCAATCCATATGAACAAACTTCTACAAGGACAGTTCACCAACTTCAGGTAAGAATCGTTAACTTTATAACCTTGTTAGCAGCCCTACTTCGATCACTGATATGTGATGTTAATGGGTTCTCATTACATGTTTTATTTTATACAGGTTTTGTGGAAGAATATAAAAATAAATGTAAAAAAGACTGTTGCAGAAGCCAGAAGAGACAGGTTTAAGACTGGTGGAGGACCTGCAAATAAGGACACGGAGCAGTTGGATGAATTTCTGACAGGAATAATGGAGAACCAACAACCTTTGTAGAACATACCAGATGACAACCATCTAGACAGTTCAGACGAGGGCTCATGCACACCTGAATTGAGAATATTAGTTCATTAATTTAGCCTTTCTCTCCTCTCAGACTATTGTTTTTCATCAACAACTGTCTCATTTAATGTGTTCATTTGATCATATGAACTGTTCTTGTGTGTAGGTGAAAGTCAAATAGACAGAACTGAAGAGTTGCAAGGCAGTTTACCCTCCACATACTCAGACGCTATGATGTCTGCCAGCACTGCTCACAGGAACAGAAGACTCACAATCCATGAAAAGCTGGCTATTGAATTTCATGAACACAAGTTGAAGTATCTAAAGGTGGAGCATGAAATGAAAATGAAAATACTCCAAGTAGAATGAGAAATGAATATGAAGGTGTGCGAGATGCAACGGTCTCATTATACCAGCAATAAATAAAAAAAATGTTCATTACATCATATTGTATGACTCTTTAATATACCAAATTAGACAAAAAAAGAAAAAGACACAAATACACTTTAGAATGCAGTAATTTGAACATGACATGACTTGTGAAAATATTGGCACAATGCAAAGGCATCTCTGTATACAAAAGTCCTTGTCCATGGTTTGTTGGAATTGAAGGTACATCTGGATTGTCATCTTCTAGTATTGGAGGGTCTGGGCATCCATGCTGTTTCAGGTAGTTATGAAGAACAGCTATTGCAATAATGACAATGCAGCATCTTCTTGGTGCGAATCGAAGCGTTTTCCGAAGGCACTGAAAACAACTCTTCCAAACATGCACTCCACTAGACCCCTAGTGTGCATATGAGCTTGGTTGTAGCACCTTTTCCCAGGTGTAATTGGGTGCAAGTATGGTGTAAACAAAAAATTCCTTTGAGCATACCCACTGTCACCAAGCAATAATCCATTAAGACCTCCTCTTTCAAACTGAGCATACAGTGATGAGTTAAGTAGAATTAGGGAATCATGAGTGGCACCTTTCCAACGTGCAACAATATTTGAAAACTGTAACTGGGGAGTGCATACACTTTGGACATTAATGGAAAACCAGTTCTTGTGATTCCTGTATTCCTCAGCTTCTGGGGTAGAGGGACGTTTTATGGGAATATGGGTTCCGTCGGTGCAGCCTATGACTCCTGGAAAGTTCCCATATTTATAGAATTGTACCTTGTAATTAACTTGGGTTACAGCATCTGAGAAGTTTATGTACTGTTTTCTCAATACACAAATGGCCTTGCGTACTCTATGAATGACTTTACACACTGTTGGTTCACTGACCCCACATAAATCCCCAGTTTCTCTGTGAAAGGTTCCACATCCCAAAAAATGTAAATTTATGACTGCAGACTTACTGGAACAGGCCGTCCTTTTTGGGTAACAGATGAAAGACTGGGTTCCAAAAGAGAAATGATCTCCACAGCATTTACTTTATGCATTTGAAAACGACCTCAAAAACTAATTTCATCGAAAAATTGCAGTGGATCACCTCTGTCAACAAGAATTTGTCTAGCAGGTGGTATTCGTTGATCATCATTGACATACTCTAAGTAATCCATGTGCCTTCTTCAGCAAACAACATTAATCTGAAGTTAAACCTACCTGCTGGGAGGTTTTATTTAAACCTTAATTTATGCCTAGACTAGCTCTAATCTTCTTTCAGCAAACAAGCTTACTTTAGTCAGGAATAGGCTTAGTCTAGTACTGTTTTATACCTTGACTGAAAAAGCAGATTTCTGTCAGTCTGCATTAAAAAGCTGTTTAAATCTAGGACTACCTTTAATCTCTGTCTGGGAAACCACCCCAAAGTGTGCAACTTTCTTGAATGAAGAGCCTCTCTTTTCCTTTGCACAGACCTTTGAGTCAGATTTAGTTGATCTCAAGCATGAGGTTCACTAAACCAAATGGCGATTAAATAGGAGAGTCAAAAGTGGATTAGACAGACCATCTACGCTGCTTGATTTCATTGTGTTTCTTGAACATTATAAAGAAGTTTTTCATGAGCTTTTCAGGCTTTATAAGATTGCTGCTGTCTCTCTGGTCAGCACTGCTTCCTGTGAGAGAAGCTTCTCAGCTTTAAAACTGATTAAAATCCACCTCAGGACACCAACGACTGATGACCGTTTGAGTCACCTTGGGACTCTCAGTGTTGAGTCACGGAGGGCACTTGCCCTCAACACTGATGACGATGTGAAACAACTTGCTACTTCTCACCACAACCGAAGAATTATGTGCCTATAAACTTGCATTAGGCTAGGTAATTTGGCACTTAGTGTCCCTGGTCATGACTAAGACCTACACTGTTCTACTTAGATCAAGTAATGGCAATCAGACTGTTCCTCTGGTCATAGTAAAAGAAAAAAAAAGGCACTACTAAGTTCATGTCGAAATGGTGTCAGATTGTTTTGAAAAAATGATGTCAAATTGATGTGTTTTATTTTATTTACATATTGTTCATTTTGGACATTGTTTTGTACACTGTTAATCTTAGTCGTGGGTGGTTGAGATCAACTTTTTGAATATGATTAAGCCCTGCACTGTGTTCATGCCAAAAAAAGGTGTCATTGTTGAGAAAATGACGCTCAAATGTGTGTGTGTGTGTGTGTGTGTGTGTGTGTGTGTGTGTGTGTGTGTGTGTGTGTGTGTGTGTGTGTGT
>JAQLOM010000036.1:13432717-13443532 GCA_030068315.1 Chrysichthys thysi | reverse complement strand
TACATGTGTTCATTCATAGTTATGATGCCTTCAGTGAGTATCTACCAATGTAAATGGTCATGACAATATAGTAAACATACTGAATGAGGTGTGTCCAAACTTCTGGCCTGTACTGTATATGGTCTAATGGTGCCTGCTGCAGTTATGCTTAACTTAAAATTTCAATAATTCTTCATTTTGCTTTTTCCTGCACTTAATCATGTGTGTAGCAGCGGGCCTGCAGCTTTAAAGTCCCGCACAATTATGAGCTGGTTTTAGCCTCTGGATTTTACAAGAATATTTTACTTACATGTTTAAAACGGTGATGGAAGGTTATCGGGGAAGAAGCGGAATAACTGGCGTCTCCACAGAGGAAACTCCACTCCACTTCTTGTCTTGGAGTTCTTAGCCTCCGCCTCCTCCATAAATTTTAGCAGGACATGTTGGTGGCCATTATCACTTACATAACTTGGAATAGATATGAACTCGACAGAAAACTCCACTCCATATGCCTGCGCCTCGTCCATTAATTCTGTATAATGGGACAACATGGTGGTAATAGATTGGCCACCTGTCCAGGGTGTACTCCGCCTCTCTACACATCTTAAAACACCCCCCTGTCAGATTCACTCAGGTCCGGATGCATGTGCAATAAAACCAGGGTTTATTAAGTAGCAAAGGTACAGACAGGGAAAAGGCAAAATCATAGTCAAAAATGTAGCAGGGGTCAATCGAGGGTGCGAAAGGGCAGAACTAGGCAAAACAAAACTCAAATGTCCAAAAACCAACGCGAGAGTCCGTAACCAGAATCAGCAAACAGCAATATCAGAGGCAAGGCAAAAGGGCAGAAGTCAAAACACAAAACAAGATCATACACGTAATATCAGGCAGAGTAATAGAAGGCTTGGCAATAGTATCCATGAGGGCTAGGCTAATGCTATGCATTGAATGTGTGTGCGTGTGTTAAACAGTCCATGGTGATAAGCTACACCTGCACCTAATCAGTAATCAGGTGACTGAGAATGCGGAAGCCTTTCCGCCATGTCGTGCGGGTGCAGGTGCTCTTGGGAGTTGGAGTCCGCGTGTGGTTGCGGGTTGCCAGCACCCGTGACAGAACCCCCCTCAAGGAGCTCACTCCGGGAGCGACTCTCCGACGTGGTCGCCCCCTCCGGCGAGGTGCAGGTTGTTCCGGGTTCCTGGCATGAAACTCATGAAGCAACAACAGATCCAGTATGTCTTCCGTGGGTACCCAGAACTGCTCTTCTGGTCCGTACCCCTCCCAGTCCACCAAGTATTCAATATGTCCACGTCTCCTCCTGAAACGTAGAATGTCTCGTACTGTGTAGACATCCTCCGGTTGATCTGCCAGCTGTTCCACGTCCTCTGTTTGGTCTCCGTCGGCTAGTGGGCCAGGGTGTACGGGTTTGAGCCGGGAAACATGGAATGTTGGGTTGAGTTGGCAGTGTCTCAGGAGCTGTAGCCTGTAGGTGACATCGTTGATGCGGCGGATCACCTTGAATGGTCCCACGAACCTGTCGTTGAGCTCTCTACATCCTTGAAGACCTCTCAGGTCACGCGTGCTCAGCCACACTCTGTCCCCTTCCTCAAATCGAGGCTCCTCGCTTCGCCTCCTGTCCGCGTACCTTTTCTGCTCCTGCACCGTCTGTTGGAGCTGATGATACACCTCCTCCCAGACACCTTCACTTTGGTTACGATTGTTGTCATTTTATCAGAAGGAGGGAGATCAGAAAGAAAGTCTACAGACAAATGTGACCATGGACGCTGTGGTACCTGTAGTGGTAAGAGTCTGCCCGCCGGGAAGTTTCGTGGTACCTTGGCCCGGACACACACCGAACATGACGTCACGTACCTTTATACTTCTTGTCTCATCTGGGGCCACCAATACCGCCCCTAGAGTAGTTCTAACGTCCTGTTGACTCCCGGGTGTCCTGTGGCTGGGCTGGTGTGCACGAACACCTTGTTGTTGGGACATGCTTCAGGCGTATGGTAATTCGGGCTTTCCAAAATTTCCCGGTCAATGTCCCATTCAATCGCACGTACAAAACATGTTGAGGGAATGATGTTAATGGGTTCAGGTTTCTCCAGTTCTGCCGCCGAGTGCAATTGGGACAGTTCGTCCGCCTTGACATTCTTCAACCCTGGCCGATAGGATACGGTAAACTTGAAGTGGGTGAAGAATAAGGCCCAGCGTGCCTGTCGTGGGTTTAAGCGTTTGGCTGTTTGCAAATATTCTAAGTTCTTGTGATCCGTTAGGACCACAAAGGGATGAATAGCTCCCTCCAGCCAGTGTCGCCATTCTTCGAAGGCCAACTTCATGGCCAATAGCTCTTGATCGCCCACATCGTAGTTTCTCTCAGCAGAGTTCAACTTCCTAGAGAAAAATGCCACGGGATGCATCTTCTGTTTCTCCCCTACATGTTGTGAAAGAATCCCACCGACTCCAGTGTCTGAGGCATCCACTTCCACAACGAATGGCAAGTCAGGGTTGGGATGTATCAGGATGGGGGCTGCACAGAAGGCGCGTTTTAACCTGTCGAAGGCCTCTTCTGCCTCGAAAGTCCAGGTTAGTGAGCGGGTTCCCTTCTTCATGAGGGATGTGAGGGATGCTGCGACTGTACTGAAATTTCTTATAAATCTTCTGTAGAAATTGGCGAAACCCAAGAAGTGTTACATTTCTTTGACATTGTGGGGCTTGGGACAGTTTCTGATTGCTTCCACCTTAGACGCCTCCATCATGACTCCATCAGTGCCTATGACATAGCCCAGAAACTTGACTGTGGATACGTGGAATTCACATTTTTCACCTTTTAAAAAAAATTGGTTTTCCCTGAGTTTAGCCAAGACGTTTCTCACATGTTCGACGTGCTCCTGATAAGACTTTGAATATATGATAATGTCATCTATGTACGCAATGACGTAATTGCCCAACATTTCTCTTAATACATCATTAATGAAGCATTGGAATACTGACGGTGCCCCCGAGAGGCCATATGGCATGACTCTGTACTGGTAGTGCCCGTTAGTAGTACTGAATGCTGTTTTCCATTCGTCCCCTTTTCTGATTCTCACCACGTTGTATGCACTCTGAAGATCTAACTTTGAAAAAATACAAGCTTCTCGTAGTTGCTCCAGGGCTGCAGGAACTAGTGGCAGGGGATGTGGGTATTTTACGGTGAACTTGTTAAAGGTTGCAATAATCGATGCATGGTCTAAGTCCACCATCTTTTTTTCTACAAAAAAGAACCCCGCTGCGGCCGGAGAAGTAGATGGTTCTATATATCCTTGTTCGAACGCCTTGCACACATATTCTTACATCGCTTGCTGCTCCGTGCGGGATAGTGGATAAATATGTCCTTGAGTAGGGGAGGTACTGGGGAGCAAATCTATGGCGCAGTCATACGGGCGATGCGATGGTAATCCACTGGCTTTAGCCTTGCTGAAAACATCCATGTACATGCTGTACTCCCTCAGAACCTGCACCTTCATGGTGGTTTCAGGGCTTTCGATGGTAGCTGATGCTATACTGAGTGATGTCAAGTGTAAACAGTTCTTGTGACAATGATCGGACCAGTGTGTTATTTCTCCCTGCTTCCAAGAGATGGTGGGGTTGTGTAGCTGTAACCATGGGGTGCCAAGAATAATGGGTTGCTTAGGTGTGTTGGTGACTAGGAATGTAATGCTCTCGAAGTGTAAATAGCTGAGTTGGAGTATGACGGACTCAGTGCAGTGTGTGACTTTTCCCTTCCCAATGGGATTGCCATCAATGGTGTTTAAGGAGAAGGAGTGGTGAAGTGGTTATAGGTAGGTGGATGCGCCGGGTGGTCTCTTCATCTATGAAGTTCCCTTCAGCTTCGGAGTAGATCAGGGCTGGAATGATAAAAGACTCCTGAGTATATCACTTGCGCTTTCAGGGTAAACGTGGGTTTAGGAGGAAAAAATTCTTGACTCACCAGGGTTTGTTGTGTCGTCATGGCCGCCCCGGTGTGTATCTCTCTTCTCCACTGGCTGTGATGTGCCATGCACTGTGCCGCTACATGTCCCCCTGTCCACAGTAGAAACACAGCCCTTCTCTGCAGCGTCTCTCGTGCTCTTGTTGCTGATCTGGGTTGACCCCATTTCCATGGGTGCGTGCTCGTCGGACAAAGTACACTGAGTGTGGGGCTTAGCAAAGCCATGGTCTTGTAACAGGTTGTCCAGACGTATAGCCAGGTCGATTAGCGAGTCTAGCGATTTCTCGTCGTCGCGACACGCCATCTCCTTCTGTATTTCCCGGTTGAGCCCTGCACGAAACACTGCTTTGAGTGCTGGGTCGTTCCACCTGCTTTCTGCAGCCAAAGTGCGAAATTCCATGGCATAGTCTACTGCACGGCGTGCGCCTTGGTTGATTCCCAGAAGCCTTTCTCCCACCTCCTTTCCCTCCGGTGAGTGCTCAAAGACCCGCTTAAACGTGGATACGAAAAGTTCATATGATGATACGACCTCACCTCCGGCTTCCATCACCACAGTGGCCCAAGCGAGCACCCGTCCATGTAGCAGGCTGACAAACTGCGCGATTTTCTGCTGCTTGTTGGTACCCGTTTGGGCGGTGAAATAAAGCCGACACTGGAGAAGAAATCCGCGACATCCTGCGGGGTCTCCTAAATATTTCTCGGGCCACGCGATGAGGGGGGTAGTTTCCTGAGCCCCCAGTAGAGCGCCCTGGGCAGCTAACGCTGACATGAGAGTTCCCTGGTCTGCTGCATCCGTGGGTTGGCATAGCATTCTGTCAGATTCACTCAGGTCCGGATGCATGTGCAATAAAACCAGGGTTTATTATGTAGCAAAGGTACAGACAGGGAAAAGGCAAAATCGTAGTCAAAAACGTAGCAGGGGTCAATCGAGGGTGCGAACGGGCAGAACTAGGCAAAACAAAACTCAATGTCCAAAAAACCAAAGCGCGAGTCCGTAACCAGAATCAGCAAATAGCAATATCAGAGGCAAGGCAAAAGGACAGAAGTCGAAACACAAAACAAGATCATACACGTAATATCAGGCAGAGTAATAGAAGACTTGGCAATAGTATCCATGAGGGCTAGGCTAATGCTACGCACTGAATCTGTGAGTGTGTGTTAAATAGTCTATGGTGATAAGCTACACCTGCACCTAATCAGTAATCAGGTGACTGAGAACGCGGAAGTCTTTCTGCCATTTCGTGCGGGTGCAGGTGCTCTTGGGAGTTGGAGTCCGCGTGTGGTTGCGGGTTGCTAGCACCCATGACACCCCCCAGACACACACCACAAACACCACCAAATCCCCCATGCACACCATGAGCAGCACTTTGCTAAATCAAGAAAATAGAGTAACCATAACCTATGTCAATAGTGATACATTTAGTTGCTGCTTACCTCAGAGCGGAATACATCTTGCTATCCATGCATTTTTATTGAGAAAAAAATCGTCTCATGTTACTTAGGTTTAAGCTTAAATATGCCTAAAATTCACAGTATTGCTGGGTGCAATTTCTGGAAGACCAAAAACTTCCACATCATCATATACAAGAGAGAATCAAAAAGTAAAGGCAAAATACATTTAAGGGCTATAAGTACCTGATCATATTACTTTTCCACATAGTCTATATGCAAAACAATGCATTTGTTGTTTTGTTCAACCAGCTTCTGTATTCCCGCAGAGAAGTAGTTTTTTCGGCAGCTCCCAAACCCAGGTGTGTACTGCTTCCTTTACTTCATCATCAGAGGAGAATCTGCAGCCATACGGCATCTCTTTCAGTAGACCGAAGAAGTGCTAATCGATCTACACCAGATTCGGGCTGTATGGAGGATGTGAAAGATGTTCAAACCCAAGCCGTTGCACTGTCTCTACTGTCACAGATGCTATATGAGGACATACATTATCAGCATGCAGTTAGACTGTTTAAGACAGCATTCCTCTATTTTTGCTGTGAATTGCAGCTTTAGGTTCATTTAGCTTTTCATGTTCATTTAGGATTTAGTAGCAATGCACAGTAATTTGCACTGTTCATTGTTTGTCCATGAACTTGGAAATGCACCAGAATAGGAAACTTCATGTCCCAAAAGAACTTTAACAAGATTTTCTTGGGGAGGGCCTGACGTCTGAATTTCTTCTTTGCTGGAGAAGACGGATGTCTCCAGTCTGTTTTGTCTTTTGCTCTCCAGCATATCCATGCTGTGTGGATAATGAACACTTAATTTTATAATAGCAGTAAAACAGTCTGGTTTTTTGGAAAATACAATATATGGATAGGTTTTTGCAGTTATCTGGTTTACAGTTCAGGTTTGTCAATAGGTGGCTGCATGACATGGCTTCACTAAATATGATGTATGAACTGGTTATTGTTCTTATGTCAAGTGCAAAGAACTGTTTACATGTACAAAAAATACACAACACTTTGGCAAGATACTGCTGCTATGATCATAAAGCTCTCTGGTAATCTACATCTGAACTACATGTTTGATTATAGTTCCAGAAGAGTGTAAGTGGGTGCGTGCAGACGCTAAAAATATTCACATAACCGAAAAACTTCCACATCCACAAAGCTGGTTACGGCCCTGATAGGGACGCAATTCAGGTTAATGACAGACTCTTATGCTCCGTTTTATTTGTCCTTAGTCAGAATATCCGATTTCCGAGTCAACTGGAATCCCTGAAGAGGGACTCGGAAAGTCGTATTATCGTCACCAACCCAAGTGAAAAATCCTAAATGGCGGCATCCTGCCTGAACATAAATAGTCCTTCAGTTTTATACTATTTCTTAAACGTTTCTCTATTTATTCTTATTTATTTAGTCGTACACACAACACTGTCCACGTTTTATATTTGGTCACTGGCACGGTGTTTTGTTGCGCAAAATACCGCGTAATATGTTGTTTTCTGGAGGTACTGCTAATTAAAGGCTAATGGATACCCGGTAGCAAGCGAACTTGGCTTTCAGCATACCTTGAAATTTAAAGAAAAGTAATAAAAGGACGTTTTAAGAATTCAGTGTTATTTTTAATAGGGTCATCTTATTAGGGATAGGTTTTGATTAGATTCGCTATAAAACACCGGTAAAAGACAAAAATGAAAGCGCAATAGCGGTTTTCCTGGAAACCTCCCCATTGGTTATCCGACTTGTACAAAAAATGGAACGCGGTCAAGTCGGACGTGACGTCTTCCCCAGCGCGGAAATACGACTTCCGAGACAAATAGCAGTATTATTTCAGCTGCCTTCTCTGGAAGTTGTCGTCTATTCCTAGGAAACATTCTGCATTTCGTTTACCTCGTAACTGGTAATTGACAGGTTGGAGTGACGTCATTTTCGACCACAGCGAATTCGACATACGAAATGGAAAAAACAACCGGGAAATGAACTACGCGTAGTTAAGAAGACTACCCCATGTTGTCGAGTAGGAATTTCAAGTTGATAGGGCGTTTTCATTGACTTTTACAGGTTGGGGTTAGGAATTTCAAGGTGCGACCGCGAGTCGAATGCAGTAATAGTAGTAGTGTTATTTTGCTGTTTTCTTAGTGTTTCAATTATAGAGCTTATAACAGTTAAAAACTAGATACATTTGTTTGATAAAATGCTGTCTTTTGACTTTCTCGACGATGTTCGGCGAATGAATAAGCGCCAGGTAGGTACTTAAACGATAAGCTAGCGGAACAGCACATACACTGAATGACTTGGAACACGTCAGCTCATCAGATCAGCGTCTAAATTTGAACTCTTATGTTTAATGCATGCATTTTGTTGCTTCTCTCTATGAGATGTGTCAGCTAGACTAATAGACTTCATTAAAATGATTGGAGTTAAAGTTGCAGAAGTTGGTATTATCAGTCACAAACCTTGAAGAATTAGCTTGCTGATGATGATGTTTTTCTAGCAAGTGGATTTTAGCGAATAATCTGCCTTAACGTAATTGTTTGCTTTATATAACCAGCTACCGTATGTGGAAGGTCTAAGGATTAGATTATTGCTTGTCACCAGCCGCCACAGAAATGTTCACAGAAATGCTATAACGCAGCTTTGGTTGTCTTTCAGCTGTACTACCAGGTGCTGAATTTTGGCATGATCGTGTCTTCGGCCTTGATGATTTGGAAAGGCCTGATGGTTGTGACTGGAAGCGAAAGCCCAATTGTAGTTGTGCTCAGGTAAGGGTATTATAACAACTTCGAATACTTTTGATGACCGTGATCCATATTGCTCCTGCAGTGCAACAGAAGTGGCCATGCTTAGACTGAATGCAGTGTATGCAAATGTTTAGGTCTTTAAAGAGTAATTACACCCCAAAACACCCAGTTACCATCCATAGTCATATAAAGAAATCTTTGGATTGTTATATGAAGACAAGTCCAGATATTGTACCCAAGGTTTAAATTGTTTTTATTTACACACAGTGGAACCTCTGATCACAAACTTGATCCATTCCTTGATCGTGACCTGATTTGCTCGTGACCCAAATCAATTTTCTCATTGAAATTAATGTAAATCCAGTTAATGTGTTTCAGCCTGCAAAAACGTTTTTTAAAGTGTATTATGGCTTTATATGTGGCAATAAAACAGAATAAAATTAAAATAACTGTAGAAACATGATTTTAATGCACATTCCCTTTGTGGTGGATCCGTAGTTGCTGGCGGAGGCATATGGTGGCAGTTCTCATGTTTTGCGATTATCTCTTTCTTTATTTCAACTCTTACATACGCTTAGACTTCTTACTCTCACTACCATTTCCACGTTTCACATTCTTGGGACCCATTATGAAGGCTTATAGAGCAAAAATGCAAAGAATCAGAATGAAAATATGCATTGAACACGTTCACACCACGGGTGCTTGACTGGAACTGAATGTTTGTGTCGCGGAGCGTGTCTGGAGCGTGGTGGAGGCATATGGTGGCGGAGGGATATGGCTTCTTACTCTCACTACCGTTTCCACTTTCTTGGGACCCATAATGAAGGCTTATAGAGCACAAATGCATAGAAACACAATGAAAAAATGCTGTGAACATTTTTTAATGAGTTTTAAGCACAGAAAAAAAAATCAAAGTTTGAACAATCCTTAATTATACAAAATCTTACTGTAAACAACCAAGATAACAACCTTCATGAGTTAACTTCTGGTGTTAAGGAAGTGAGGAGGAAGATGGGAGGGGAGGAGGTTACTGTACAGCCAATGAACAGACATCTGACTGAGACTAATTTAAAGGGACATGCGTGTCTTTGTTAGGTTCGCAATACACAAGCAGAAACTGGGAAAACATTTCTGTGTATGAAGCCAAAGTGGAAAATGATCGGCTGTGTTTGTTCAGCACCTGATTATGTGGTTGTGACCAGAAGCAAAATTTTGGTGGATTTCATGGTCAGGAACTCATTTGTTCGTCTTCGGAGGCATTTGTGGCCAGAGGTTCCACTGTGTTTACAAATAAACTTGTAAAATGCAGGGGCATTTCCTCTGCTCTGCTCCACTCTCCCCTCCATGAGTCAGCGTTAATTTTTAACTTGAATGTTGATTGCATTATCACTTTAACCATCAGTTATTGGCTCATATTCTGACTCACCTCCATGTCACCTGCTCTCTCTCTCTCTCTCTCTCTCTCTCTCTCTCTCTCTCTCTCTCTCTCTCTCTCTCCCCCCCATCCCTCTCTATTTACTCCGATCAGTCTAGTTAGCCAGCATCAGCAAACACAGATTCCACTTATTTCTTCTTCCTTATCTTCCCTTCTTTTTTGTCATCCTTCCGGTGCTTCTTTCCAGATTCATGTAGCCACTAGGTGCTCTCTAAAGGTTTGTGTGTTCTGTGCAGCTGTAGTTGCCTGCATAGTTGACCTTTAACCATCAAAATTTGCTCCTTTTCTCACTCAGTTCCATGTCACTTGCTGTCCCTGCTGTTTCAGCATCCTTGTGCATTCATTCACCCTCCTTCTCTTTGCACCAGTGTGAAAACGAAAGAAATATCACAATTGGTGTTTCTTGTTATGATGTTCATTAATGGATTGTTAACCATGTGAACAGCAATGGCTAATTATTATATCAAGTAACATTGACTCATCTCTTGCGCTACTGTATACTGCTGTCAGCTGGCACAGAACCTGACAAATGTCACTGCCACAGTTCCTCTTGCTCATGATGGCATTTGCTTGGAATAATAGCTGACTACTAAATTTTTAGTGTTTTATTTGTTCTAATAATGCCATTTATCATAAGCAAATCAGTCTATACAGTATACTGATTATGCAATAAATGAAGGCCACTTCTCTATGTATAAATTTAACATACAGTGTGACACAAATAATTGATGCAAGAAATCCGCTAGGCTTCACGTGGGCTTTCTGACAGATATTACATAAAGAACTTTCCAGATAACTTGGCTATAACAGCTAATATTATTTTCACAAAAAACATTTGTTACCACTCCATGCAATTACTGACAGTTTTTAGCAGGATGTTTTTGATTTCCACAATTACAGTTCCAGAGCTAAATTAATTGTTGAGGTTAATGGTACTTTTTATGCATATCCTGACTGAAATGAAGTGTTATTACTGATATGGTGTTACAATAATTAGTGTCCCATCTACAAGTGATGTAAACATTAACAGATCCTAACTTTATGCATTAGCTAGAAATGGCAATTTAAGTTTAGTTATGGTTACAATTGCTAATAATAGGTTTGGATGCAAACTAGTGCTGCCATTAATGACTAATTTTCTAACAATTAATCTTTTGACTAATTTTTCGATTTGTTGATTAATCTAAACGACTAATTTCCAAAATAATCAAGCGGTTGCAATTTTCATGTGTTCATTTTATGTTGAACAAAAT
>JAQLOM010000036.1:13203935-13217904 GCA_030068315.1 Chrysichthys thysi | reverse complement strand
TTGTTCTCCTTTTAGTTAGATCTGTGGGATTATGTATTTACATCTGTGCTGATTTATGGAAAGCTCCGTTTTCACTGCTGTTAGCTGATTGATACTTCTACAGAATACTACAGTAGGTGTTATTCTGGCACTTATTCACTTGGCACTTGAACTTCCTTCGCCTAGAAATTCTACGATTCTTGTACCTGACTTTTGCACTTGTTGTACGTCGCTCTGGATAAGAGCGTCTTCTAAATGCCTGTAATGTAATGCCATACATCTTCCATGCCAATCTTTAAATCCATTAAATATCTATTATTATTCCAAAATTTAGCCTTGACCTTGTTTGATGAGTCAACTGGAAATGTTCAAGTGCCTAATTCCTGGTCCCTGGTTACAAAA
Organism: Chrysichthys thysi; assembly: GCA_030068315.1. Taxonomy (NCBI): domain Eukaryota; kingdom Metazoa; phylum Chordata; class Actinopteri; order Siluriformes; family Claroteidae; genus Chrysichthys; species Chrysichthys thysi. Next base: position 13,217,523 of record JAQLOM010000036.1, on the reverse strand, counting down.
CATCTACATGTCTATGTGTCCACTCTACGAGACCAGGTGCAACAGTGCAAACCAGTCCATGTCCCAAAACGACACTGTCCCAAAACCGCACTGATAAAAGGTAGAGTGTCTCCACGCGGCACACCGGAATGGCAACCGGGTCACGGATCTGGGGATTACAATTACAACAATTGCAATGTTTCATTTATTGACTTTTAATTTGAATTAATGTTTTGGAATGTTCAACAGACAAGTTAGTTCCCGTTCCCACCTCTGTTATAGCTGCGAGAAACAGGTGCTGGGAAACTTTGTTCCAAAGCATTTACAACTAAGACTCTTTCTTAAATAAATGTTTCCTAAGAAAATGTGCATTATGTGGTGCATTGCCAGACCAATTCCTGGGAATAAGCTGTTACTACACAAACAATAACATACAGTGCCCTCGAGTTACCCCTCTGCTCCTCAGTGTCAAATTTTAAATCCAACAATTCAGATATGATTAAAGTGTACATTACAGATTTTAATTTTAAAGTCATTTGAATACATTTCATTTCCACCATGTAGAAATTACAACATAGTAATTACAAAATTCAATTCAATTCAATTTTGTAATTACGATGTTGTATATCCAGAACTACTCTAAGCCATGCATTGCATGAGCAGAAAATGATGCACACCTTCTGACCAATTAGATTCAAACATTCTAGTGCGCTGTGATGTAATAAAGATTCATGAATAAATGATCATTACTGGGTATTTTAAATGCAACTATTAATAAACGTACATTTTATGTATGCTTAATTCACAAGTTAGCATATCATAGTTATATATTTTACAGTGTCCCACTGTGAAATAAAACATTTCTAACTGCTATTTACACCTTAAAATCAATTGGAATGTAAGCAATATCTTGATCATCGTTGAATTAAATTTAACTGCATTTAAAAAATAATAATAATAAAAAAAAGCCTCTCTGACTTTTCTGAAATCTGACTCCTCCTTATTCAAACGAATCACAAAGTCCAAGTCTGTATGAAATAGATCAGATTGACTAACTGTCAATGGTGTGTTAATAATTCAATATGCATGCCCTTAAGGAGGCCATGGGTTCCCTAGGAGAATTGCTGGTTGAATTGTAAGGGTTAAGGGTGAGCAGAGTGAGCCGCAGATTTATTGTGGGGTGCTCTAGCAGCACCAGCTCCGGAGCTCTAATGGATGACCTTGGGGCTGTGTTGCACCAGACCCAGAGAGATCAGGTCTCAGCACAGTCCGATCAGCAAGCTGACCTCCTTCCCTGGCCTTCACCTTTAACTTGCTGATCTTTGACCAACTTATTAAGCAGACACCTGCTTTCCGGTATGGATAGGAAATAGGAGGAAGGAGGGCACGTATTCTGACATAAACATTTGGGTTGTCTGACAATAGCAGACCGCAGGGATTCCATCTGTGCTGCAGCATGAATTCATTTATTACTTACCACAAAATGGTAATATTTTCTTCTAGGAGTCAGGAAATTTGTACCATTAGATTCATATCAGTGAGCGACATGGGGAGAGCATTGTGATATCCATTGTTGCTGTAAAAGGCTGCCCAAGTGTGCCGTTTAGAACTACTGTTCACAAACTGTTAACTGTTCACGTTCTGCTCAATATGTCCCACCCCTTTACAAGTGCCACTGTAACCAGATAATCAAGGTTAATCCCTTCACCTTCTAGTGATTTTAATGTTAAGGCTGATTGGTATATACCTGCAGTGCATTATGGTATTTACAGGGACTTATTGGCACTAAATTGTGTCCTTGTGGTGGTGGGCACTATTGCCTTTTCTCCCAAAGAGGATACTTAGGTGGGGCCACAGATACAGTCAGTGTTAGAGCAGCAAAGAGGTCCTGAAGTTACCTAGTGCTTTGGCTCTCTCTTTCTCATACACTAATGTGCGTGTTGCTTTAATTAAGACTACAATGGTGATATGCAAACTCTTTTGGTTTATCCAGTAAATTCTGTGAGTATGACAGTCTGAACACACACTCAAAAGTATGTAATCAAAAGTAAACGCAATTTTTGAAAATTATGTGATAACCTAGAGAGCAAAAGAAAAGCATGAAGTGGATCTGCCTTCTCCAGTGAAAAAGAAACTTAAAAGTCAGCCTTCCCCCAAGAAAATCAAAGTTAAAGTTGTTTTGGACACGAAGGATCCTATTCTAGTGCATTTCCATGTGCATGGATAAATAGCGAATGGATGTAAAATGAACTTAAACCTGCATTTCACAGCAAAAGAAGAAGGATGCTGTCCAAGTCTTCCTGCACCATGACAATGCATGTCCTATACAGCAGCAGCAACAGTAGAGACAGCGCAGCGGTTTGGGTTGGAACGTCTTCCATATCCGCCTTACAGGCCATGGTGCCAAGCGATCATCACAACTTCGGCCCACCGAAGGAGGTGTTTGCGCGGTCACCGATTCAAATCTGATGATGAAGTAAAGGAAGGCGAAAATTTTTGTTCTTGTTCTGAAGGAATACAGAAGTTAGTTCAAACAATGAATAAACAATAAAACAAACGTGTCGTCTTGCATGGGGACTCTGTGGAAAAGTGACATGTTCAATTTCTCACAGTTACATCTTCTTAAGTCATTGAATGCATTTTGCCTTGAATTGCCCTCGTATATACTGTAGACTACTGCTTTCTGGGTCAGATGGACCCGTTATTATTTCCAGGATTAAGTCAATGTTTTCTGCACCGCTCAAACACTTTTGCTCGTGAAAAATCTGAATTAGTGAAATTTGTTCGTGAAAGACTCAGGACATGAAGAACATTTATGCACCTGTTGTGGAATGCATACTTTTCTGCCATGGGTGCCAAACAAGAAGCCCAGGAACAATGTCTGCCTCAGCCTTCAGGTAGGGTTAGGCAAAACTCTTGTCTGAATCAACCATCTTGGCATTGTTCGAAAACCTGGATCAATTTGAGCCTTGCCTTTAAATATGGCCTTCTCAATTAGGATGTCCAGCTGGGTGGGCAGTACTGTCAGCTCCCTGATATCATCACTTTAGTGGCAGTGTGGGATATTAATATTTAAAATTAAAAGCAAGAGCAAATACGAAGGAAACAAAGTGCCTATAGGCTTCACAACATGTAATGGGTCACATACAGACAGACCTGTAATTCTAGAAGCCTCATACTTATTAGGTTTTGTACAGTAGGAAAAGGAGGAGAGAGAGAGAGAGAGAGAGAGAGAGAGAGATGACATGTTCTGTTTTTTATTTATTTTTTTGCTAAATTCTCGCAGATTCGTCTTTGTACACTGCCAAGTGCCTAGACACAAAGAGCCATCTCTTGTACCTTGATCATGGACAAGTGGTGTCCTCTATGCTTGCATCTCTCCATTCCACCATGAGTGTCAGATATTGCACCGACATTATGGAATCGGGAGAAAATGTGTTCAAAGTAGTATCGCTGTCTTTCAATGCTAGCCACAGAAGTCCTTTTTGATATTCACACATTGGCTCGGAAAAAATGGTTTCTAAAGAGTTACGTTTGAGCACTTGTGTGTTAATGTGATTATACATATAAATAAAAATACAATAAACAAAAAAATTCTTTGTAAGCTAAGCATCCACTATTTAATCTCCACCCACAGCTTTGTACTGGATTTAGCAGAATGGCATTCCAACTAATCAGCACTGTTTTATTAGATAACAGAACTCTTGTACTGCAGCCACGGACATCCCAAAATTAAATGATTCACCCAGAAGTCTCTGTCCATTCCATTTACAGTGCCTTCGGGGAAAAAATAATGACAATTTGAATCAGTAGTGATGCCAAGCTACCATGGCCAACAGCAAATTCCATGCAATGGGCAGCAGCTTGCACCAGATGCCGGGAATTAGCTGCTTCTTGTGACGTTCAGGGCTTGTGAGCCCCTAGCACTTTGATTGGGACAGACTGTGTTGCTGTGTATGTTTTGCTGGAACTGCCAGCATGATGAAGTCGAAGACTGAAGCATTCTTTCTTTTCTCCCCCAATTGCCATCTCAGATGAGCTAACTGTTTTCTGTGGCTCTGTATGGTACTAAATTAGCCTTTGCTTGGTCACTGGGTGGCCAAAGAAATTAGCATGCTCAACCGGTAGTATAGTTTAACATCTTGACAAGACAAGAAATTCCTTTTGTGATTTGTTCTGCTAAAAGGACTGTACGTGAGTGTTGAAATATTAGGACCCATGCTAAGCCAGGTCTGTAGTGCAGTTGTTGATAAGGAGTCTCCCAATGTGCAGTTGGTGCCCTTAAGGAAAAAAGAGTGCCTTGGGGGTATTTTGAGTTTATAGGTTTGACCTTTTTTCAGTGGTGTAGTGAAAAAAATCATTTTTTTTTTTTTTTAATTTAAACTTTTCTGAAACCATGTCACTCCAACTTGATATTATTGTCCTTAGAAGGCGGGGTGGATGGGATGTGAACTGAGCCCATTCTCCAGTCTCAATGTTCTTACAACACAGCTGTGCGCACAAAATTTTGCAAATTTGTGTAATGTCCAACAGCTCCACTCATTCAGCTCCCCACTCATAACAAACAACAAGAAACAAACATTCCTCCTCCTTCCTCTTTATCTTCTTAGCATTTATTGTCTCTGATGTTTTCTTATGAGGAACAAAAAATTGCCTGCTTTTAATTTTTGAGTCATTAACTGTTAATTGGTTAGTCATGGGATTTCAAGTGACTTGTTCAGTTGTGAACATCAGATTGGAAATTAAACCAATGTGTTGTGTCCCTAAAATATTGCATCACGCTCCTGAGAGCATTTTGAGGTTGCACAGAATGATATAATTGGGTTACAACTTAAAATATGTAACTATGGGAATTACAGGTTTTGACGTAGTAGTTTCCCTTGAATCTATAAACCTCAGATTCCTAATTCAAGGATAACCATGAACAAGAACAAATGAAAGGAAAGAAAATTCCCGTTAAATTTTAAAGTTAGGGTTAGTTTCAATATGCTGTCTAGTGAGGTACTAAAAGTAGAGCCAAGACTGGTAATTCCTGCCTTTATCAACATTCGTTTTGCACTGTGTGTGTATACGTGTGGGTATATGCATGAGTATGGGTCGAAACCCATATTTGTTGTCATCATAGAGAAACGTAATACACAAGAATGATATCTTTGATCACTGAAAGAACTCAACAGGCGCAGGAGCTGTGTCGAGTGTGGTTATAATCAACCCATTTTGTTTCCCCTCTCTCTCTCTCTCTCTCTCTCTCTCTCTCTCTCTCTCTCTCTCTCTCTCTCATGAACACACACACACACACACACACACACATTTGGTGTAGACCAAATAACTCCCGGCCTTGGCTTCATCCCATATGTGGGGCTTCAAAAGCAATTTCACCTGAAAAATAAGGTGCTTTTCTTCAATTTTCAAGTAATTTGTGCAAGGGTTAGTCTTGTTTACCTGGCCAGTACAGTGGTATTTACATACCTCTTTAAAGGAAAGGGGGGAAATGGCTGTAGTGATTTATGGACTGCAGCAGGAGCACAATTTTCATGTTGTGTGCATCATCTGTTAGGCTGTAGGGAAAGGTCGCCTTGGCCGTACAAATATCACATCCTTACTATGGTGAGAAAGCATATCCACTCACTTCAGTTAGTGACTTTGAAAAGTGGACTTTCCTACCCCCTTCTAGTGTGTATATGTTTTGTATATGTGTGTGTTCTTTTGTACACATGAGTAAATGATATCCACAAACATCTCAGATGCGTGTGAACTTTGTGACCATGAATCTAATTCTCATGGGACAATGCATTACACTGGCTCCACCTATTATCTTATACAGTTCGGATTGATTCAGACTGTGGAGAATACCAATAACCCCATACTGCCCCCTTCTTCTGAGGGGCAGAAAAATCCCTGGATGGTGCTAACTCTTATGTAGCAAACTAGCGTGTTCCTATGGAAAACGAAAAAGAACCTCTGGACAAGAAATACTTGTGATAAAAATTGATGTAAAATGTTTGCAAAAATTGATTTGAAGTTTATATGTTCTCGTTCTATCATATATATCACAGAATATACCAACAGGCAAGGAGGTTGGAACTGTTTGCATATGCTAACTGTGAACAGCAAAGAAACAAAAAGTACTCAACATCATATACATGACCCACACCAACTGACACACATTTAGTTCATGTGCCATTTAGTTTAGTTATTAAGCTTTATTGTATACAAACTATGGCACACAGTGAGGATTTTAGTTTGGATACAACCAATGTCACAGGGTGCAGCTCCAACAATAGCACAGACCTGGCCTTTAAATAGAAAATAAGTTAATAAAACCCATACACCGGGAAACAAAACAGTAAGAAATAGCACATCGAACACCAGGGATATTGACAATAGGGATATTTAATTGATATTAAAAAAAAATATGCAAAACAAGTCATGAAACAATGCACAGCAAGCATTCCCTGCAACATCAATACTTAAAAACCATTCCGTAGAAACAACCTTCCTCTATGCTTTGTGGCCATACAACTGAATACAAGCTCCATAACTAGCACGCGTGGTCAGCCTCATTTCTCTCCCACCTCTCTGTCTTATTCACCCTGATCGCAAACAACTGTGGGTTAAATCCCATCATTTCATCAGTTTAAGCAAATTATATCCACTTTTGGTGAGATATGTTGGGTCAAGAATGGTCAAAGTGTAAGCAGCAACATCTAAGCTTTGCCTACTATTTGAATCTGGGCCAACGATCTGAGACATGGCGTAATCACATTTGATCCAGCTTCACTGTCATTCCACAGCACGAAAGTAGTAAATGTACTACTGCATGCACAGGGATGTCAGACATCTGCTATCCTTTATGCACAAAGAACAACAGTTTCACATATACTGTACAGGTTATACATAGGAACATAGTACCTATACGTTTATAACTGATTTTACATGAATTTTGTTGTCGCCTGTCTGTACAATTTCCTGTACTGTTCAAATACAAATCAACTAATCTGCTACTAATACCAGCAAACAACGTAAAGGAAAGCCTAGTGTATTTTGTGAAACTAACACATTTCATTTGAATTTCATTTATATTGCGTGAAAATGATCCACAACTGATGGGAGATGCTTGTGCGTTTGAAGCTTGATTGTCAGCAGGAGCAGAAGCGTTTCACAACATTACACAATGCAGAGTTTTTCCAATGCTACCAGATGGATCAGAGTGAGGGAGTTGGAGAGAGAGACACTCACTGTCAGGTGTTAGGTTCAGTCCCATGCCTCACTGTTGTAACCTTTACCCCATCCCTTGACTCAAGGCTACATAATACCATGGGATTGAAATAGAGAGTGAAAATACATTTAAAAGTACTTAGCGAACCTGATACTGCTTCAGGCTCTTTTGCGTATTTGTTCATTTCCTCTGCACACTGTGTGAAACATATCTTTGTGGCTCCCTCACTTAAATTTGATCTGTTTGGTTGAGAGATAGTGGGATTGGAGGGGCAAATGACCTACACTCACTCTTTTATAATTTATCAAATTATCATGCGTCAAATATATGGCATTCTGCCTGAGGGGGAGGTATCCCTACATGAGCAGTTAACAATCAATGGCTAACGTATTATCCATTAAAAGCTGATATCTCTGTCCCTCTCATTAATATTAACCAGCTGGTATTGCTACTCGGTGAGGATTCTAAAGGAAAAACTCCCGAAAAGGTCACAAGAATCACAGCACTGCTGAAACATTGGACATAATTATAAAGGGCATCACAATCATACTATCATATCAGGACAAGCCACTGGTGGCAAAATGACAGTGATCCCCAGTGCCGTGAAAGGCCTTGGTTTAATGTATGCATTATTTCGAATGAGGAATATTTTTTGTTGCTGCAGGCTATACTCTTTGACATTTCAATAGTTAGGATACAGTGGTGGCAATGAGGAGACCTGTCCTGATTTGTATGTTTCACTGGGGCTTTGATTGCTCCATCAGGAAAACGCTTCCCTGATACATTCGCTTTTACGAGCATTCCTTAAGCACTAAGACAGTTTTTGCCTTCTAACTGAAACCACTTTTATTATAGCATACGCTCAACGTCACTGATACAAATACGTTCTGGACAGTTAAGGTAGCATGACCCAAAATCGCATGATTACAGTTCACTGCTGTGCATGCTGGTGCTCATTAGCTTAGTGGCGCTCCTTAGAACAGAAGTGCTAATCCCAGGACTGTGCAGAAGGATCAAGTTCAGTCCTAATGACGACCCGGCTCTGACCTCTTGTGAGAAAACAAATGGATCCTCAAGGTGATGTTTCAGTCCCACTAGCCTCTTGGGGGTCCCAGGGAGCCTGGAACAGATGTAGCCCTGAGGACAGGGAAGGGGTGACGTGCAGGTCAAGGTTGCCATACGCCAAGGTTAGGGTCAGATAAGCATGGCTGACTCAGAGTCTGCACTGGCCTAAAGGCCAGCGAAGAGAGGGGGAGCGGAGCAGCTCTGCACTCAGGAACCGAGGATCAAGTGTTGCTCCTCAGAGACCGGGTGAGAGCATTCACTGTCATCTTGGGGCCTTTAGGGTCATGGTTCTCACGGTTAGCACTTAAAGCTGAAGGATGCCATTTTACAGTTCAGTATTTCTATGCAAATGCTATGAAGAAATCGACTGCTGTTCTGTCACAGGTCTGGTGGAAATTTTATTGTATTTTTGCATAAATGAAGTCACAAGAAAATCTTGAAGAAATGATAGCTCCTCCCATGCCTTGCTTAATCCTAACCATTTCAGATGAGACTGTCCATGCAAGCTTACATGATATTATATGAAATATATTTGCAGTCCGGATAAGGGAAGATCAATCAGATGGGGGAATTTGAGTAAATCACATAAACCAGTCATGTAACAGCTTGGCTATTGTTAATGTTTGGAGTATTACACTACTCCCATTACTTCCATTCAGGTACTGGAAAATTGATTTAATGATATAATGTCTGGCGCTGGTTAGTTTGAAAAATGCATAAAGCGGTTACACGGTATTAATGTTGCCAACGTGCTGCTTGAATGGGTGATGTTCAGACAGTGAAAATGTCAGCTGAAGTTGTGTCTTCTGCGATCCCAGGATATTCCAAGGGAATGAGTTATCTCATTTTGACTTGATTAATGTAATAACCTGAGTGAGATATTAAATTTCCTGTGTCTATAAAATGCAATAATAACACTGCACCGCAGGTGTACGTGGAATTTTATGAAACGGGGTAGCCAACAGCTCTGGAACGAAACCGCAATTAATGTCATATTCACTGGGAGGAGGACTAATAAGGGGCCTCTCTTTTCGCCACAGATTCAATGAAATGTAAATGTGTTCTGTCAGCTTGTGTCTCCATTAATTAGAATAGGCGAGTTGTTTGTTAAACTCCTTAAGTTCCTTTGGCTGTCAGTTCTGCACTAATGCACTGCACTCTGCACTGTACATACTCATTCATTCCATCACTTTTTAGCTAGTTAACAGCCATCCCAGCTGGCAATGCCCCTGTAAATGACATAGCAAGTGCTAATAAACACGTTTTCACTGGTGATGATGCAAATCTGAGGTGTAACAATCGGCCACCTTTTGAATAAAAATGATATTGTGCTGTTCATTAAAATGTGATGAATAAGACGCAGAACTGGTTACAGTTTAAAATATGTAGCTCCTTTGATCTATTATTTACTTTAAATCAGGCAGGCCTTGTCATCCCGTCCCCGAGACACAAAGCAGATTAAAGATAGAAAAGACAATAAAACCAATCAGTGTCACTTCTTTGACACTCAGGTAGGTGTCTGTATGGAGAAAAAGTGCTCCAACAAGCTGACAGATACGTAATGGAGAGCTACCGATAAAACCTGCTTTATCAGTCTGAGTCGTTGTAATAAACATAGCAAAATAAGTAAATATTTAATGAAGGCACAGATACAGGAATCTCATCGAATTTCAACTCATAAACCCGATATACAACAGTAATCAGAGCCACCAAAGACAACCCACTTGAAGTAATCTGCCTCCTCAGCTGGGATTCTACCCTGCAGTGTTGCTTAGTTTCTGTAAAGCTTGAAAATTATTTCGGATATGCATATGATAAATAGGATTTGAACAATAGGCCACACCGTGAGCGCATGTAGGCAAGTGTTATTTTTAAAACAAATAACAAAGTAATAGTAGTATTCTTTAAATGTAGTATTCATATCATCAGCGCTGAAAAATACGCCACCACTGATTACAGAGAGCTGTGAGGACGGGCCGTATGTCTATTGTGAATATCGTACATAGGTACAATACTGTATCAGGCATATCCTAAAAATACACCAAAGGCTACACCAATGCGTTTCCTGCATCCCATATGCCAAATTTACATCGAACCATATGTACCGAAAAGAATAAAACGAAAACAGTGTTTGTACAAAAAAAAAAAAAAACCCTTGAGTGATAATTCATTAACCATCTCAATGAAAATGCCAACCCAGGTAGCATTCTGAACAAACCGGTGCTTACACATATATAAGAAGAAAAAAAAAAAAAAAAGCAAGACAGTATCATTAGTTCTAGCAATGAAGAGAGGTGGATGGGCATCCAGGAAGGGAAAGAAAGAAAAACTGACAGAGGGAGAGAGGGAGAGAATGTGTTCCCTCAAAGGTCAGTTCTTCTTTGTAGTCAATAATTGACATTTAAACGTGCGTTTCAAACGTCACTGATAATGTTAGGCGAGATAATGGTAAGGGGGGCAGCTTACACTGCTGTGTAATTACAACCACAATGAGATGCAAAAATGCAAATGGCTTTGTGCACGATCCAGCACGGCTTTTGTCCAGCACAGTGGCGGTTGGGCCGGATGATAGATGCCACACCAACGGTGGCAGACTGCACCATGACATGTGGGACTGGGAGCAAGCAGAGAACAGAATTAGGGCAAACATGCCACACTCCCCCAGAAAACACACACAAACTCACACACACATATGCATGCTAAATCCCACCACTGCAGCAGCTAAAGCTTTTCTGAATACTTTCATGATTAATTGTACGAGATACGTGGGCGTCTCTTAGTTCGTTTCTGATTTATGAAAAATGTGCAACGTTCGCAACTGCTTAAAAATGCTAGACAGTTAAAAAAAAACAAAAAAACAATAGCTCAACAAAAAAGGTTCTTCGTCCTGGCCTGTACGCAGCCCTCTGTATCGGGTCATCGGCAGGCGTACAATGAGAAGGTAAGGAGGAGTCCTGCAGGATGCAGTGCTGTTGTTATCACTGACATACTCCTTGCCAGACATGTACACCCCAGTCCTTCTAATTGCCACATGAGGTGGAGAGTAGACACACCGCAGTATCAGAAGGGCAGAGAACAGCACGAATACAAATCCGGCTTTGAACCCTACGTTTTGGAGCTTATTTCAAAACTTTGAAAGCAGTTGAATTCAGAGTATAGATTGTACATTATTATGTACAGAATAAAGCACAACAGGGTATGCACTTACAGGAATATAATCAATAAAAGGAGAACGGGAAGGTTGTCACAATGCTACAGCTGATTATATACCCATAATAACAGCACATCATGTTGTGCTTTATTTCTCTTCATACTACTGTATTTACTTATGTATTTATTTATTTATGTATTTATTTATTTATTTATTTATTTATGTCTTTATATAATTACCCTTAATGCTTTGGCGCGTCTGCAGCATAAGTTAGTTCCTGTGTCACTTACATTATTGAAGCTATAAACAGTTGATTATATGTAGTTAATGTTACAGCCTGTTTTCTTAGCAAGAATCACAAAACTGTGGAAAACCCAAAGCTTTACCTGGAAGTGCTAATGTGGAGACTCCTTCCATAAATGGTACACATCCCCTTTACAGAAAATGTAACCTCTGCAACATTACAACCCCCTCCCACCCCAACCCACACCTAAAAAAACACATCCCAACATTTTAAAAAATTATGTGACTTCTGTGCATATAGTCCGTTGATTACATATTTGAATGAGCTCATTAATATAAACCTCTAACTCGCCTTTCAACCAGCATCATTTTCACAACTGTGCTGCTGTCAAAGATTAATGGACACTTCCTTCCCGGTCAGATAAGCTAATTCAGCAGGGCTGGGGAAAAGAAATTCGAAAACTTCATGATTCTCATGTTAAATTCTGATGTGCTTTATGAAATGTAAAGTTATTTGAAACAAAGTGAAAGCCTTAGGAAGTAATGAAATTGAATATATATATATATATAGTGGGACAAAGTTTAAATGTCAAACTTGGTTTTTTTGCGGGGTTTTTTGTTTTTTTTTAATGCACCACTGGCACTCAGTGAGCTAGCCAATGCACCAGTACAATAAAAATGTTAATGAAGGCCTTTCTCCAGATGAGGCATGTAAACCTACGCCTTCTGGCATGTGTTTTGATAACATAAATCACCTCAGATCAAGTATGGCCTAAAACATATTGCCTGGACCCCCTCCCCAACCTCCAGCTCCTTTCTTTTGGCCAAATAACCAACCGGCATGCAGAAATTGTAAGCGGTCATGCTGTTTGTTAGTGGCAATTAATTTCTCTGCTGCTTTTGCTCTATTGAGAAGGAAGCCTTTGTGCCTTAAATCCTTCGCCTCTAAGCCATCCCTCTTGTTAAGAGAAAATGGATGAGAGAGAGACAGAGAGAGAGAGAGACTGAGAGAGTCAGAGAGACTGAGATAGATCACAGTCTAAAGTAGGTAGAGAAAGAAAAAAAAAAGAGAGAACCACGGATGGCAGATTATCTTGGGCCAGTTAAGCATGTAATTGCTTGAATGAGTTAAAATCCCTTCAAATATCTGTCTTTGTACCTCATCACACCACTTCACAGATTCAAATATTTGACAATCAGTGAAGATAAACTAAACTAAATAATGAACTAAAATATGGATCTTCATTAATTACTTCCACCATGGAAGAAGGAAGCTTGATATAAGCACAGTGTTTTTCAAAGGATTTCTTAAATGAAACTCGGGCATTAATATTCAGGTTTCCCCCCCGAGTTTGGGAGGTTTAAATATTTTTGTGAGGGGTGAAAATATAAGCTTATAAATACGGGCTTTCTGTGTATACTTGGCAACAGTCTTCCTCTGGTCAACATATCATGCACAACTTGAGGATTTTAGCACACAAATATAATCTATACTCTTCATATACATTGTGTATAATCAACACTTTTAAACATCATCAGGGACCTCTTTCAGCGTTACTCCAAATCGACTCTGGCTTGCTGAGTACATTTCTAACCAGCGTTATTAGGCAGACTACTGCCATACAGTGTGGATAGGGCTACATAGTACAGACTTTGCCGGGAGCAGATTGAAGAGAAATGAGCAGTGGTGAGAGTAACAGAATGCACGTCTTAACTCCTCAGACAGGGAGCTTGTTATGGAGAGTGACAGACACAGCAGTCCACACGAGGATCTGGGACACTCTGAGGCTCCTGCCAAGCCTTTACACATAGCCACTGTTGCTGTAGTCTCAGCCCAATGGATGCATGCCCTGTGGAAGTGGTGTGTGTGTGTGTGTGTGTGTGTGTGTGTGTGTGTGTGTGTGTGTGTGTGTGTGTGTGTGTGTGTGTGT
>JAQLOM010000036.1:13181095-13192398 GCA_030068315.1 Chrysichthys thysi | reverse complement strand
TGTGTGTGTGTGTGTGTGTGTGTGTGTGTGTGTGTGTGTGTGTGTGTGTGTGTGTGTGTGTGTGTGTGTGTGTTCTTATCGTGGTCAGGACAGTGTGTGTGATTCATGGCAGTCATTTGAGTGATAATCCACTGGTTTGCTAACCGATGCTGGCCAGCACCCGGCCTGCTCCATTATCTGTAACTCTGAGTTGGGCATAAAATCCACGGACAAAGTCGCAATGGCGGTGATTGATAAATTGACAGGTTAATTTCGGGCGGATAATAAGAGTGACAGCCGCAAACGAGCGGACAAGTCAAAGGCCCCTCTTCGACTCTACCTTGAGCGCAGTGCCATCTATCTACAGCTCTTAGTACTGCAGGCTCTGCGTCTGGACAGACACTCACCAAGACTCTCTCTCTCTCTCTCTCTCTCTCTCTCTCTCTGTCCACACTCTCTCCGTCTGTCTCTCTGTCCACACTTTCTCTGTGTGTCTCTCTGTCCACACTCTCTCTGTCTGTCTCTCTGTTCACTGTCTGTCTCTCTGTTCACTGTCTGTCTCTCTGTTCACCGTCTTTCTCTCTGTTCTCTGTCTGTCTCTCTGTCCACACTCTCTCTGTCTGTCTCTCTGTTCACACTCTCTCTGTCTGTCTCTCTGTTCACTGTCTGTCTCTCTGTTCACTGTCTGTCTCTCTGTTCACCATCTGTCTCTCTGTCCACACTCTCACCGTCTGTCTCTCTGTCCACACTCTATCTGTCTGTCTCTCTGTTCACTGTCTGTCTCTCTGTCCACCGTCTGTCTGTCTGTCCACACTCTTTCCATCTGTCTCTCTGTCCACCGTCTGTCTCTCTGTCCACCATCTGTCTCTCTGTCCACACTCTCCATCTGTCTGTCTGTCCACACTCTCTCCGTCTGTCTCTCTGTCCACTGTCTGTCTCTCTGTCCACACTCTCTCCATCTGTCTCTCTGTCCACTGTCTGTCTCTCTGTCCACACTCTCTCCATCTGTCTGTCTGTCCACACTTTCTACGTCTGTCTCTCTGTCCACACTTTCTGAGTCTCAGTGCTGTCACTCTCTCTCTGTCTCTCTTGTCCTCTGTCTATCGGTACTCTGTCTCTCTGTTTGTCTCTCTGTCTCTCTCTCAGTACATAAGTAAATAAGTTAATACAAGCAGCTTTCTAAATAAATAGACAATTTTGACCTGTGCAGTTATGCAGATTTTACTCTCTAATATGCATCTGAGATTTTAATATTTGTAGGTATATTCAATATCTGCATTGTTTAAACTTTATATTTTGTGCACGCATGCACACACACATGCACGCACACACACACACACACACACATACACACACACACACACAGAAATATATGGCCAACTTGACCCTGACTCTTAGCTAATCATACAATATCGTATTGCGCAAAATGTGTTACAATGATTTTAGGACATTAGAACTGGAATCATAATACAATCACACATAATGTCTAATTCATCTATTTATTTAATTAATTAATTATTTATTTTTTAAAACAAACAGCGTTGATATTTTAGTTGGTTGTGTTGTCTTGTCTTTATGTACTTGAAATAAACCGCTTGAAGGACTTTATGTGTGTTTATTTGGGTGGTAAGGAGATTGATCAGATATTAGTGTATTAAACACGGCGGTGGTCTGTTCACTACACTTTTACTGAGCACAAGTGTTTCTAAATCTGACCCAGAGCTTGTCAGGATAAAGTGCCGACTGTGTTTGTCCTTAATGAACACCACGCAACATCCGACACTGGATCGTCCTAATTAAGGCTACATTAATCGGGGACAATTAATATAAAACAGTTTATTTCCACCAACTCTACTGCTTGTACAGCATACACCAAACAATCCCAGGAGTTAAATGAATTTTATGCAAACTCCTTGAACACGTTTTTATCGAGAATATTATTTTCGTTCTTCTATTTACTAAATGGAATTTGATTTCAGAGTGCAATGTAGCTCTTGTTGATGATTTAGTTCTATTTATAAATTTATAAGAGTGCAAATTCTACCCATCCGACATGTCGCTGCCTATCTCCCTGTAGTGCCTGCTTTGGCTGGGAGACTCTAGAGTCCTGAACCTACTGCTTCTTTGCTATGAGGCAAATCTGACAGCTTTGTGACTGAGGTTTCCAAAGGAGGTTGCACTGAAGTGGGCCACCTCTCTTTCATTCTTTATTATAGCTCCCAAAGCTGGTTGATATAACTCTTAAATTCAGATCAAATTTGAACATTACTAGAATTGAACTTATTGGAGAATGTTTCAAATTTGACTTTGTCCAAAACTGTTTTGGGAATGTAGGAGACAGAGAGATGGGACACAGGGAAAATAAGTAGCTCGTTAGCTGCCTTTTCTTTAAGGTGGTGTTTAATGTGTGTACTGTTTTGTTCCTGTTTGCCTTTTCCCTTGAGTCTTTGCTAAGGAGAGATGCTCCAAATTTATGAAGAAGGGTTCTCACAAACACAAAACAATCATTCGAAATCAAATGAAAGAAAATGCATGAATAAATAATATACAGCGGTGGACTTGGTGGTTTTCTTGTGAACACACAGAGAACTTATCCTTCCATCAGCCTGGATAGGACTTCCAGCTCCATTTTAAATGTTAGACATTTGCCACCAAATCTTTCATGTTCGGGCACATTTCTGAAAGTACAAACCTTTAATAGGGAGTCCATGCCCAGAAATGCACGTTGACACAGAGGCCCAAAATTGCATTGATCATGCTTTTGAAAGTGTCTCTAGGAAATGTCTAACATTCCTGTATAAGCAGGACGATATGAGCTCATGTGTTAATATCAGCCACAATTGCTTGATGTTTCAGTCTGAAGGAGGTAGAAAGAAGCTGACCTGACCGCATGAGAATGCGCACCAGAAAGCACAGAATGTCAGCGTTGTACCATCAAGTCACAAGAAGATGATGACCCACTTCATCTGAACATGGCCTTCACCTAAATCTCTCCCATCAGCCAAGCCCCCATTGAGTGATACTTATCAGCCTCTGATTATTCATCAGTTCCTTAAGGGAAGATTCTGGTGGGACTTCAAAGTACCCACAAGTCACCAGCATTGACCCAGTTATTTTAAGATTCAGCCAAAACAAGAACAAAGTAAAATGCAGAATGTGAGAAAAACTGAAGTGCTTGAATGCATTCTTCTATTTTGCTTGATGTCCCATTGTAGTGATTGAACCGTCTATTCTCCATCTTGTATAGAATCATAACAGGCCAATTTCCAACTTGATGATGCGCATAATCTATTAAGACAGCTGGGAGAAGTGCGTCTTCTTTCTTGACATAATCATGTTACAATTAGACAAATATCTGTTTCATTTGTATTCACTTGTATTCACAAGTTTCGTTTCCATCTACCCAACGAAGAGAATTTCATGAGATGTCTTTGAAGTCCCACCATGACACACAAAAACAAAAACAAAAAAAGAACAAAACAGCATAATCTCTCAAGCTGTGTAGTGAGTAACGTGTAAATCTGCTGGAGGCCATTCTCTTGCTGCTAAGGAGCAGCTTGGTATCACCTGGGGAGGGGATGTTCTGAGCTTCTCTCTTTCACAGGAGCTTCTACCCCCCTACCTGTGATGGACAGACAGCCTAACAACAGTGGCTATTGATGCCATGCTGCTGAAGGAAGGGTTGAAGAGGACACGTCTTTGAGAATCCAGCTAGTCTTGGCCTCTGAAGGACCTAGCAGCTTGATCCCATGTCACACGAATGGACAGAGCTCATATCTCCCCCATGATTTTGTCTTTGAGTGCTAAATGGTTAATTGTGGCTGAAAAGAGAGGGATTTCAAGTAAATGGTTCGGCAGATGAATATAGGCCAAGGGAGGGGCCTCTTTATGAAAGTCTCTTTATGAAAGTGTCAAGCTGCAAAATAAAGTACATGAAAAGCTAAAGAAAAAAACTGAATCGTGGGAGAATAATAAAATTAGTGACGAGGGAAGAGAGGAAAAGAAAAAGTAAGAAAGAGACAAAGGCAGTAAAAAAAAAAAAAAATGAGCGGGCAAGCGCAAGATGTTGACCCTTATCGGTGCCATTATAGAGCCGAAGATTAGAAAGTGTTTCCTGCTAATTTCCATGGAGATTTCTGTCATTTCTACAAAATTATCCATTCCTGCTTTGATTGGTCTATCCCACTCAGCCCCCCCTCCCCTCCCCAGCAGCATGGCTGGGGTGGTCTGGCCCGTCAAGCTGCTGCAGCTCTCATGGGTACTGCCTCGGCCCCATCTCTGCACCCAGCCATCCTAAGATTACTGGAGCGGAGCTGACGTCTCTATCATCCCACACCACCGGCATGGCCTTCTCCTAACAACTACGCACCCCTGCCCTTCCTCCACTGCAACAACTACACACAAACACACACACACACACACACACACACACACACACACACACACACACAGTCACAGACCTGTCAGATGATGGCTTCATCGGTTCACACTGCACATTCCCACCTCCTTTTTTCTTTCACCTCATCCTCCTATCATGTCTTCCCATCCATGGCCCTTCGAAACACAGACCACCCCCACCGCACACACTTGCATGCACTCCCAAATATGGACACTTTGAAGCACACCATTTCACTTTCTGCTATTGTTCTGCCTTTCTGCCTCAGACTCTCTGCCTGCCACATCAAAGGAAAGGCAGAGGTCACAGGTAGCCACGGGCATGGAATATGAATGTTAGCTGGCAATGTGGCAATATGGGAAATCAATCCACTAAAGATAGCAGCATCTACCCCATGAACCTATCATCATCCTCCATCAAGTGCACCTGAATATCCTCCAGGATTTCTGGGAAGCAGTATGCATGAGATTACAGATTCTTAAAAGGAGTCTACATTGTTGTCTACTTTGTGCTTGTGTGTTTTAGGTACATTTCCCATTATAACAGTCATATGGGGAAGCTATATATTCCTTATTGCAGTGCATTTAATATATACAGATTTAACATCTGTCATCACATCAGGCACAGAAAGAACACTGCACAGAGGATTAGACAAGACATGAAACATGAAAGATCCATTAAGACATTACAGGTACTTTAGTGATGAACATTATAAACCTCGCAACGCTTCAGAAAAAGGGAAAGTCCTATATATTTCGAATGCACATTCTACTCACGTATCATGTGCCATTTATTACGAGGGTCTAACTCAACGACATTCTGATGCTCTTGGATCTGTGATAGTGAAAAAAAAAGCTTATGATCATAACACTATGGTGAAAATATGTAAACAGCTTTTGTTGAGGCCCTCAGCTGAAGTCCACAGTCAGCCAAGGAGAGTCGAGATTCCGGCTTCCTGTTCATATCATGCGTCCCTTTGATTTAAACATCTGTGAAATGCACCTGTATCTTTTGCCATTGGATTGTCTCCTTGGAAAATATTCTATAGCACTCCTGGGGATGTATTTTCTGTTCAGGCATATGGTTATACAACCTAGCTCGCTGTTCAAAAGATAAAAGTAGGAGATGTGGCGAGGCAGGGGAAACACACGTTGCAAGGAGCCATTGATGAACTAAAATATGGCTTATAGCCAGGGAGTGTTGTTTTGAGTGGGTGCTCGAACATGATGATTCATGATATAGAGCCTGTTGGCCTTGGTGTTAACATTTGATAAATATGCTCTGGAAGTCAGGATCTGTATTAATGCTGGCTGCACCTGATTGACACTGAAGTTTGAGGAGTTTGACAAGGAGACTGGGACTGGGACACAAGTATTAAGAAAACATGTCTAATGTCTAATGACCATTTCATTAAAATTATATAAATTGTCTAAGAGTGCTAATTTAATGGGTCTTCATCTACACAAAATGATAAAATAAAACATTTCTGATCATCAAAAGCAAGAGTCTAGTTCCTTGACTTACAATACTTCTCCTCTTCCTCCTCCTCCTCCTCCTCCTCCTACTACTACTACTAAATGGATAACATGGACACAATCTGAAAAACTTCTTGAGAAAAACATGTTTGCATGTTTTATGACATTTGTGATAAGTTGAGGGCTTTAAGACTGTGGTGAGTTATTATTTAGTAGTACCCTACTCTGAAAAATGATACTTCTTCTACCCTTGTAGGTATCTCGACCAAACAAGGCATTCTCACCAAGCTCCAGAAAACCACAATATAAAAAGCTGTGCATTCAGCACATTGGTAATGCACTTAAGGCATGCCACAAGCGGTGCAGCCCAGTAGTGCAATGGCCAGGATATGGGTTTTTCCACACTTTCACAAAGTGGACGGTGAGTTGTTCCAGTCAGAAATGGAGCCACTCTGTCTAGAGATGAGATGAAGCTTTTTTTCTCTCTTTGATGTGCAGTAAACAATAAAGGCATTTTTGAAAATTAAATATTCAAATGTTCATCATAGAACCTGTTTACCCTGAGAGAAGAAGTGGAAAGGGCCACTAGTGACGGTTATGGTAAACTGGCAATACGTGATGTGGTATGGTGTCATAACTGAACGTTTTATTATTAATAATAAAAAATGTTTCTATTATTTCCAATAAGAAAAATGAAGCAAATTCATTCATCAATCAACCAATTATTATTATTATTATTATTATTATTATTATTATTATTATTATTAGTGTGTGTGTGTGTGTGTGTGTGTGTGTGTGTGTGTGTGTGTGTGTGTGTGTGTGTAGTAGTAGTAGGAGTAGGCTTGGTTGGGGACATTAACCCCATTAACCTATCATTTTCCCTTCAGGTCTCTTCCTACTTGGAAAATATAACCCCATAACCGCAACACCAGCTGTGTCAATTCATATTCACAGTTAAAAATACTTAATGTGCCATTTTGTGCATCATTTATGTTCTTGCGCTGATATTAAATCATCACAGCACAAACAGAAGAAAACGCAATAAACAGAACTCTGTACCTAGAGCAACAGATAAATTTACTACAACTCCTTTTATGATTATTCTTGATCCTCATTCAGGGTCTTGTTGTTGTTATTGCTACAAAAGACCTGGGCAGTTAGAGCATATGTGGTCTTGCCTCTGCCAGTCACCATGCAGCCAAGACTCAATAAGACTAGACCTCTAAGAGCTCCTTGGTTGCCTGATGGCAGGGCCAAGCCAGAGTGGTGTGCTCTTCCCCCTTAATGCCCCTACTCCATTGATCTTTCCCGTAACTGCGGCCCTCCACACAAACCCACACAATCCCCCCCTCCCCCTCCCCCCGCACACACACTTCAAAGGTACATATTTACTCTTGGAAATTTAGAGAAAGTGCAGCTGTGGATGCATCGGACAACCTCAATCAATAATGGGACTGGTCCTTCTGACCCCCTCCCGCCTCCCCCACACACACACCCACACCCCCCAACCCCTTCCCCACTGTCTAATAAAGTGCTTCTTAGGGCCCCGTGGTCTTCCCTACTAGTCTTTTGAGGTTGGCTTCAAGCAGCACTTACAGGTCCCCCCTCCACTCACCTCCCCACCCCATATCATTTCTCGTAAGCAGACATTTTTTGTTGTGTTTTTTTATTACTTCCATACTTTTCTGCATTTTACTTGCAGCACCACAGTTGTAAATAATGCAATTTTTTTTTTTTTTTTTTTGTACATCATTTGTGATTTAAGCTGTGCTGTCACATGTCAAGCTTATTGTGATATTCAGCGCCAGGCAAAAGTTTGGACGCACCTTCTAGTCCAGTGGTTTTTCTTTATTTTTATTGCTTAAAAGACACTTCATGTCTTAAAGTAAAGATGGACTGCCATTTCTCTTTGTTTAGTTGAGTGGTTCTTGACATAACATGGATGACTACAATTGTCACACAGGGCTATTTACTGTGTTTCTATTATTTACTGTTTGATGGTCACAAATGGAAATAGTTAAAATAAAGAAAAACTTATGAATGGCTAGTTGTGTCCAAATGTTTGTAGTGTATATTTTGGTGGATTAAGTGGATTATTTTTAGAAGGTTATTAAATAAATTATGGTAGACGTGGGCTATTAAACATTAAATATGGGAAACACTGGAAAAATCTGGGAATGTATTGTGGGAAGATGATTGAGAATCAAGGTCATTTCTTAAATGGGTTTGTTAAACTTTTCTTAAATTAATATGTTACTAAACTTAAAATAATAAATCTTTGATAACTGTGAGCATTCTAAAACTCCCTTTTCTCCACATCTGAATTTGCCGTTGTGTTCAGTTATTCTTTGATGATTTTTGGAATGAATATTATACCTACTTGGGAGATCTCTGGTCCTCTTGTTTTAGACAAAGTTTCCTGCTGAGAAGCCGATTATCGTAATTGTCTTATCCACTTCTGGAACACAAATGTGTATTAAGATGAAGGCTTGGTATAGGTCTTCTGCAGTTGCACAATCGAGGCAATCACAATCTTTTGTAATTACGTGCAAAGATATACTAATTACTGATGATTAAAGCTACTGCCTGTCGCTTTCTTCACCTGTCTGCATCAATTATATATAAAAAAAAAACCCGATATATGTCAGCTGTATTTTTGTCCATCGTTTCACTTTAAACGTGAATCTTATAAAGCAACACAGTGGGAGATTTCATTTGGAGCAGTGAGAAGATAACTTTTGTTCCTGTACAAGCTATGTTAACTTTAGTAAGTTTTGAAAGATTTGAAAAATCCCTACACTGAAAAAAAAAATTATATTGTAAGCTGGTTAATTCATAGGGCTTTCTTTTCATACATTCATATTTTTAAGTAAAAATAAATAAGATTGTATGTTAACCATAAGTACGTATCTGTTCTATATTAGCTATATTATATATAATGATCATGAAGAAGACAAAAAAGAGTGATCCACATAATAAAACAGAAACAAACAGAAAAAGACAGAACAGTAGTTATTATATGCTACAAAGATTAATAGACATTATTTATGCCTTAAACATAAATGTAAACAGAGTGGTGAAGCAACAGAACTACTGAACCAAATCCCTTAAAATCCGAGGAAACCATTATACATATAATCCATTACCTGTTATACATAATATATATCCTCATTACTGTATGATTATATGTACTGTATATCCTCATTACTGTATGATTATACATAATATATATCTTCATTATTGTATTATTATACATACTGTATGAGCCTCATTATTGTATGATTGTATGTACTGTATATCCTCATTATTGTATTATTATACATATTGTATATCCTCATTATTGTATTATTATACATACTGTATGAGCCTCATTATTGTATGATTGTATGTACTGTATATCCTCATTATTGTATTATTATACATATTGTATATCCTCATTATTGTATTATTATACATACTGTATGAGCCTCATTATTGTATGATTATATATACTGTATATCCTCATTATTGTATAATTATGCATACTGTATGAGCCTCATTATTGTATGATTATATGTACTGTATATCCTCATTACTGTATGATTATACATACTGTATATCCTCATTACTGTATGATTATACATACTGCATATCCTCATTACTGTATTATTATACATACTGTATATCTTCATTTCTGTATTATTATACATACTGTATATCCTCATTATTGTATGATTATACATACTGTATGATTCTCATTATTATCCTCACTTTCTATATACCTTCAGAAAATAGTTACCCATTTCTTCGTATTATGTAGGTTTGGTCCTGCAAATATTTTCACTATACATAAGGTTTATTAGTAGATGTATGCACGAACACTGTTTATACAGTTTGTCCTAAACACACTTATTGTTTAAAGATACATATAGGTTTTAAATATTTTGAACATGGTGTTTCTTTTCGATAAACATTTGTTCCAATCGTGTGTTGAAATTCTTTCATTTTATTTTCATAGGGATTCCATCAGAACGTGCATTGGGGAGACACCTGCCTCGGCTGCAATTGTTTGTGTTCTCAGATGCTGCCACATCTGTGACAGACAGCGCTGAAAACACAGCCTTGCTTCACTATCATTAATCCTGACTGTTTACTCTGTCTACTCTCTCTCTCTCTCCCACTCCCTCTCTTTCTTGCCTCTCTCCCCACGGCTTGCTAACTCGCTGACAGCCGTTTGTTAATAGGTATCAGTTTGCAGAGAGTGCAGCTGGAGGGACATGCTGTAATCATCTTTATCTTAGGGCCCTGTTGGCAGCACACCTCTCTCACTCTCGTTATGCTGGTGCACACTTGCCATTGAGTGGCTGTCAGGCAGAAAGGGTGTGTGGGATGTGGGAGCAGGCGGCACAGGGCAACACTCACTTTTCTCCAAAAGTTGCCACAGAGAAAGCCTTAAATGGCATTTAGCTACCTGCACTGTCATTGCTCACACTCACCATTTATTTAAAAAGGAGACCACCAGAGCTGCGAGCTCCAAGTCCATTACCCCTCCACAGGCTTATGTAGCAGTGTGTGTGTGTGTGTGTGTGTGTGTGTGTGTGTGTGTGTGTGTGTGTGTGTGTGTGTGTGTGGGTGTGGTGTGAGTGGAATTGCTTCCGACTGTCTGTAAAACCCCAGTGAAAGAGATAATCAAATACTATGTAAGATAACCAAAAAACACATAGTAGAAGATCTGTTATGTTCAACGTGTGTTAGAATGGCCTGGGCTACTGAAATTCTCACATAAGAAAGTATGAGTGAAAACTATTTATTGCCTTTCCTTCTACCAACATAGACTGTCAGGCTGCATAACTGACATTTCTAGCAGTAAAGGAACAATTCGGCTGTGACAGATTCCTACTTTAAAAGTGTTTGTGTTTGTATGCTTTGAAGATATGACAGAAATCTAATAGAGAGTACATCCATGGGCTTATGCAAGGTTTAAGCCTTGTGGATAGTAAGTCATTATCCAGCCTCAACTGGAGCCACTCTGTCATCATTCGCACTTTAGTGGTGGTGACGGATGTGCCGCTGAATAGCTATTGGATCTGGCCTAAACACGGCCAGGCAAGGATTTACAGCTGCTGCCCAGAGGGGATACAGAGGTCTCCGTGACGCTCCACTCGTTTACTTTGTGGTCAGCTCTGTGATAACATTGAATGCGCCTAGCTAAAACTGCTGAGGTAGTAATTGGCCCTGAAAATTACAGGTGAAAGGTGACTTTGAAGTGAGAAAAGGCCATTTATTACCATTTTGCCAACTGTTGGTCTACTTCATTGGTCTACTTCAAGTAGAGTGGTGGTTCAAACAACACAATGACATACAGAGCATTCAGAAAGTATTCAGACCCCTTTCAGTTTTTCAATTCAATTCAATTTTATTTGTATAGCGCTTTTAACAACAGAACATTGTCGCAAAGCAGCTTTACAATACAT
>JAQLOM010000036.1:13170419-13180995 GCA_030068315.1 Chrysichthys thysi | reverse complement strand
GAGCTGTGAGGCCTTTTATAAATAGGTGTGTGCCTTTCCACATCATCTTCAATCAGTTTCATTGAACACAGCTGGACGACACCTGAGTTAAATATGTCAGTGTCACAGTGAAGGGTCTGAATACTGACGTCCACGTGATATTTCAGTTTTTCTTCTTTAATAAATTGGCAAAGAATTCTATAATTCCATGTTTGTGCTGTCATTATGGGGTACTGAGTGTCGATTCATGAGGAAACAAATGAATTTGATTGATTTTAGCATAAGGCTGCAACATTACAAATGGTGACAAACTGAAAGGGGTCTGAATACTTTCTGAATGCTCTGTGTATCTGTTGTAAACATGCTGAAACTTTGCATATTTATTAAGTATTGAACAAACATTTAAAATCCTACTACTGGCAAGTGATTGACCGCAGAGATATAGTGTTGTTGTTGTTGGTGGTGGTGTTGGGTTCCTTTGTTGTTGTTTTTTTTTTTTTTTTTTTTTTAAAGAAAACTAGCTTTGCTGTATATTTGGGAAGTGATTGGAGAAGTCGCTCTCTGGCCAGGGTCTGGGTATTTTCTCTCTCTTTTTTTCTCTATACTCAATATTTCTCTTTGATGCCCATGACACTCCCAAAGTTGCTACACTTCTCCTTTTTTGCCCTATGATAGTTTGTATGCATTAATGCAGGTTTTTCTGCAGGTTCAACAAGCAGGGCCCCTGCAGTTCATGCTGTGTCGTCTGGCAGCAAAACTAATTACCAATCAAAATCTCAAGTTGCAACAAGAGGTTATCCATATAAAAACTGCATATGAAAGGAAGATGAAACGTGTATGGATTGAGAATTGGCTCCTACTCAATATGTTACAAGCTCTTGTAACCCAGACCTCATGATCTTTTGAGGGATACCCTCAAGTTCACCGCAACAAATGCACTCAGTCACTTTGGGAGAAGCCATGTCTCTCTGTAGGCCAATTACTAGTTTTTAAAAGCCTGGGGCATTCTGCAAACTTTGACACTTGGATATAAAGACCAAACTGAGAGAGAAATATAGCAGCTATTAAAATCTTTATAATTCCACAAATCGCAAGTGAGTTGTTTTGCCCCAGAGCTTGTTGGGATACATCCTTACTGCTATTGCATGGGTCAAAAGGCCATAACAATGGAGGAAAGAAATCTTATTTTTGCAACTCAGCCTGAAAGGAAGCACTGGTCTTTTTAATTTTTTTTATTTGTTTGGGGTTTCTGAAAACACCCGATGATCTCCTCTGTGTTTTAATTGCCTGAAGTGTGCGAGCAAAAGTCCAGGCCTCCTAATGGAGGAAGGGGTCTTTCATCAGGGCCGTGGAGTCAGAACCATCTTTTAAAGGGGTCTGCCCTGTGTTGTTAATGTGCTTGATAAAGTTCTAAAAAAAAAAGATGGAAAAGAAAACTCCTTTTTAAATAAGCTTGTCCAATTTAGCATAAATGTCCTTTTATTGTCAACAAAACGAAAACCAATACGGAAAAACTTTTTGATGTTGTTTTCATTAAGCTTGGAAACATGTACAGTGTGCACTGCCCTTGAGTCATTTAAATTTCATGAGCTAAATGTTTTAATTTTCAAATATCCGATGATACATGTGTAAATTAATTAGCCACTCACATGGTGATGTTAGATTACTTATCTCAACAAAGTGAAAGCCCAAAGTACCTGAGAGGGTCATGTAATTATGTGTAAAATCACTCCAATTAAACATTGCGGTGTTAACTTTTGGAGTGCACACACTCAGCTTTCAACTCTGCATAATATAATTAGGATCCAAAAAAAAAAAGAAAAAAGAAAAAGAAAAAGCCTAAAATGAGGTACAAGCTTTGGGAGTGGATGTGCTCATCATGTTTCCAATGCTTTTCAGTTAAGAATGGTACTCTAACCTTAGATGCTTCCCTAGTGGAGTGCCGATAGGTACTCTGTCGGTTGAGGAGGTTCTCATCTTCTAGTTGCTAATTACCAGAGCCGATGGTGCTGATGGACCACATGGGTCATGCAAAGAAGGTTCCACCCATAAATCAGAAGGTCAGGAGTGTCGAGAAATAGGTGAATTGCCATTGGAATCCTAAAGACTGTAGCAGGGGGGAGAAAAATCTAAGGTTCTCCCAACAATTCCCAATCAAAAACTTTCACCTGGGTTCCCACCTCCATGACTTCAACGAGCCGGACTTAAGCTTGAAACTGTTTGTGTGAGTCATAAGTGAAAGTGCTTTGTCATGGCTTTCAGTGATGGATGGGAAATTGAACAAGCCTTGTGTTTTACTTAAACTGAGAGGAAATCCAGGAAGATTTATCATCGCTTGATCTCAAGGCCACTGGGTGGGCTATTTGAACCACAACTTCATTGTACTTCCCTGTGATCTATTAATTATTACTTGATTATCCCCTACAGCTTAAATTGCAGGGCTTTAGCTTTATCACATGGGTAATGGCTTGATACTCCATTGAACTGCTACACTAGACAGGGTTTGCTTGATTATTGTTGCTTTAATACATTTGTCATTTATGCTAATTCTTGCACAAATGCCACTGTTAGACACTGAGGATGTATAAAGATCCACATGAATATATATATATTGTAAAATTTAAACATTGTACAACTTGGCATGCTTGAAGAAATGCACACCTAAAGACTTCAAGCAGAATTAAATGTAACAAAATACAAATTCACCTCTTAATTGCCAATGTTACTCTCAAAATAATACTAAAAGTCAAGTTTAAGCACAACACACTCAATACTACTAGCTAATGTAATATACTAAATGAATTAGTGAGATTTGAAACCATGTCTAATAGCTATATGTGCAGTATTTAAAACGTTCTGTTCGATTTCTCCTGTTATTAAACACACATTGTGTAAGAATTTAGAGTTAAGCTGTGTAGAGAGCTAAAGCGTCAAGAACTTCGTTAGAACCAACTTTAGAAAAACACCACATAATTCTATGAACTCTTTTTCATATACCTGTGGAGAACATAGTCATGATTAAATTCAATTAAACCTTAAGTGTAAGGCCTGTTTGTACTGTTTATATGTGCTGTACTTACTGTGATGTGATCCTTATCACAAACCACATTCCACATTCCCTAATTATGAAACTTTTTACATCAGCCTGAACACACCCTGGACTGCAAAGCACAAAAAGTCAGCAATTGTGAGCAATTGTCATTATCTCCCCAATTGCAAAAATACTGGACCACCCCAACCATAAGCAGACATCACTTGTAAGCCAAAGAAAGAGAAAGAAAAGCATTTTACCACTCTCTTCACCAAGACAGCTGCTGTCCTAGAGCTATGCTGGAATACAGAAATAGCAATGGAGATGCAGGAAGGAAGTGACCCCACCTTGATGTTTGTGTTGTTATTGTGCTACTGGGTTAGCTAGGTTATAAATAAAGCCCAGCTCGGCACAGGGGAAAAGGAGCAACCCAAGGTGAACACCAGAACTGGCCTACTCTTCAAAATCTTGGTGCAGGGCTGCCAAGGCTGGATGTACAAGAGGGATTACTTGGTTGTTCTATTGCCTAGCAGCACCATATAGTCAATCTCACAAGTGTATAGTTTTGGGAAACTGTTACTCTCAAGAATAAATTTATATATATATACACTAGCCGATTCCCCGGTGGCGTCGCTCACTGAGTGCAAGGGGAAAAAAATAAGATGCAGTATTTGTAAAATAAGTTTGTTAATTACCAATTTTATTTGTCAACAAATAGCGGTCGTACGTCATTTCCGTTTCAAACACAAAAAGAATTTTATATACTTAGATCAAAGTTTTCTTAAATAATTCCTTCCCAAATAGGTGTTTACTTCTTTTCAATATCAGTAAAATAACTCTCACACAAATAATAACGATTCGTAAAGACGATATAAAAATGGCGTCCACAAACGAAGTGATTAGTTAAATTGTAATTTATTATGAATAATATAATATTTTGCATATAATTGTAAAATATTTGGCATTTTTTCCCATAGTAACATGTTGTATATTTAACTTGTTCTAAAAGCACTATGTCGGTTAGGGTGATATGTAAAGAGCAAGGCTTTAAGAGTCAGCGGCACGTTTTATTTACTGTGCCTTGTCTGTATTTGACTTTTTTTCTGATCATTTTAGACTTATTTAGGTACAGTATTTTGGGCAACTTTGGTTGTATTAAATGTACTTTACAAATAAAAACTTGCATGAGAAAGAGGAGGGGGTTGAAGGCTGATACACTTGGATGCAAGAATGTGTATATTCGTATATTCGCTTTGTGCATAATGCATAGATATTAGGGGTGTGTTTATACTTCTCTTTTATGGCCAACCACAGACCATAATCATCCATCGCTGGCCTGAGGAAAAGAGGACATGGAAAAGAGGCAGTAGGCAAAGGAGATCACGTTTACCAGGAAGCCCAGTCTGCTTATTAAACAGACCTCACCTGGTTTAAACAGGCATTTGCAAAATCAAATGTGTACCTCTTTGTGTAGGATGTGAGCATGAGCAATATTTCTTCCTTTTTTTTTCACTTTAAATTTGCGAACAAAATGTAGGGAATGTCCTGCTTTGGTGAAGAAAAAGGACCTCCAAAATATTCAGTGTTTCTAAGTGTCAGCCCCACCCCACCCCAAAAGCAATCAATGGCTAGATTGTTGCCAGTGGAAAAATTAGGAAGGTAAACGGATGTTAACTTGCAGATGTTGTGGTATAGGGCAGCATTGCAGCTCGTAGCTAACAACTGATTATTTTGTAAATTCCCATTGCACAGCTGTTATTCAGGCTGTTTAACATGAACAAGAGAGGGGAGGACAGAAACAGAGAGCATCCAGATGCTTTGTAGTGCAAAAGCAAAGGCAATCTGTCATTAATGGGTGCTAAGTCTGATGGATGCCACTTTGAATGGCTATTGGTTTCAGTTAAATGTGACAGAGTGAAGAATGGTCACAAAGGTTTAAAAGGCAGCACTAACTTTTCTTTTTCATTGCAGAGATGACCTCCGATCCATGTACCAGCTGCTAATTAAGTTAAATGCAACTTTTTTTTCATTTCTGTTGTTCATGGAACTAAATGAACAAACTAACGGAAGTTATCAGGACTGGCTCGGGGTCAGTTAAGAAAGCTGATATTGTTTTACGTTGTAATGCGCGTAATTGAGCCGTACCTTTTCTTAAGTGAACCACTCAAAGAAAATAAATCTTCTTCAAGAATAGCATGGCTGTGAGGTGAATTTTTATTAATATATGTAGTCCATGACCATCAATGATCTACTGTTTGTGCAGTTAATTCATGACACGGTTATGATGTTCTAAGAAAACATAGAAATTTAAATGGCCTGTTCAGGAGGTTTTATACTGTACTTTATAGAGTGATGTGTCTGCATGTACATGTATGTGGCCACAAGTGCAAGAGAGACCGACAGAGAGTATGCCCGGGTGGGAACGCAGTCCCAGAATGCACCTGAATAAATTGGTGCACAGTGAACAGTCCACTGCCCCCCTGAATCCCACTGACCTTGCATTCCATAGGGTGAAACCAGGTACAAGTGGACCTTCCCTGCAGCTGCGCAGGATCAGACATGTTCTGCACAAATCAGTGCCACTAGAGACATTGCTGTGGGAGGCAGCCAAGCGTGGGGGCCCCCGACTGGGACTCAGGTGAGGCCTGGTCAGCCAAACACAAGGGCAGAACCAGGAAAGTGTCTCCATGGG
Organism: Chrysichthys thysi; assembly: GCA_030068315.1. Classification (NCBI taxonomy): domain Eukaryota; kingdom Metazoa; phylum Chordata; class Actinopteri; order Siluriformes; family Claroteidae; genus Chrysichthys; species Chrysichthys thysi. The sequence goes on along the minus strand of JAQLOM010000036.1, from coordinate 13,175,293 downwards.
ATCATATAAACAACACTTCTGCAGAACTAATCTCACACTTGGCTCACACTGGCTGCCAAACCTCATTAACTTCTCATCTTCATTCTTTGAGAAGAAGATGAGTCAGAATGCACACGCAAAGGGAACTCCTGTTTAGGTTGCAAGTTAGGAAATAGATAGATTATAGATAGATAGAAAATAATTTTTGATAAGATCTTGTGACTATTTACAGCATTATATCAGGAGTAATTCTGTGACTGTCACATTAAGTATAGGTATATAAATAATGTTTTGTTCATTTTTTATTATTATTATTATTATTATTTGATTCGAAGTCTTTCAATATTCTCCATCAGTCAGCTTTTATTTTTCTTCAGCTGCTGTTAATGCCTAACTGTTTACCTTGACCCTTATAATATTATATAATATTGTTCTGTATTGTATTGAAATTATTATTTGGTTAAATAATATTTAACATAAGATACAAGAGAGACAAGCTATTCCAGACGGAAATTGTATTACGTGAACATTTAATATGTGAACTGTTTTGCACACATAGTTAAGATATTTTTAATATACAGTATTATGCACATTATCATCATATGCAATATAATTGTTTGTTTGTTTGTTTGTTTGGAGATTCATGTGTGCATTCCATATAAGAATTTGTGTAAATGTTCATTTATATTAATATGGCAGTTATAGTGACACAGATCCAGGGATGGATGCCCAAAATCCTACCAAGAAGCCAAAATGTTATAAGGCACACCTATTTAAGTATTTATTTATTTATTTATTTATTTATTTATTTATTTATTTATTTATTGCCTTTCTTTTTTTCTGAGATTCCCAAAAGTCAAACAAGGATACTGATTGTACCTGCAGAAATCTTCATCAAAGAAAATGTTCTTTTCTACTGACTCTGCGCCTTTTATCAGAATAGACCATTTCCAACTGTTAGAAAAATGTAGGTTTTTATGAAAGGTATTGTATGCCACAGTCTGGGAATTTGAAGAGCGATCCTGAGTCAGACATGGTTTCAGTCCAAATCTCTTTAGTTGTGGGAAGGAAAGCAGTTCTGCCTCCGGCTTGGTTCCTCACCGCAGAACTTGCCATCCAGACTTGGGAAAGTGCAGCTCTGCTTGGCTGAAGATCTCTGATCTTGGCCTGGCTACTCTGATCATGTTTGTGACCACTCTTTACAACCATCTCTCTGTAGCAGGTAAAAGGAAGAAGGCCTTGTCACCTCATTTAAAAGGAGGCATGAGTGGAGTGAAAAAAGCGAAACCAAGAAGCCTTTCAGGCAGCAGGGCTTCAGACAGGCGGACTCTGGAGGAAACAGCAGAAAGCCATTAACTAACCACAGCATTGTAGTAATCTATTTGCGAGGATGAGCTACAGACAGCTCTGAACTAGCCCTAACACTTTTTCCCTTTCTCACTCCTATTCCTACATCTCTTTCTCTTCTCCTTTATCCTTCCCAATAGCCCAGCGCTGTGGCAGCTTTCGCCTGTACAAAACAGCGTGACAGATCAATGCCCGATTCTGAAATCAAGGGAAAAGGTTATTCTCCCATCTCTGTGGGATTCCATGCTCCTCTCCCTCTCGTCTTTATCTAATGCCCTCCCCCTTCACAATTTACAACCAAACAAGTACTCTCTCTCTCTTTCTGCACTCCCTAATTAAGACGAAAGCAGAAGGACATTTTTTTTTTCTGATTCCCTCACTTTTTGTGGTCTTCTTGGTTATGCTTGCAACCTTGGTGTGTGGAGTGTGAAAACGGATCTGATGGACTGCATGCCTCCAGCTCCACCCCACTCAGGCTCCAGCAGGTATGGGCCACATGACTGACAGCTCTTAGGTCATCTTCCTATTTCTCACACTAGTGGAGTGTGGGCAGTAAAAAGGAGGAAAAATAGATTGAGAGACAGATAGATATTTGGAATGTCTGAAACCCTGATTGCTTTCATCATGTGGTGCTATCAGAGCCATTGTGTGCCACGGTATTATTAGCGTTCATCTATTGTCACTTGGGAGGCATCACGTTTGCTACAACGCTACAGAACCTATTCAAAAGCCTCTTTTCCTCTCTGGTTTAAAGAAACTAGTGTGTGTGTGTGTGTGTGTTAGGCAAGGGGGTGTATTGATGGGAGTGAGGCAAGCAAGAAATGCTTCAGTTGGGTTGTCAGGCTGGGTCACCCAAGGCTCCCTTGAGAATGAGTGTTGTCACTGGAAGATCTCAAATCCAGATTGAAGACTGTGGGTAACTCTTTTGCTAGCATCTTGTATCATAAAGCTGTTCCAAGTTGATATGGAGTACAGAGTTATGAAAAATCATCAAAAGTTTTGAACTGTATTTGGTACTTATTCGTTCCTACTTCCCAGTATCAGTCTGACAGGTGCAGTGAGAATCATATATGTATTTTTTTTTTCATCCACAAAAAGAGAAGAAAGGGTTCCCAACCTCTGCTGTCAGGTTCTGTCTCTTGATTCGCAGGGCCACAATGACAGACTGACGGCTTTCTAGAGGTCAGCGGACCTGTGGCTCCTGTGCTCCCCGAGGCCTCCCCAACAGCCTTCTTAAGCCTCCCACTGGCTTTGGGAGCGTTGGGAGATTGATTGTTCTCTAACTCTTTCTCTGGAACACTGCAGATGCACCTCCCTGCATGGAGAAATGACAGTGGAAAAAAATCTCACCTTTCTGGTCAGCGCCTTCCCAGACTTTCCATAGGGAAACGTTTTATCTCTCTCTCTCTCTCTTTGCCTGTTGTTATGATGGTCTTTAAAGCTAGTGGAGGCACGTAGTGAGACGCTCTGCTGCCTGGCACGGCCGGCCCCCACAAAGCCTGCTGGGAGCCATGGCGAGTAGACCTGCGAGTCTGGGCAGGGCCTGAGAGGGGTGGAGGCGCGCTGGGACTGGCCCATCCTGTTTGGACAGAGGGGGTGTGAAAAGCAACTCTCCCCTCCTGAAAGATCATTTCATCGTTGGCTGGAACCCCTCGTCTGTCCTGTTGTCCCTTCCCGTTCTCCCAGCATGCCACTGTTGGGGCCTTTTCAGGACGTGGTTCTGTTGCCTCATCGGGTTAATGCGCGTTCTATGGGTGCTGGTTCCCATTTTGACATCTCCGTTGAATGAGAACATGCATGTTGACTTTCTGCTTCATGTGGCGTTCACATCAATATTGATTTTGAGTAAGTCATGACTCTTTTCCAACGTATGTGTGTGCGCATTCTGATCCGAGAAATAAGTGTTAACCTGTTCGTCGCGCTGCCCTAGCGTGTCCTCGGCAGACGCCATATTGATTTTGTTTTCGCCGAGATCTTCCATTGTCCATGGCCTTTACCGCTGGGATTAATCTAATTGTTTATCTCTGGATCTCGTTCCTGCCTTTGCTCCCTTCTGCCTCATTATGTGCCAAGATTTGACAAGTCGAGTCTCCACACTCTCCAATCACGCTTTACAACATGTCGATCAGCAGAACACTACAGATGGCCTGCCTCTCAGCAGACCCTCCCACATGGAATGTTACAAATATGACAACATGGCACACTTGTGCAAATTCAGCAACACACATACACTTCCACACCGCATACACTGTTGGATGCACTTGAGCACACACAGAGAATCTCACAACGGCATGTTTTGCGACACACAGGCACAGGCACGCATTTACTCTTATAAACACACGCACTCTCAATATGTGAATTCTAGGTCTAGATGAATCCTTTCCACAGTAGAAGGTAACCCGAATAATTCTTCCCCGAATGAAATCTTTCTTAGTTCATTTTACACTTGAACAGCGTGAATAATGTCTGCGAGTACTTATCAGCCCCGGTGTTGCAGCCGGTCACATTTATAAGTCTGCAACACAATTCCGGCGATAGATAAATAAATAAAGAATCCAATGCCAAAAAGACTGTCAAAGTGCTTCTCTCACCAGGCGGAGTAGATTTTCCTTGTATTACAGGCTGAGATCTTTTCCACTTCTTCTTTTTTTTTTATTTCTTCTTCACTTATTTTTCCCCCTCATTGTTTTCCAGCAGCATCCCAAACGGTCTCAGGCGCATGGAAGCCCCGTGGTCAGGTTTTATCACTGAGTTAACTCTACAGAAGTGGGCCAGATCAATACACACATTCTCCAAGAGTAGTGGGGTGATGCATGGAGTGATACAGAGCCTTGTGAATGTGTATGTGTGGGCATGTGCGTGTGTGTATGTGTGTATGTGTGTGTGGGTGCCTTCAGGAGAGAATCGATGGGCTGACAGAGGCCTTGCTTTGTTCTCTCATAGTACTCAGATGTTCAACATGCTTTACATGATTGCTTAAAGGTTTTTGGTTGCTGGCTTGTTTGTTTGCCGCACATATTTTCCTGGTTTCCCTTCACTTGTTTTTTGCTGCGGGTCGGCATGGTACGAGATTGGTGCCGAACTGCCATTGTATTTAATGCTGCACATCCTTTCACTTCCTTCATTGTCACTGACATTAGTCCACGAAATGGAGCCTTTGTGCAAGGGTGGATTTGTGCAAATTCACTTGCTATGAACACAATTTAGGATACAGTGTCTACGTTGAGATAGCTCTCAAAATGAAATGCAAAATCAAAGATTCACTAAAAACAACAACACACCCCTGAAAATAAGAAATTCACCGGAGAACTCACGGTCAAAATGTCAAAAGCTATACACATCTATTAAAAAATACCCATGTCTGACAAATGCACTGACTTATTGAATGAATTAAGTCAAAGGTTTATTATTCGCTCATAGGTTTTTCTTTATTTGGACTGTTTTCTATATTGTGGAACAACACTAAAATAAAACTGTGAAAAAATACCATATAAAATTATGTAGTAAACAAAGATATATTATCTCTCTCTCTCTCTCTCTCTCTCTCT
>JAQLOM010000036.1:13115495-13130015 GCA_030068315.1 Chrysichthys thysi | reverse complement strand
GTGTGTGTGTGTGTGTGTGTGTGTGTGTGTGTGTGTGTGTGTGTGTGTGTGTGTGCGTGCGTGTGTGTGTGTGTTTGTGTGTGTGTTGCTGTGACAGAGGGCACTAGTGAAGTTCCCGGCCCCCCCGTCTCTCCTCTCTCACTGGCCCGGCTTGCCCTTGCCTGATCTCCCTCCCCCTGGTTGCCGCTGTGTCCTCCTCTTTGCCCTCTCTGCTCTGCTGCACTCATACCCTTCCCTCAGCTTTCTCCCTCTCTCTGTCTCTCTCATCCCCCCCAAAGCCTCTCCCTGCGTGCCCGCGCTGCCTGAGCCAGCTGCTCCCACTTCATCTTCTGCAGCGTCACTAGCCGGGGGTATTAATCATGTTTTTTGAGAGGGACACTCCGCTATTTATCTCCCTGACACTTCCTGCATTCAGAGGCCCATTGCTGGGCACAGCCCATTGAGTAGTAAGATTACACATTACCGCGCTCCATTGCCTCTCCCTGCCCTCGCCATTGAGTGGCCGCTCGACGGTGGTATCGCGCTCGCACCGTCGGACGTAATTTATGCTGTATGTGTACGAGAAAGACTATACTGTTCCCTTTTCCTCACCATTTCCTCACCTCTCTCTGCCTTCCTTTAGGCATAAGTGAAGCATGTGCCCCTTTAATTGCAGTGATCTGTCTGTGCCTTGTGTACTGTACAGTGCACGAGGCAGAGGCTAACCGTTTCGCTGTGTGTTTATTCACGGAGCGCACCGTTCACAATGACTATCAAGCACATTAGCCAGGAGGCAGTCTTAGATACATGTCCAACTTCCATGATAGTTTCACCTTACAGGAGCATTTGTATGTCTCATTAAGGAGCTTCTTGAGGATATTTAACAGTAAAGTGTTTTCGAATGCAAGCTAGCCAACAGTTTCTGCAATATACAGTAGCTTGGACTACAAGTAGATCTGTTCATTGATTTATTTGCTGTATTTATTTATGGTGCAATTGTGTTGATGCTAACTAAACATCGTGAAGTTTCTGTTCCCGTTAAGCCGTGCCCCGACTGTGTGTACAAGTAGAAAGCAGTCCGAGTCGACGTGAAGAGCAACGCGTTCTTTCGACGCTGTACGTTCTGGCGTTCCATATTTCTGAGCTTGTGCATAATGGGTTGCATGTTCAACCTGTTTACTGTAAATAGCAGGCTTGTGCGGTGTTATTTTTCCAATTGAAAAATTGCTGAGCAGAATGAATAGAGTAAAAAAAAAAAAAGACAGGTGATGGACATTTTCCACCGTTTAAATTCAGTCGGATGGTAGAATAATGCTGCTGTGCTAGAAACAGTGAAGAAAAAAGAAAAAACTAACAAAAATAAACAGAACATTTCAATGTAGTTCCTTTAGAAACTGGTTGCCTAACGTCCCTATGACCAGCATTTTCACTGGTCTGCTCTTAAAGTGTTCAAAAACGTGCAGTGACCAGGACAATGGCGGTAAAAACCAACCAACCGACCTGAAAGAAATCATAAATAATCGTGGAATTACCATTACTATCAAAATTACACGTCACATAGTGTTAGACTTGACACTCCATTGGAGGTCTGTTTAATCTTTGATGTCAAAAGTTCTGTACTTTTTTTCACTTTCAATGCTATTTTGACCATTTTTCACGAAAAAACAAACAAAGAAACAAACAAACAAAAAACTCCAATTCATTTCATGGCATCCCTAATAAAGAAAGTTTCCTGATGTTACATATACACAAACATATACTTATATAATATAAATTCACAATATCACTCTGATAGATTTGATTTTAAATGAAGGAACTCAAAACATAATCCCTTTACCATAACAGCAAGTGAGGGTGCCTATGCAAATTCACTCTAGAGCATGTGAGATTCGGGCAGGAAACAGGGCCTGCAGGCGGGGTCAGTTCGTCTCGGGGAGTTCAAAACACCCGTGCAGATCGTTTCAGACTCACGTCTTGATTGATAGGAGATCTCCTGTTTAACTGCGGAGAAAAACACCATTGTTATGGAGTAATTTTGAGTAATAACTCATGCTAGCATACTCCAGCGTTAAATCGCGGCATGCCTGTGTAAAAATACTCGCAGGACCGGTGATACAATATAATCAGGGAAAACATCACTGGATATCACGGCAGTGTAATATCACGGAATACTCCACAAGCCGAGTAAAAATGAATAATTGTATGAACTCAGTGGCTAATTATGCCGTTCTTCAGTCCACGTTAAAAAAAAATATTTATTCCTACTATACAATAAAGAGGAAAACGTTCTAAGAAGTGCTGTATGTTTTTACAGCTGGTGTTAATGAATGACAGATGGGGAATAAAAAAATAAATAAAAATAAAACCCCAAGTGGACATGGTTCACAATCAAGCCCTCTTCCACACACCGACATACTCTTCCAGATCGATACAGATAAAGAACATGCTGCCTTCATTGGACTGTCGTATACGTTTCTTCTGCATATCTGTACCATGTTTACAACTGTTTCGGCAGCATGGCTGGGGGAATCGTCTTTTAAGCCACAGAAGACTTGAAGACTTTAGTCTAGCTGCCCCATGGGACGCGACTTAACAACCCTACAGTGAGACTAGCGCTAAGTCTCATCCGCTCGTCTTACATAGTCAGTGAATATTTGAGAGATTTACACAAGCGCAAGTCCCTTACACAGACGCCACCTGACGTTCCGCAGGAACGCAAGTCATGTCATGCTAATTTGGCCTTAACTTATCTTGTAAATCTTAGTGGAAAGAGCGAAGGGGTGAGAGATGGTCATTAACAAGAGGAAACAGCCTGCGGCAGCTCAGGGGCTTTAGTGGTTCAGGCTTTTGCTTTCTTCTTTTTCCTTTACCCTCTGCTGCTCTCCCTTGGCCGTCTCTGTAGAGAAGTCGTTGCCTGAAGTTAAGAGAAATGTAGTAAAAGCAGGGGAGGAGTTAGGAAAGAAGTTAGGAAAAAGAAAACACTAGCCATCCTATCAGCGTGTGGACGTCCCGGATCATTTTCCAATCATAACGGTTTTCTTTGGCCTGGAGACAGCAACGGGCCTCTAGAGACGTGATTACAGTCAAAGAGAAATGCAGCCTAAAAACCCCCCCCCCCCCCCCCCCCCCCCCCCCATACTGCTTTCCCGCTTCCTTTTCTCACACACATTTACCCATTGTCGGGGAACCAGTTTCAGGCCCATATGGTTTAAATTCCAAGTGTGAAATAAGCCCAAACGCAAATTATTTCATGGAACAAATACAAGAGGAGGATTTCCAGGCTTGTAACTACTTACCATTAGATTAGCCTTGTTTTCTCGTGCATAAAATGGGAAATAAAACCTCTTTACAGCACATTTTTATGTCAGAGTTACTTTCGTTCGGAGCTCAGCAGCCATCCTCTCTGCTCCTGTGCTTTTATAAGGCTGTTTAAGCACAAGCTCTTCCAAGGCTGAGTTGTTCCTACTTTGCCAGCTAACACACTTGTTTATATAGCCTGTAATTGGTTGGTTTCTGGAGCATGCGTAATGAGGTGAATCATCCAGCCGACGACTTAATAAGGCATGCATGGAGCCAGGCGCAAGAGGCCAAGAAGGCACTAAAACGATGTGGTCTTGTTCACTTTTACTTGCTGTGTGTCAGGATTGTAAGGGAGTATTCATTTACAGGATTTTACTTCCTGATAAATGGAGGTGTATCCAGATTGAACACACAGATTGCCCTGAAGTGCATGTAATTTTTTATTTATTTACTTATTTTAATTTTGACTAATCACAAGTGTCCTGACAAAGACGACCGAATCAATAATGAATATGTATCAAATTCTTTTGGCGTTTGAAACGGAAATGGCGTACGACCACAGAACATATTATCCGTGCGTATGAGCAGAAACGGCGTCACTAGCGCTTACATTTTAACTAATCACTTCGTTTGTGGACGCCATTTTTATCTCGTCTTTACGAATTGTTGTTATTTGTGTGAGAGAGTTATTTTACTGATATTGAAAAGAAGTAAACACCTATTTGGGAAGGAATTATTTAAGAAAACTTTGATCTAAATCTAAATATATAAAATTCTTTTCACGTTTGAAACGGAAATGACGTCCGACCGCTATTTGGTGAAAAATAAAATTGGTGATTAACAAACTTATTTTTTTTCCCTTGCACTCAGTGAGCGAAGCCACTGGGGAATCAGCTAGCTCCTATTATAAATCAGTTTTCAGCGTTATCAGTGTTAGTCACAACCATTGAGAAAGGGAAAACATAGCTCTAAGTCCTCATTTAAAATATAATTTTCAGCATTATAGTTTCACGGTGGGGTGTGGGTGGGGGGCGTGGGGGTTTCCGCTGTCCAAACGCACATTTTTTCTCCTCGGACTAGTAGAGATCCACATGTAAGCCAGTTCTGACCTTCAGCCAAGTTGTAAAAACATTTTTTTATATGCACTATAATATAAAAAATATGCCCATATTTATTAAATAAAATATAATAGATACATTTAAAAAAAAAATCCTTTCACATTTTCTTTATAAACAAGTCTGACTGCCCCATAATAATAATAATAATAATAATAATAATACTACTACTACTACTACTAATAATAATAATAATAGTATTATTCCCCAATTATATTAAATCACAGTATTAATTGAAAAGTGCATTCATTTCAAAGTAATTTAACGGACTTTGACCATATTCTTTTACAAAGTGGGCAGTGTACACAAATCACGGTCAGCACGGAGTTATTGTATCTGTCGTGCAGGAGCCCGAGGCTGCTTATCTCAGCAGATAAGCAGCTGAGAGGCAGTGCTTATGCTCGGCTGGCTTCGACACAGAGAGCATGAGTGTAGCTCTCACATAAAAGCCTCTGGCCTGCCCTCAAAAAAGCCAGGAAATGGAGCCCAGAACAACTCTCTGATAACAAGGATCTGGCTTCAAACAGGGACAACTTCAAATACCTCTGTCTCTGTGTGCTTGTGTGTATGACAGCACGGGTGTGTGTGCGCGTGTGCCTGCCCTCGCCTTCTCTCCACCTAATGACACTGTATGTGGCTACAGCCACGGCACGAGGACATACATTCCACTCGCTTTTGATGAACTGAAATTTGCTCCACAAGAAAGCAGACAGCACACGCCAGGGAGAATTCTCCAAAGGGAGGGAGATGAAAAGGGCAGGACTGTCTGAGCGCTGAAAAATACTGCCACAAGTATCAGAGCTCTGACAGAGTCTTATTCTTGTTCTGTAATTTAGTACATTAGGGCCCCGGTAGATGACGGCTGTTTTTACTGCCTCCGCCGCTGAGCTTGTTTGTTCAAGATACCTGTAGCTGTTTCGAATGTTTTCAAATGTCTTTAGTTTGAAGGGTGGAATGGTATGAGTAATACATCATGGTTTCGGTCATGTCATTGTGTGGGGTTGACAGTAGAAATTCCATTCATAGATCACACCGACTTGAACGATGGCTGAAATACAGAACTTAGGGTTTTGCTTTTTTCTGATTTTTTTTTTTTTTTACAAATATTTGTTCGCTTATTAGAGCAATGTATAAATACTGTTTAGTTTGATTTTCTCTGGGGCGAAAAAAGTTTTTTCTAACCTCTAGATTAGATTAGATTAGATGAGTGGTTATTTCAGATTTACTTATCACGGGGCACCATCATTTTAATAAATTATCAGATCCCGAGATAGAAATGTGACTTAGAGCATGTATGCTACTCTTTTTTTTCTTTTTTATTTTCTTTTTTTATTTAGCACTTTTGTACTAGTACTGATGCAGTGTGGGTACAAAGCAATGTTTTCTGTAAACACAGACATGCGGGCGAGCTGCTATAATTGAAACGGAATTTCTGCAAAATAGATATGGCCGTAATTCCACATTCACCTTCTTTCCAGATATTCCCTGTGATTATTATACTCAGGACTGAGCATGCCCAAAGAGAAATCAGAGCAATAATAACAATACTAACATGATGAATCACCCCTATATATCAGAAATTCCTAGAGGACCAGAGCAACCTCTCCTTCCAAATGTTCTATTGATGCTGATCACGGCGTGTAAAGCTGTGGCGTGACCTCTCTTTACCCACCTCCCTGACACCCCCTACCTCCCCCACCGCACCCCTCCTCCCCCCACCCCGTATGTGGTCCTCCTCCTCCCGGAGAGAGGGCTTTCAGTCTGCATGCACTTGATGAGCATAGCATATGTCTCTTGAATAAAAAATAAGGGCCACGATCTATTTTTAACTTTCATTGTCTCTTTACTTTCTATTGACAAGTGTTGGAGAGGTAGCGAGTCACGTCGTGGGACTGGATCGCTTTCATTTGGGCATCTTAATGGGCCCTCGAAGGGTTTTTCATGATATACTATAGAGATTCTTGGAAAAAACAAAAGAATGACACCATTGTTAGGTGAACGGTGGTTAATGCAAATTATGAGCATTGTAAGTTTGATTGAAAAACCGCGATATGAGGGAGTCGTTTACAGTGAGAGTGAACATTTGTATTTTCTCTGGCGAAAAGAAAACAATAAGACTATCTAAACAGAACTGCGCAGGTAATTGTTTAATTGCCCTAACTGAGGTGTTGCATATTTAATGGATTGTTTATTAACGGTATTGGAATGAAATAGCATCTTGCCATTTTTACTTTTCGAAAAATGATTGTAATTAGATCAAAATGAGATTGAAATATTCCGCTCTCTTTTGTATTATATCTAATTATGGAAATACGCGCCAGATGAAGAAAAACACAAATGACAGAGTGCTGGTCATGTCCTGTAATTAACTGCACAAAACTCATTTAGAAATTTCACTCTCCAATCAGAGTACACTTAACTTTTCACTCCATTGTGATTGTACTGGGCTTTAAATTAATTTCAGGAAGAAAAAAAAAATAATGTTTAATTAAGCCAAGCTGCTTTTTTTCCCCCCTATTTGATCGTTTCATCTGTAAAAGCAGGGCTTAAAGTAAGTGTGTAGAGGAGACACAGATCTCTCCTCCTGAAGGTGTCTACCGTATGCAGATGTCCCAAGGGGTCTGCACGGCAAAGTAAAATTAAGAAGAGCTTAAACTGTGCAACTGGCAGTAATGAGCTATCATTGCTCAAATTACACCGTGCACTGATTGGGTTTAAAGTAATGAAGAAAACAACATGATCAATCATCATCAAGGTGCAAGTGCCTTAGGGTTGGTGGCCAGGGCCTGACACTCACGTTGTGACGGCGCTGTGGAGAAAAGACACCAGGCTTCTAGCACACCCTAGCATGGACAAAATTCCTTTATGAGATTAGAGGCCCTACTCAGATGCTACACCAGACGCAGCATGATTGCGATGATTCTGTACGGCATACCTCCACCCCTGCCATCATCTGCAAAATAAATGACACTTTGTGTCCCCTGTGGCCTCCGGGAGTGCGTGCCCGCCTGCTCTTTGTGTTTCCTCCGTAAGGCTAATTGTCATCCAAAAGTTTCATTATTCAGTTTTTCTCCAGTCCTTTTTCCTCCCCGTTGCCTCCACCGAGCGGAATGAGTGTAGCAGAAAGCTACATTAAATAGCAGTTTTAATATGCTCATTTTGGTGAATAGGTATGCTGAGAAGCACTCACACCACCTATTGTCATTTAAATACACCATTACACGTGTGTCAGTCAGAGTATGCTGACGAAATGGTTTCAAAAAAGCGACTTGTGTTAGGCTTTGGATGTCATTCAGACCACAGTTCACCAGCCAATAATTCTAATAAGATAACGGAGTCGCATAATGGAGCAATTCTAAGTAATATTAAGAGGAATATGCAGATGGCGACCAGAGAAAATCCCTACGGTGATTAAGTGCTATTATGAGATGAATAATGTAGCTAATCACCAGAGGAGTTGGATCTGGGTGTGATGGTTATAAAGCATATTTAAAAAAAAAAAAAAAAAAAAAGCTTCAGTTCATATTAGGAGAACCACATTACATTTTGTACTTTTGTACAGCAAAAGGCGTTTTTAACCTCACATCCTTCGCATCCTGTCGTACACTTTTATCGACCAGCTTCGTGTCTGTGTTTGGCATTTCAGCTCCTTTGTTTTAACGGACCGGAGCGCTTCGAGCCGATCGAATACCAGCGCTGGCATTAGTGTGCACGAAAGCTTCCAAAGTTACCCATCATCAATAATGAGGTCTCATTTACACAAATTACTCTGAACGCTGATTAGGTATTATCTAACAGCAAGGGTCATCTTGATCAATCATCATCAGCATGCCAGGCGCCAATGGACATCAGGAGGTTAACCCAGATTCACGGGGCAGGAGGCGACGTCAGCAGAATCAGCGCAGCCGGGCCACCACGGTGTCGATAGAGCAGCTAGACAATTAGGTAATGATTAAAATAGCCACGCGCTGGAGTCGATAAGAAAATGAGCCATCTCGGCATAATTTGAGAATGACTTGTTTACCAATCCCTGCGAAAATGAGAGCGAGCGAGCGAGTAAAGTCCTAAACCCACTGGTACATCTGCGAACTTCTTCTCGGAGTTCCGAGTCCAGCGTCCGTTTACTTCGAGTAAGGAATCTGTTCGATGAGTAATCTACCCTGGGGTCTCATGAGTCCCGACATACATGTATTAATGGATGGATTCGATGTGCATGCAGTCTCCCCTAGTGCCAGAGTGTATGTCTGCGCATTGTGTCGCTAGCACCATGTGCGTGTGTCTGTGCGTTGCTGTGCTTTGGGTCAGCGTTGCTTCATGAGGAAGAGAGAAACAGTTGGCAAGTGACTCACTTATACAGAGAAGTGTTAATGATGTCCATGACAGGAAATGATGGACATGTGGGTCTAAAAATAACGAAGTGATCTGGAGTGAAAGGAAAGTATCTGCGATACATCCTACTCTAGAAATCGGAGTGGGGGGAAAGGCCAGTAAACAATTACTAGTGTTCATAAACAAGTGATGTTATGTTGATTTCAAAATACTTTGTTCTTATCAGGGCTAATTAGAACATGAAATCAGGGTCGCTTGGCTTTTACTCCCAATCATGGGCCGCATAAAAATATGGCATTTATTTCCAGCCTTGTTTACGGAGCCGCGGCGGTGAAATTCATACATTAAAATGAGTGGGATGTCCCCAGACGTATGTCTGCCGTATAGACGGAACACTCAACACATTTCAAGACCGCACAGGCATTATTCATCTTATTTATTATTTTATAAGTAAATATACGAATGTGGTGCGCAGAAATATTGCACTTCATATATATAGGCAAATTCCTCTCCGATCGCAGTGCCGAGACTCGACTCCAGAATCCCGCTGATTTGAATAAGGAAATGAAAGGCCATCTAGTCTCTGCGCCTGCAGTGTTTGTCTACCACTTTAATACACTGAGCTGGAGTAAGAACATGTGTCACCTAATTTTTGAAATTATTTGCTCTGTGCTGGGAAAGAAGCGACGGCAAATATGAGAGCAGAATGAGAGCGCAGAAGGTCCTCCAGAGGCCACCGTGCATATATTCCACTATACTCACTAGAAAAATGTCTAATTCCGTGGCTTTGCTGCCTGGCCAATTGACATTCATGGTATGTATTGTCAGCTGGCAAAAAGAAGCTCTTATGCTTTGACTCTGCACTGCCTGGTCTTCCTCTTCCAGTCAGAGAAAATCCACTGTGCGATAAATGTAATATCACGCCGTGAGACGATACCGCAGTATGCAATCCCAATCACCGTTTGCATTTAAATCCAAACGGAAAGCAGACGAGCTAATTGTGTTATGGATAGGCCACTTGTCTCCTTCCATTCCTGCCCTAATATCCGTGGATGGCCTGACAAGGTATTTAGGCATTTCTGTCTTGGATTACTTGAAAGTAGAGCAGTGTGCTCTTTATCCGCACTAACTGCTATCAGATACGGAAGCTCCAAAGCCCTTTAGTTGAAATTTGGCGGTGATAATTTCATTGAAAACATGTTTTGCGCTGAGAAAATAGCATTATTACCTAGTTATCTGGATTATCTCGTCCATAAGGCCTTTGATGTGTGCACAGTCACTGAAACACAGCCTCTGATCTTTAGGGGCTTGGATGAGTAGATCAGATCCAATTGGTGAGAAAAAAGCCCTTCATTTCAAACATAACAAATCACATCATGAGAACACCCTGGCATCAAACTGAGAGTGAGGGAGTAGTGCAGCCGGGACGAGTCCAGCTCCGTTTCATCTGTACATTATTATCAAAGAAATAGTTATTCTTTTTGCTCAGGTTCATCCCAAGACATCAGAAGAATGACTCGTGGGGGCTCGTACTCGTGTACTCGTATTACGAGTCGTTTAGGTGTTCATTCCGGGGCTTTCCTTATACTTTGCGGAACAGATTTGCAGCTCGTTGGGCAGCCCGAGTCTTGGACTTTTGCTGATTTATTTGTTGATTGACTGCCTTTCATTTGGCACATTAAACAATTACAGTATATTACTATTATCCTCACGTACAGTGTGTCTTTAGGTGTGAGGAACACGATATAATATGCAGAAAGACCAGAGGAAAAGATCCATTTAAATGGAAAAACATCCAAACAGAGCAGTGTTTACACATGACTCACTGAGAGTCAAACTGGGCAGAATCTGGACAAATCTTTCTGTCCGTACGCGGCACTCGGGTGAGTCCTTTTAAAATCTTCCTGCTCAGCATCCATGCGTGTGTGTCTGGAGAAAGCCTCTCTTTCTAATGCCCTACAGCCGATAAGCTTAACTTTTTCTTCTTCCTGTGATAGCTCGTCTTTCCCATTTAATAACAAGCAGAGAGCAGCATTTTAAGAAACATTTCAAATCACATGATCGCCTGGCTCAAGATCTCATTTTCTGACTAATGCTTTGTTATGTCAAAAGTCTGTATACAGTGCACAATGTGGTGCAAAAGCTGTTACCCAGGCCAGCTGGTGGTCTTTAGTCCACATGTTCTCCACTATAGTGAGGAAGTATGTGGCAAGCTGTGTGTATCCACCTCCCAAACCCACTCCTCCTGCTTAGATCCTCTAAATGAAGAAGATCTAATAGCCTGGAACAAACACTCTGGTCACCTTGCCTAATGGATACCAGTGGGGCAGCGCGCTGATATGACGCAAGGGGGTACGAAGAGAAAATGTGCTCTGGAGTCGGATTAAACCCCACACTGCATCTTCTCTTCTCAGCTCAAGTAGGGTTACAAGTATGACTACTCCCTTCATTTACAAGCACCTGATCTGGAGAGATTATTAAATTAACCACAGGGCACCAGCCATTTATTTACGGGAACAGAAGTCACTCCTCAGGTGATGGATCCTGAGCAGGAAGATTATAAAAGGACTCACCTTAGTGGTGTCCAGGGTGACGGAATGATTTGTACCCGAGGATTTTGGATGTCGATCCGATTTGACTCTCGGCGGCTTTATGTGGCTTTATACTGGAGATCAAAATGTTTACATGACATTATTTAATTAGCTGAATATCAAAAGAAAATTACACATGTGGCAGAAAACAGTCCATACACAGAGCTGGATAAGAAAATTTTTTAAAAAAAGCCAGTACTGATACAAGTGCAGTAACAGAAAGTTTCTGCCGCATAATTACACATTAAACCGTATAATTACACATTCTTCAATTACACACAACTGTGCAACACTGAGTCACCTATCACCTTAATAATAGTGCTTTTATCAGAGCTTCGGTGTGGGCAAACCTACTGTGGCTCAACAGGTCCACTAATTGGTTCTTTTTATGTTATTTTATAAATAGCGAATATAGACAATAAACATGCTGGCTTGATGCACCGCAGTACACTAGCCTTATGCTAACTTTGTTTGATAGGAGACCCAAATAAACGACAACGCAGGATCGTGTGGCAGTAATTATTATTTATTTATTTATGTATTTATTTTTGCAGCAATGTTCGGCAGTCAACGGCGGTCCTCTTGCATAGCTAAAACAGTTTCACAGGTTAAGCAAGTCATCTTGCTGCTGTTGGGGATGGCCCATGTGGACCGCCTCAGTGTGCACCGGGTGCTGTGGGGATGGCGCTGACCTCCTGCTGGGACGGGCGGATCTGCTGCGGTGGCCCGGGACTTGGATTGCCGTGGATCGTCTTGCGCTTGAGGCTCCGTTGGTGATCAGCTGAAGCTGAACAGACTATTGTTAAACCACAGCGATGTGGTTATTATAATGGTGAGTATCTGTCACCCAGACCTGGTGGTTTCAGGCTCAAGGTTTCTTCCTCTTGTCGTCTCGGGGAGTTTTTCCTTGCCACCGGCACCACAGGCTGCTCATTAGGGATAGGGACTATATATATATATATATACACTTATGGATATGTTTATTGATTAATAAGCCTTTAATTGGACATTATGTATTGTAAAGCTGCTTTGCGACAATGTCTGTTGTTAAAAGCGCTATACAAATAAAATTGAATTGAATTGAAGTTAACACGAAAGTTCAAAATATCCAGAGAGTGCAGGATGTGTGTCCTGCTCCCAGCACTGCCAAACTACCAGGATTGGGTCCTTAAAGAAGACCCTCAGGTTTCAAATCAGTTGTATCCTGCTTCAACCAAATGGAAAATGTACTGTGAAATATTCCAACACTTCACTGTGAAAACATTTTACAGTTGTTTACTATACAATTTTAGAGTACCCTTTTTATGCAGTTGTAAATTTGTACAGAGTACAATTTTTTCATGCAGTGTATGCTCCTCTATGCGATATGACTCATTACCAATGTTAGAGGCATTAAATCAGACAATGCATGAAGTCCATATTAATATTTGTAAATGAATAAATTAAATCCAGATTTAGTCCTGAATTCAAAATAAACAGCTCTTGATAACGGACTTAGCACACTTTTCATTTTCAAGAAGAATTTATTAATCTAATTCATGCTATTCTTTTGTCTGGCTTAGCAGATTAAACTCATTGACTGCTCACAAGCTGTGATTGGCAACCGCTGCTAAGTGTTTCAGACTATCTAGCACTTATTAGCATGATCCTTTCAAACGGACTGGACAGGATGTCCTACTCTTTAAGTTATGCTTTTCAACTGGCAGATTCACTAAATCATTGTCAGTAAATAAATATGATCCCTGTGCAGACAGCTGTTGGTGACAGTTTTGTTGTCTTGAGTGGCCGCATGCTGTCAGTCTCGCAGAGCTAGAAGTGAGGTTTATATACTCTGACTGGTAGCCAGGGAGCGCAGGATATCTGCACATGAATCAATTGTCAACATCACTGTTTCTTGACAACTCCATGACAGCAACAAATCTCAAAGAAATGTTGCTATGCACTTTCTCTCCTTGTGGTGGCCAGAGTTTGTGGTGCTCAATTTCTACTCAACAAAAGTACGTTGGCAGATTATAACCGTGGGCTTGTTGTTAAAGAGCTTATTATTAGCGAGCGTATTATTATTATTATTAAAGAGTAAAAAAAAAAAGAGTATGTTTTACATGAACCTGATACTGACAATGAATCAGTGGATGCTGATTAAGTTCTTCCTGAAAGTAACACGTCGAGGCCTTGGGATTATATGTTTTAATGAGTATAAACATGTTATAAACGTTAGCTACATGCATGTCAGACTTTTTATACCAGAATATTACTAGAGATTTTTTAGAACTGCTTTGACCTTATTGTGGCTCAAACCTTATTGCCTGATTAACATAGAACCAGAGAATTATCAAACACAGCCTCCTAAATTATCATGCTAAATCTGATCAGCTAACTGGCTGATAAAAAACACACACATTTCTTTGCTCAAAGCTTGCCCTTTGCTTTCTCAGGACATTTAGTAGTGACACGTACTTGTGTTTTGTCCAATTTTGCTTCTCCTGCTTATCCAAATCAATTTCCTCTCGCTGAGGGCGGCAGTTTGGGTCCACTTCCAGACCTTGATCCACCTCCCAATAAAGATGAAGTTGCTCCACCACCCATGAATTTGTACTTGTCAAACAAACCCTTTCATGTCGCGCACCGAGACTCGACCAGCTGTACTCAGTCACGATCACTAACAGGAAGTTAAGAGGCCTTGGCAATTTAAAAGACGTTTTGGAGCTTTCAGCAAAACTGAAGTAATAATGGATGTATGGATATTTTTGAACGTGTACGTATAATTCCGAGCCCGTGTTGATTTCCGGAAAACAAAAATGAATGAAAATGTGAGCAACAAATTCTTGTTTTTTTTTCTATTAAAGATGTGTTTTGTACAATCATTCGTCCTTAGAAAAAAAAAACCTCAAAGAAATCATTGAAAGCCCAAAATTACCGCGACATGTCTATGCTGACTGGACATAAACCTCGGCCTGCGACTGCATTTACAAAAAGGACTCTGGCTTTCGCTTGAGGACATTTTTGGCTCGATGTTTTCACTTTTATCTGACTAAGATTTTAATACAGTGTCCATCGGTTTACTTTTCTCAGGAATTGTTCTACCCCTGGGATTTTTGAATTGGCAGATCTCAGAACAGGGTGGCACGATGGCTGAGTGGTTAGCACTGTCGCCTCACAGCGAGAACGTCCTGGGTTCGAGCCCCGGGTTCGGCACGGGTGCCTTT
>JAQLOM010000036.1:13089169-13101903 GCA_030068315.1 Chrysichthys thysi | reverse complement strand
GTACCTCGTCAGTCCTGAGCCTTGAACCCACAACCTTCCGACTGAAGGGCCAGTGCCCTGACCACTAGGCTACCACTGCCACTAGGCTAAACCACCGGATATATTTAAGTCCTAAGTACATTTTTTTACTGGCCAATTTGTATACTGGAGACGTTAGTATACTTCTCAGTCAAGTCAACACTGTTCTATATTTATAAAAATTCTCAGTTTATACAATTAAATATTTGCATCAAGTTATTAAGGCTGGAATAAAAGCTATAGTTATAAAATAGCTAATGTGAGCTGGAGAGGACTTTAAAAACAGTTTTGGAAATTCAAAATGTTTCGATTTTATGCAGTCTGGCGTATGAAAAAAAAAGTAAAAAGAAATTATATATATATATTTTTTAATTAAATAAAAAAAAATGAGAAGGGAAAGGCTCTGGTGTTTTTGGAAAATCTGTTTAGCACCTTGCATGCATGCACACGCAAACACACGTGAACACTCGTTCGTACCTTCCATGATTTGAAACTGACTTGTCGACTGTCCTGATTTACATTGCACATTTACATTTCCTGACTTGCACAACGTTCACCCGGGACCAGGATTCTGTTCCTGTCTTTTAAGGACATAGTTGCATTTTCGACCAATGCTCACAAAAGTTTCAGCTAGTTAACTTTTTTTTAGCATTATTTTTGCCTGGTAGCACTTTGATCCCTACGAGTGACATTTCAAAACTGGCAAGCATTTTAATTATATATGGAAGTTGCCACTTTCGGTGACTTAAGGTGAATGAAATTCATATACCATGAAGTAACCTTGATATGTTTGTTTTAAATCAACTCAGTGACTCAACATCTTGTAAGCAGTATACACACAGACATGCCATGTTGGCTGCTTCCACCTCACGCCTACCCACGCTCATCACGTAATGGCCAGGGTGGAGAAATGAGCATTTGGCGAGGGCTGTATAGGCGGAGGGGACGTGTTAATTGAAAGTTAGGATCACTTTGTGGCCATTACAGGGAGAAACATGAGACGTGTTAGGCAGGCAGCACCTGCTGTCGCTGGGCTAATTGTGTCGGATTTGCCCGTGTTTATCAGGAGCTGCAGCTCATCATGCTCCTGCCTCTAGTTACAGCTGTATTATTACCTGAGTTTGACATTACAGCAGGAGGTTTGACATTACACCACGTTTTGACCCTCAGCCCCACCTTTCCCAGAGACCTGCTCTTAAAAGCCACAAACCCATTTGTCGAAGCTGAACTGTGCAGAGACGAATATTCCGGCACTTCTCAGCCCATCGCTTAGATACGCTACTTCCGAAGAATGCGTAGTTTCTTACTTTTATGTAAATAGTCATGAAAAGACTTCTCAGCCTTAACCCAGACAATTCATTTTGGCACATAGGCATTAATACCATGGCTCTGTCACTGAGACACCGCTCTGTTCCAATTAGATGTCATGCTATAGGAGGGTGTTTGAAAGCTCCTGAATAGCAGCTTCCTTGCATATGAATGGGCTGCACACAGACCCCGAGTGCTATGTGGGTGACTGGCAATGAAACCATACTGTGCTTTTGAGGGCCAGCTAGGGGCGATGGCGTATAATCTGATTCCGACTCCAGCAACCCCTGCTTTTATTTTTAATTGTCCCACTGTAGCATTTAAGAGCTATTGATCCCCGGAAAAGCACTAAGTTAAAGAATCGCTATTACTGTTTATATTCCCCGCTTGGAGAAGGCACATCAAAGGACATTTTAATGTCACAGACTTTCTGAGGGAATTTGAAGCCCAGGTTTGAACAGGCCAGCCTATGAGCGAAAAGGACACGCAATAGACAAATGCAGAAACAAATGCGAGGGCAATTTACGGCTAATCAAATTGTGTCCAGGCATTGATTTTTTTTGACAAGTAGAAGTTTACCATGCATGGATTTCAAACGCTGATGGCATTTAAAAGTCAAATGTTATGTTCCCATGGTTAATCCGAAATCGTGCAGAAGGAGAGGTGAGTTATTATTCATGAAGTAGATCAGTTGATATGCAATGACCAGTTAGTGGTAAGCCATGTCAGGGTTTCTTTTAAAAATTTTGTGCAGGCTTGTTGTGCGATTGTTTTGCAGCAATCATTTTATTTCAGCTTGCGAATCAGTTTTTTGGAGAATGTCGCAAACGCTCACCCTCGCATGTCAGG
This sequence comes from Chrysichthys thysi, assembly GCA_030068315.1. Lineage (NCBI taxonomy): Eukaryota > Metazoa > Chordata > Actinopteri > Siluriformes > Claroteidae > Chrysichthys > Chrysichthys thysi. The sequence continues at coordinate 13,099,728 of JAQLOM010000036.1, read as the reverse complement.
TATGAGGTTCCGTATGCTGAAAGTTGTTGGTTTTTTTTTTTTTTCTGTAGTAATTTTCATGCACACGTGTCATTTCTAACCATCCCTTTTTTTTTTTAAATATTTTATGAAAATTGAGTTTGGATAAAATGTTGATAATAATACATAAATTCACTTTGGCTTTGCTATGACCTAGGATGGATGGCTATATCCGGTATCGGCTCAGATTTTGGTCCCGTCCTCTTCACTGCTTCTGTTTTCCGCAGCACATATCCTCCCACATTTAATGCCTTAGGCACCCCTTTCTTTAGCCGGCACCTTACGTCTTTTAGCTCGCAAAATCTGGCCCGTTTAGACGAGGCCTCCTCTTTCTTGTACCTCCACTCCCCAGATGTTTTGATTAGCAGCGACTCGTATGCTGGTCAGATCCCGGGATTAATGACGGATAATTTGCCCGCGGTTGGCACAGCATTCTGTGGCTCTGCCAGCCTTTTGGATGCCATATGGGCAGAAGCAGCTGTTTTCATTACTCTCCCTTGCCCAGATGTGTCAAACAGGATGCCGGCTTCAATCGGCAGCCTTGCTGGCACTCGACGGGGGGTACTTTTGACTTGCTTGGCAGCTAATTACTTTAATGTAGCCGAGGACGGAGGCCCCCGCATGCTTCTTTAAAGGGCCTTTTGCAAACAGCCGAATGCCAGCTGTCATCTCCACACACAACAAGGGAAGATGGATAGGTTGCAGGCTGGAAAAACCAAAGAGAACTACAGTGTGCATGGGCATGTTCCAGCGGCAAGGCCAGTCAGCACAGAGAAAGACTTGAGTGAAGTCTGGATGAAAATACTGGGTGACTTCCTGTACCTCCGTTTCAGACTTAGCCCTGGCCACCAACTTTCATAAGGAGCATGGGCGATTTGCTAGAGTTTAGTCCGCATCTGCAGCACGCCCAGCAAAGGTGTCGTGGAAGTGCGAAACCCCCGTGCAGATTGTGTTAGGCATGCTCTAGGCATGTTTGGCTGGCATCACGCTGCATCAGCTGGCAAGCCAGTATGAGACCAGCAGCGAGGGCCAGTGCCAAGGTCACTGTTCCCTTTTACGTAAGAGGCAAAATGGTCTCGGCAGAGCAGTGTGTGTCTTGTAGACAGCACTACTGTATTGTTGACTCCATATGATGTGCAATCACACGTTTTTCTAGAAGAATACCAAAGGCTGTCGAAAAATGACAGCCATTAAATTGCGCCTTTCACAGGGTGCAATATTCCCAAGTGCTGTATGACAGACATTCAAGTAAACTGTTCCTTGATCTTCAGTCATTATCAGACCACAACAGTAAGTTGTTTGAGAAATACAAATAATAGCCACATGCACCTCATCAATACCATCATTACACCAACACACTCCATTGATGAAGCTTCATTATGGCATGGCGCTTTGCTTTGCTCTCCCTTATATAGAGCACAATGGCAAAGCTGTAGAGCAGCCCCACTTACCGAGTTCCTTCAACGCTCTGCTATTTTTGATGTGCGTCAATAAGCTGTCACCATCCCGTGCTCTATAGGTTTAGCGTTGTCATAACAGATGGAATTAAAGTGGTGACAAACTACAGCTGTCTGCTAGTCAATACAAATGTCTTCATCTGGTATTGTTCATTTGTTAGCTTGTTAGCTTGTCTGCTTTCAATTTGGCATTCACAGAGTTGAAGTACAGCCAAATGCAAGTGCAAGAGAGGGGATGTTTTCAATAACATCTGGTGCAGTTTTATATACATATACTGGTATGTGTGTGTATATATATATATATATATGTATATGTATGTATAAGTGTACCTTTTTAAGTATTGATCAATTCTCCACTATGCATAAGGTAACGAATACATTTACAAGCCTTCTTCTTCTTCTGCTTATTATTATTATTATTATTATTATTATTATTATTATTATTATTATTATCATCATTGAGATATATATATATATATAAATTCTTTTGGCGTTTGAAGTGGAAGTAGCGTACGACCACAGAACATATCACACGTGCGTATGAGCGGAAACGGCGTCACTAGCGCTTACAATTTAACTAATCACTTCGTTTGTGGATGCCGTTTTTCTATCGTCTTTATGAATCGTTGTTATTTGTGTGAGAGAGTTATTTTACTGATATTGAAAAGAAGTAAACACCTATTTGGGAAGGAATTATTTAAGAAAACTTTGATCTAAATCTAAATATATAAAATTCTTTTGGCGTTTGAAACAGAAATGACGTCCGACCGCTGTTTGTTGAAAAATAAAATTGGTGATTAATAAACTTATTTTTATAAATACTGCATTTTATTATTTTCCCTTGAACTCAGTGAGCGACGCCACCGGGGCATCAGCTAGTTCTTATTATTATTACGTTAGATTATATTTTCGTTATGCACAAAGAAAAACACAATGCTGTGTTTGGTCAAGTTTGTGTGCCAAGTATCTTTGTCATTTTTCTCTCGAAGAAAAATTCCACTCTTGCCCTCTTCTCTACTCACTTGCAGCCATTAGACTCTGTCTCTCTCTCTCTCTCTCTCTCTCTCTCTCTCTCTCATTAGATGCTGTTATTCTTTGCAGATGTAACAGTGCCTTGCATTGAGCATCATACTAAAGGATTTGACACTGTTTGTGCCTGCAGCCCACTGCTTATGACTGTTAAGAGTGCTTCAGGCCTGAAAACTTCCACAAGTGCTTTAAGCTGAGAGTCATTCAAAGTTTGGTGAGAGAAAGCTAGAATGAAGCCTGCAGAGCAAGTGGAGCATTGGGATAAATCCGAGCTTCTGTAAATCAGCTGCTTTAGTCTTCTTTGGTTTTTACCAGTGGAACTGGAAGGTCCGATGTACTGTATGTGTAACTAGCTGATGCCCCGGTGGCGTCGCTCACTGAGTGCAAGGGAAGAAAATAAAATGCAATATTTATAAGATAAGTTTGTTAATTACCAATTTTATTTCTTAACAAATAGCGGTCGGACATCATTTCCGTTTCAAAAGCAAAAAGAATTTTATATATTTAGATGGATCAAAGTTTTCTTAAATAATTACCTATCAAATAGGTGTTTACTTCTTTTCAATATCAGTAAAATAACTCACACGCACAAATAATAACAATTCGTAAAGACGATATAAAAACGGCGTCCACAAACGAAGTGATTAGTTAAAATATAAGCGCTAGGGACGCTGTTTCCGCTCATACGCACGGATAATATGTTCTGTGGTCGTACAGCATTTCCGTTTCAAACATCTAGTAATATAGCAATCTATTTATGAGTCATAAATATTCATTCGGTTGTATATCCTTGCTGTGCTGTTCTTAGCTGACAAAATTACCCTGCTAACGGTAAGGATCTCCTGGTATGGTCTTCCAAGCCGTTGCCTTTGAGAGTGAATATTCTATATTGTCCCCTATTGATATGAAATTAATTGTACGCTAATTCCCGATTCTTTTCTCTATGCCTGATATGGATTTATTTCTGTCTGCCACATATCTAAGTAAATCTTAGCCCTTATAAGGTCTGGTGCATTAGGACAGAAAACCATTGGCGATAGAGTGGATTAGGGGTTGTATTTCTTATAAAAGTGGGTAGCTCAACATCTCTTGATGTTGAAAATATAATTTCAAAGGGAGAGATGGGGGAGGTTTGGGGCACCATATTACACTCATTCAAATCTAACTTTGTTCTCTAAACTGGAAGATTGGATTTTCTTTATTAAATTATCTCTCTTGTTCACACACTCAAGGGGGCCATTGGCTCTAGGCACTAAAAGAAGCAGGAGAGGGGGAGGCAGCGAGAAAAAGAGGCAAAAGAGGAAAAAAAAAAAAAAAACCTGGTCCGATTGTTGGATGTGAGGCTGGCATAATACTGGTTTGGGGAGGAGAATGAGATGTTTTGTTCTGCCGGTGCCCTTCTGTAAGAAAGGGTGCATTCGGTCTGGCTTTTTCTTTTTTAAGCAGACATCCCATCTCTCACTTTTTCGCTCTCTCTCTCTCTCTCTCTCTCTCTCTCTCTCTCTCATGTGAGAGTCTGTTGTGTGCCAGCATCAGGCCTTGAGCCTCTCACCACTTTGGGTCTTTGATGTAGCCCCACTGTGCTGTGGCCCCCCTCTTGCATTCTGATTGGTCGATAGTAGACAGGGCGGCTGGAGCATCGTGGGATTGGAGCAGGGATGAAAGCAAGCAGGGCAGCAAAAGGGCACCTACACACAGAGCCTGGCCTGTGCCTCTAGCTCCAGCCTCAACGGCCTTCTCTGACCGCGGTGTGAACCCCACTGTTAGACACCATCACATAGCCGCATAACCATTCACTATCCTTCTTTTGGACTTTTTCTCTGTTTTGGCTTGTTGTCTCTTTTCTTTTCTACCGTTTGCTATTCTATATTTGAGGCGCCTCCACTTGCTTAGTGCTACCTGGAGAAGATTTCGAGTATTACCTACCCACAATCCATTCCTTCGGGTTTTTTGAACTTGAAAGCATGATCGGTCCTTCATCTCCATATGTGACAGCGAGCCTGATCGTACTGTATGCTCACGTAATTAGAATAGAAACGAGCATCCGAATTCCTTGGCATAAGTCAATATCCATTTAATGTGAAGCAGATGAACACTGTCCAACATCTGTCAAATTCTAACTTGAGCTCCGTGGGAATTTGATTAACCATAAAATGGTGCATTATGTTATCCCTGTTAGGGCCATTTCGTGTTGCCAGAAGGTCACTTCAAAAAAAGACCTCTTCAGAGCAATAAGAGCTCTGTTTCAGCACAGCTGTATGCCAAGAGACCAGACCATCTCAATGCTCCTCTGTCTGTCCATCTCCATCTTCCTAGAGAGAAAACGGGATTTTCTTTTACAGACACCCCCCCCCCCACCACCACCACCACCTTCACAGAAATATCACTTGGCTCAAACCAGAAGATTGTAATTCATAAGAGAAAGTTTATTTTTGCCTTGTTGTATCAAATAACTTGATAGTGTAATTCTGACCTAATAGCATTACCGTGCACATGTTTGGACGGTTTTATATTCGGACCCGTGATGATTCTGTACCGCCTTCCAAACAATATATAAACCAAGCCTTAATCTCAGAGCAACAGCTCAATAGCGTGGTGTGACAGACCCTATACGTGAATTTTCACCCTGAAACACTAATAAATACGCTAAACGGAAACGGAGAACCCAAATGAACACTGCTGACATGCAACAATGCACACGCCACGTCTTCATGTTCAACATGATAAGCTTTGCTGAGAAACAGCACTAATCTCTCCTCTATCGGGGTCATGCCCCAGCTCTCACAAGGTGCAAGGCCTGACTCTCAGGGAGCCCTGCATAATTAAGATCTGTCCTCTGGTTATGCTGGTTTTTTTCTTGAAGACAGAGATCTTAAGCTGACCCTGTGTAAATGCATTTGTCGCAGAGGTGACCTGCCTGTAAATGAGGGTCACATTTCAGGTGCTGGGAGGTCAGGGGGTCACAGAGGTTGGCCGTCTTCGTGGACCTAGTTGCCACGCTCTTTCAGGCCCTCAGCAGAAATGTGCTTTCGATTGGGTTAGTTCCGATAAGGTGCTGCGTGGCGGGGGTCACCTCGTCTCTGCCGAGATGTGAAATGTGACAGGCAGCAGGAGCCATGCCAAAAGAGCCAGCAAGCATCTGTCCCACCGGTCTGCACGGGACTGTGCTGTCAGCAGTTATAGAGGATGTCTCGTCTTTAATATCTATCTATCTATCTATCTATCTATCTATCTATCTATCTTATATATATATATATATATATATACTAGCTGATTCCCCAGTATCTTCACTCACTGAGTGCAAGGGGAAAAAATAAAATACAGTATTTCTAAAATAAGTTTGTTAATTACCAATTTTATTTTTCAACAAATAGCACTCAGACGTCATTTCCGTTTCAAATGCAAAAAGAATTTTGCGCATATATATATATATATATATACAAATAGATATAGATAGATAGACAGATAGATAGATATACACACTTGTGTGAGTAAAGAATGGAGCATATGAGGGCACTTTTCTGACAAAAAACCATAATGAAGGCTCTTGGGTTTCACTATGGAAAAAAGAAGAAGCAAGTGCGAAGGTCAAAGTCTCCAGAAGAGCTGTGACAGATTGCAGATTGTCCTCGATGCTAAGTAAAAAGTAGCAGCTCAATTCCCATATAAAAGTGCACCAAGTGTACCCAAGGACCAGTATTTACAAAAGAAAATAAAAAGGGAAGAAAAGGGTCATCACACCAAATATTGACTTGGTTTGGATGATTTCTGTGTACTACATATTGTAATATTTTTCTTTTAAGTTGAAATTAGAAACTAACTAACTAACTAACTAACAAACTAGAGTGAGAAATCTGAATGCACTATATTCAGTACAGGATTCTGAAATGTTCATACTTTGCATCAATTCAATGAACAGCAGGAAATCTAAGGCACAATTATATTCAGTAGAAATTATTTTAGCGTGGAAAGTCATGTTTAATCCAGGCAAAGGTTTCATTCATTCATAAATTAATTTCAGTCAGGTTGTTTAAAGCTAAAATCCTAAAAAAAAAAAAAAAATCATAATAAATAAAAAGAATGCTACAGTATTCAAAGCTTAATGACTTTATATTACGCCAAACTCACTTCCTCAATTTTGCTTCAGATCAGTTTATTGCCAAGTGCCAAGTCCTGATTTGTAATACTATAAAACAGTACACCGATCAATCTATGACGCTCGAAGGAAGATTTAATAAACACCTTTCTCCCCCTGCTTGCTGTTGCAGACGTCTGAAAGAGCGGAAAATACATGTGAACGTCCTGCCCTGCCGGCTGAGCCCTCAGGCTCTCGGAGCACAGTGTCGGTCAGAAACAGCACTCGTTCCAAAATCCCCGAAGCCGTGCCTGGCTCAGGCGAGCCCACATTAGCTCAGGCATGGCACTCGGAGTGGAATGAAGCACATAAGCTAGCATGCACGTCACGCAAAGGGCTTTATCAAACATAGATCAATGGCCAGACACATTCTCCCGGAGCACCAGCACTGTTAGGGTAAATATTGTATCTTCTGGGAACTGGGAGTCATTGATAGGTTTAGTCTATGTTTGTATGTGGTTGGGAGAGCGGCGTATGCCTTTATCTGTGTATATGTATCACCGGCTTTATAATCTTTTTTCCCCCCTTCAAGCGCAAACAGTGTGGTAAGTGAAGCATTGTGAGGCATGGGGGCTTTTCACAAGGGGACAAAAGGTGCAAGAGGCCGGGGGAGGACGGGTCCATCCCACTCTGCTGGCTCCACAGGCCCCTGGCCTTCCAGCTGTAAAATTGGCTGACAGTGAAGCTCTAAGTGAGCCCCCTGCACTGTTTAATGAGTCCACAAACAACTGGGAGATTTTCCCTGGCTAATTATCCCCATAAAAGGGCAATATTTTTCCAAAGACCAGCTTATAGGAACCAAACATCAATAGCTCCAAAATTGCATATACCCAAGGACCTTTAACAAAAGGCGAAAAATGTATTATAGGATGATTGAATAAAACGTGCATTCGAATTTAGACCGCTGTTTCTCTCGCTATTATTTCTTTAACCTTTTGTATTATGCTTGTGTTTTTCAATAGGCCTGCAATTGTGCTGGTGCTTATGAGCAATTCGATGAGCTTGCCATGAGCGCTTATAATGCGCTCAGTAGAGAAACAAAGCCGCACGCGGTCACTGTAAGACAGTGTAATGAAATAAAGTTTGGCCGTGCGCATCGCCGTGCGGTGTCTGTGAAAAATAAAAAAATAAAATAAAAAATAAATAAATAAACATATTGATTTCCTTTTTTCCATGGCCTTTTTAAGAGGGAATTGAGCTAAATGAAAATATTTGTGCCCCTGAAACCATGGGGATAAGCTATTATTCGAAAGCAAAGGTAGAGGAAATCAATGGTAATGTCCCAAGTGATTTTGTCTCAGGAACAGCCATTATGAAGGACCCTGCTTACATTCTCGCATTTACATGACGGGAAAAAAAAAACTGCTTTAAACCAAATGCTACCATCAATCCTCCTGCATTTTCCAACCTTCTCAGTATGCATGCCATTGCAAGCAACGAGCTGCCACATGCCCTTTCAAATGGCTGGTTTAATCAGAAATATGAAAATGCCGTGGAAGATGTTAGCCTTGAGAGGTGACACCACGGAAGGAGGATTTACAACAAAAAGGCCTGATTAGAGAAAGGATCTGACTCTGTGAATCTAGGTGTAAATGCATGAAAGTGGGTGGCGACGAGGCCGTGCCACCGGGCGGCCAAGAGAAAGCAAACCTCGGTCAGAGCCTCCACCATCTTGTTTATATGATTCTCAGTTCTCCTCTTTCAATCACGGCCACCTCCTCTCCTTCAGCGTCGCTCGAGAGCTAGACGCCGGAGGAGAGCGAGCGCGCTGGATCGAGTGAGCCAAAGCTGGAACTTTGGCCCTATTGTTTAACAGCTGGTGAATAAGAACGGACACCGCAAAATTATTTTGAAGAGCAGGAGGCGCACGCCAAGCTCGGCGACCTTTAACTGCACTCCTTTAGCTGAATCTCATCCAATTAGACCACTGTATATTTTCCCTAATAGCAGCTGATGAGGCAGGGCGTATGAGGCAGCACGCCCCGGCCCAGCGTTGCTACGCAGCGAGATGGCTGCTTAGCAGCGGAGGAGCGCTGGGGGATAGGTGAACAGAGAGCTTTAATTTGATAGGGTTAGAATCCTGCAGGCTCCGGGGTCGTGGGTCATCGCAAGCTCGTCTCGCACTGAATATGAAGAAATCAGAGGTAAATTGCTTACATCTGCTGCTGGTGGCTGGGGGCCGGCGGTGATTGGCTCCCAGAGGTGGGTGCCATCTCGCACTGGTGAAGTAAGGGGGTCTAGGTGTAAGGGAAGCTTGCAATTGAAGTAATTCTGCATTAATAGATGTTAAAAGCATCCCCCAAGAGAAAAAAGATGAAAAAAAAAAACAAAAACAACAACAACAACAACAAGCCTTTCTACAGAGCTGATGGATTATGAGAGTATTTTTCTTATCTATAGCTTCAACGTTGGAATTTCTCTGGTTTGTCTGGTCATGATTCGGCTAAAAGTTCAAAGCTCAAGTTAAACAATATTATTCCGTGCCATGAGCTATCGATATCGATTAACGTTTGACGAGGGCGTCCGTCCATATGCAGTCTTTAAAATGCATGTGAGCGATAAGTTTACACAAGAAAAGAATATTCACGCAGAAACAAATGCACCGAATTTCACCAGTAAACCCGCTGAATCTTTAGTTGTCAAGTGACTTGTATATGTCCATCTCTATAGCCCACTCATTGGGAGTGTGTCCAATGGAAAATTAGACAGGCTGTGAATTATTACAAATGTTCTGGCAAATGACACTCTGTTGGAAGGTCTTTGTCACCAATTATGTGTCCATTAAAAAACAGTCAATCAGTCAATGTGCAAATAGCTAATCCTCTGAGGGCACCGTCATTGACAGGACGCTGTCGATAGTCCATCTGATATGATTTAGCTGTTAAGAAAGTCGGCGCTCACCTTAATCTGTCCTCTCTCAAACAAACCGCATTCGCGCCCTGTTCCATCACCACCGCTAACTTTAGCAAATGAGAATTGATAGCCGATGAGTCGCACGTTTAAGCAAGTCCCTTTCTGCAGACATTACCAGCGCGCCGTATTTACTCGGATCTTGCTGCGGGCCACGATTTGATGTGCGTACCCCCGCTTAAATTGTGCTCCGAGTTCAGTTTATTTACCACCCACCAGTGTTCCACATCTGGCCACACAGCAGCCGCTACATTTGACTAAGTAAAACCACAAACTTGATGTCTAGCCATTTAAACGGATTTCCAAACAAGTAGAAAGTGAGACTCTGTTAGATCCTGTGTAAGACGCTGGCATTATGTTCTCACATTGGAGTCATGGTTTTAGTGGGTATCAGTTTCCCAATCAAAACAAGTGCTCCGAAACATTATTGCATTATGTTACCATTTTCAAACAAATAACTAGATATGGTCCAGATTTTGAACAGACAGTAGTCCTTCCACAAAGCCATTAGAGTCTGAGAGAGAGAGAGAGAGAGAGAGAGAGAGAGAGAGAGAGAGAGAGAGAGAGAGAGAGAGATTTCTATGACTTCGGCACTATTGGCTGCCCCTTGATTTGCAGTATTTCTAAAATCCTGTGTAAATCATGAGCAGTTCTCAATAACTCATAAATAGCAACTCCTATTCATTTCTGGTGATTATTTGGGATATTTTCAGCATTCGAGTTGTATTGCACTGAAGCAGTCCTACAAAGCAACTGAAAGGAGGAATTTCACGCTTTTAGAGCGTTACAGTTCTTAACAAATCAAATTGTTCAATGGAACAGTCTACTCTTTTACTGTTCCTATAAGAATGTTTTTCTCCATATTCTTCCTAAGATTCCAAGGTCTCTGTGTGTGTGTGTGTGTGTGTGTGTGTGTGTGTGTGTGTGTGTGTGTGTGTGTGTGTGTGTGTGGTGGATAGATCTATATATATATATATATATATAGAGATATATAGATATAGAGAGAGATA
>JAQLOM010000036.1:13073235-13088265 GCA_030068315.1 Chrysichthys thysi | reverse complement strand
ACTGGTTCCTGGAATATCAAAGACACTAATATTAAAATACTGACACTATTTATTTATCGAATTATTTAAGTGATTGGCTGCAAACCTGTGAATTAAACATGCATGTTTTGGGTATTTTTTTTACGTCCCAGGTATATGCACAGTATACTCTCATACGTGCCATGTCCGGAATCCAGACTTGTGTGATTATTTTTTAAATCTTTTCGGATGATCCTTTTTACCGTGTAGCAAAAGAAAATGAACATAAAGATCTAACATACAAATAGATCTTCTGCATTGTGACGTCCACGATTGGAGCGCGCGGCGCAGATTGTCCTCGCCCGAGATGTTTGGCGACTCAGCAAAAGCTAGCGTTCATGTTGCTAATAGCCTCTGTTCCAAATTTCCATGATAAAGGTGGGCATAAAGATGTAAAAGCAGGAGGAAGAATAGCTGAAGAAATGAAGAGGCCCTGGTCGTCTGGCATAATATTTCCCTTCGCGTGCACCAAATCTAGCACTGGGCACACGCTGACGCTCAAATCACAAATGAACGAAGGCGAATGTTTTGCCAATAGCATGTACGCACTTATTCATACGATGCTAATTCGGTTCAGTCGTTTCCATCACGTCATTCTACTCTGGAAAATTGCAATTAAGTTTGGAGAGATAAAAAAGAGAGAGGAATGTCAGACATGCCGACTGCTCTGCATTTCAAGGCTTGATTGGACTATCAGCTAGTCAGCGTGCCGCCATGGGTTTCGTCACTGTTAATTGATCCTTTCTGTAATTAATGTGAAAAGAGAAGGCCGTGTCCCAGTCCTGTCTGCTCATCCCCTCTGTCCGTCTGAACGAAATAAAAGGCTGGAAGGGAGTAAAAATTCAAATAAAAATCGGTGTGTGTGTGTGTGTGTGTGTGTGTTGTATATGGTCCGAGTTCATTAGCTAGCCTTTCACAGGCCACTTATTCATTTGTATGCAAGAGCGTTATGCCTTTAATAAGAATTGCGTGGGTTATTGTAACACCAAGCTTCAGAGTCACACGTTCGCCGGGTTTTCTTTCACTCTGTCTCTCTGTCTTATATCGGCACGGCGTTGTGGAGCCCACATGCACCATGTGAACAAGGCTGCGTTTAGTTTAGCATGGCACAACATCCCAACTGTTTGCGTTAATGTTATGGTGTGGAATTATAAAATCTATAACTGTGCTAGAGAACCACTGTGATCACTGAGTTTACTTTTACTTCTTTTATTTACTTTTGCATCTAATTTTTGCTGAATTTTTGTGCTTGTTTGTTTGTTTGTTTGTTTACAAACAATTCCTGTTCTCATATATTTCAGTCTAATGGTTGTTTTTAATATTTTATTCATATTCGTCAGAGGGGCTAAACACTTCATCTTGGCCTGTGACTTGCCACACGAATGCACTTTATTTATTTATTTATTTATTTATTTATTTATTTATTTATTTATCTATTTATCTATTTATCTATCTATCTGTCCTCTCCAACTGCTTTAAAAATCTACCAGAAGTGAAGTGAAAAAGTAAAGAGACATCAGCTGAAGAGTGAACATGGAAGTATCTGTTTCAGTCTAATTAAATGTGAGGAGGAGGCTCCTACCTGCCTCTGCCAAGTGAGCCATGGTCTGGCGTTTGGTGGTGCCACACTGCCACCTACTGATGGTAGACTTTATCTCTGAGCTCCTGCGGTTTATTTAGGGTTAAGATTACTGATGGGTCAACCGGATATTTACCAGATATTTAACTGGACTTCCAACCTTAACGAACATTGGGTTTGGATCCAACAGATAAACTAGCACTGAATGATGTCCGGCTGAGTGTGAAAATACAAGAGATATAGTTTTACTGAATGCCTAATGAAAATTACGCCATTGTTCGAAACTTAATTTGTTCCAAAGTGTACAGCTTGTGGAGAGTGCATTGCCGATGGCCTCTGAACATCAGGCAAATGAACCGCTCGCCAAGAGAGCCGAACAGCTGCGCAAAACGGAGGACTATCGAGAATTCGGTTGTTTATCTTGTGAGGTCTTCCAAGGATGTGGTCAAGCTCCTCAGCCCCGGAATAAGTTTTCAAAAAGACCAAGCGTGTTGTTGTAGCTAGAGGACACAGACAGAGAGGACGAGTGGGGGGCCGAAGTATGTTTCCAGAGCCTTCTCCTCCCACGGCCTGAGCAGTGGCTGTGAGGAAGTCTTGGCCAGGCCACCTACACACATCTTCTCACTGCTGTTCCACTACCACTCTTTCCTTTATTTACTCATCTATTTTAGATCACCCCAGCCTGCTTCCCCACGGCTCACGCCCAGCTGTCCGGCTATCAAAGAAACAGTCCAGCTTTTGATGGTTTTATCAAATCTTCGTTTTTTTCTCTCTCTCTTTTTTGCCTCCAAACTGTTTCCCAATGTCGTGGAGCAATAAAAAGCACTTGGATATTCTTGGGTATAAATATCCCTGGTTTACACATAGGAATTATATATATATATACATATATGCACGTATGGATATGTTTATTGATGAATAAGTCTTTAACTGGACATTATGTATTGTAAAGCTGCTTTGCGACAATGTCTGTTGTTAAAAGCACTCTAGAAATAAAGTTGAATTGAATTGAATGAGCTTCTAAGTAAAATGGACTAGAGAAAAAAGTGACTTGCTCTTCGGCAGGTATAAAATGTGTTGAGCCACTTGTGTCCCAGGTGACTGCAACCTTAGCGCGTGTGTGCGCGCGCGCGTGTGTGTGTGTGTGTGTGTGCACGCGTATTTTTAACATCAAAGCATATGATCAAAATCATTGCCGACCAAACAGTAATAGATAAAAAAACAATAACAACAACAAAAAAACCCAGGAACTCTATGTCTTTAAATCTAAAGGTTAATGGAATCCAGTCGGTCGAATCGTTTCAAATGTAATGCTGCGGGATCAGGAAATTAATATCCCATTTATCAGTGAGGAGACTCATTTAAAAGATTCCGACGTTGTCAGTATAGGTATTGTCTAGTAGGATTCCTCGTTTAATTACTGGAAATGTCCTATTTGATTCTCTATTTATCCTAAGCACACCGTTATGTTTACAATCAAATCCGCTGTCTTGCCTGAGAATGCAAGCTACAGATACAGAAGGACCTTCCTGATTCCTCTTGGAGAGTTCTTGGGTATTTGAAGTGATTTCTGCGCTTTTACCTTTTTTCCCCCTCTCTAATAGTGCGCAGCCTTCTCCTATCAGTGGCACTCGATGGCACAGTAGAGTTTAATAACCCTGACTCGCTGACCCGCTTCCCCACTCTTTCTTGTGTTTTCACAAGCATGGCAGCAGACACCTCTCCCCCAGCCCTAGCAGTCTGATCAGGGACCTGCGTCGTCGCACCAGCATGCCTATCTTTGATTGTTTTAGTTGATTATGCACTCCTTTTTTAGGGCCAGCTGTTTCTGCGCCGCTTGACAATGCCCTCCAGGTCAGGTATAAGAATAACAACGGGGGCGTCTCTTTCTGTGCTCCTCAGAGACTGCGCCTGGACCGTTCCATTAGCATGCATAATTCTGTCCATCAAACTGGCTTGTGTGCAACATATAGAGGAGAATTTGTGCGAACAGTATAGAGATGTGCTTTTCATTAATGCTTTTGCTTGCCTCTCACTGACTGGCATTTGTATGCTGAAGTGGCAAACAAAGCTGGGTTGATGAGAAGGACAAGCGGTTCACGATCGCTCGAAAGAAGCATCACTGTGCCCCAATTACGTTCTTGGATTTATTTATTTATTTATTTATTTTTTACATGAATTTAGGCTGTCAGGTGATTTCGGCTACAATGTTGTGGGTTGGGTTTTTTTTTTTTTTTTTTTTTTTTTTTTTTATCTTTTTACCCCCTCTTTAATTCTTTCTTCTTTTTTCAGAGAAGGAAGGAATCAGCCTGCAACTGTAATGATGCTGGTAATTTGAGCAATAATTGCAATAACAAGCAAGCCAGCTTCTATCAGCCAGGGCCTTAACCACAGCAGGTCCCCAAAGTAGGAGTCTTTATCGTGAGCAAAGAGCAAGCAAGCTTCCCGCAAGCACCTCGCACATAGCTAGGCAAACCACACACATGCTCTTAATTCCCTTTGACAGTCTGGGGCTGCTTGCCTACATGCTTAAGCCTTGGCTTTCTCAAATTGCGTGCGGTTCTAAACTGACGGGGAAAAAAAAGGAAGCGGCGAGAGCTCTTTAGCTTTGACTGACAGCTCTTGTCAGCGTGGCACTGTGGGTAAGAGGCACCTGCTCAGGACTTGGCCATGTGCGTCGCCATAATTAAGCCAGGCTGAGGAAAGAAGGAAAAATGAAACAATTAACATAAAGTCCCAGATTACGCACTCCGAACTTCCCGCCGCACAATAAGATTAAAGCTGAAATTCCTTGATGGGATTTCAGCATGCAGTTAGTTTGCGGTTTGTCTAACGCAAAAGCATTTATCAGAAGAGTGCTGCAAACCATACTGAGAAGTGCTGGCAGGCACTGCGGAGTGTTTGTGTGTGACCAGAGAATGTGAGAGTCTGAATGCATGGACCACAGACAGAGAGTCTTCAGGCCATGCTCGCATGAATCCTTGGTCCCCGGCCATCTACATGGGAGGTGGTTTATTCAGAGGCCGCAGGCACAGAGCTTCTGATTGAGACGTTGATGGCGCAACAAAAGTGGGTGACCGGGACGGCGCTCTTTCTGCACACGCTTTCAACCCAGGCCCTGCAGGCACGGCGAAGGAGGACAGAAGAGACACAAAGTGAGCTAAAGAACGGCTCTTTCACTCAGAAGCAGGCGACTCGAACAAGAGCCTGGGCATGAGCTCCACAGGTCACCGAGCAGGTGGGGGAGAGAGGCAGGGGTAGAGCGAGAGAGGGAAAAGCGCGGAAACGTCACATCTGGGCCGAATTAGAAAGAAGTGTGAGAGGATTTGACAGGCAGATCTGCTTTCTAAAGTAAGTCCAGGTTATAGAAGCAGCAGGGGGGCCCCAGATGAGAGTGATTAAGAGCCGAGCTCTGAGTAGCAGGTGCCCCCAAATCTCAGACGAACGCTGCTCACATGTCTGAGAAGCATATTATTTCCTGATACATTTACAAGGCAAATTCGCATAATCGGAGTGCAAACGCTGTCCGAGACAGCCAGATATAATATGTCGGAACCACACAGGTAAGCAGAATTGTAACTTCTGCCTAAGGTATGCGTCATTACTTGGTTATACGCGTTTTATTCCCTAGCAGGCCTACACTTTGGAGAAATTTGCCCTAATTTGTATTGACTTGGCTGAAAGAGATTTAGCAGGACTCAAACTTTAAAAAGTGCACATGCAGAAATTTTGCACCGCTCGTGATTGCTTCCCAGAGCAGTCGTTGCTGAAAAGTGAAATAAAGAAATTGTTTCTTGGTAAGAATTGTGCACTGAAAGATTATTACTGTATGCCACCTGCCTGGCATTTATTATTACATTTGTGAAAGGATCGCGCTGAAATTGAGACATTTTCATACCGGAGAGGGGATTTTAAGCTGTTTTTTATGTATAGTGTGCCATCACAAATCACATCATGCGAGACATCTAATCATATGGTGCGTATTATCTCGTCTCACGTTACCTTATCGATTAACTGCGATGAAGAAAACCTGATTTGAGGCGTTCTTCATTTGCCAGGGACAAAGTAACCGGAAGCATGAGAGCAAGAGCGGTCCGTGTCTACCTTGGCATACCTGGCTAGGTTTTGAGATTTTGTTGTTGTTGTTGTTGTTGTTGTTGTTTTCATTTTTATTTATTTGATTTATTCCCTGCCCAGACTGACACTTTTGATAATTGATTCACCACTACATTAACTCATGTGATCCTCAGTTACTCCAGCTAATTTGGGGGGAAACGGAGGCATATTAAAGAAGCATTAATGCCAGAAGCTCATAAAGAAACGTCTCGAGCACATTTCAGCCTAATCGTTTTGTTTGGGCCGTTGCTCGGATGGAAATGGACACTGGTGTGGAAAATCTCTTCTTGCCCTTGTGACCACAGCTCTCCGGTCTGGTGGCAAGAGCCATGGCCATGTTTCCGTGGCAGGGCTTTTATAAAGATACAGCTATGAGACCAAGTCGTTTTCAAAGCTGCAGTAGTGTTTTTCTCGTGCCGCTGGTGATTATATCACATGGTTACTACAGGTACCTCAATAAATATCACTCAAGTCATTAAGAGGCACATCTCGGACAGAGGACTTTGACATCAAGAACATAAAATCCGAGTCCATCTTACGGCCTTGTATTCAAACGAAAACTTCTGGAAGTTGGAAATTGTCTCCCCTTTTTAAGGCTTCGCCGAACGAACTCTCATTTAGGCGCTGCTACAGATGTTCGAAACGTCCTCGTGACATTGTTCCATGCAATGCCATCTTAGCTTAAATCAGTTATCCAGCCTTTAAGAGAGACAGACATTTCTTTCTTTCTTAATCCAAGAGCACACTTTAGAGGCTAGTTATTATGCAGTGTCTCCCTGTGTCACTTGTGTTCGTTAAAAGCTGAAGCCATGAAGGACCACGTGAAGCTCGATATCAATTTACAAATAACATCAAATGAAAGCCGGAACGAATCAATAAATCAGCGGATCCCAGGGTGGGTGGCTGGTTAGGCCTTATTTCTTGATTTGTACGTGGCTCCTGTGTTCATCCTCTCTCTGTCTTTCCCTTAGCTTGGGGGAAGGAATCCCAAATTATCCAGAGGGTTAGGGGGCGCAGTGCCCCGAAGCCCGGGGCCCCACAGCGGAGCTAACATATTCAACGGCCTGAGGCGAGAGCCGGGGAGAGCGAGGCCGCCTGCATACTGATACCCAAACTGAGCAGACAGTAATTGGTGCAGTGCAGGAGAGGGGCGAGAAGGGCATGCATGGAAAGATGATGCCTTTGTTTCTCGGTGTGTCTGACACCCAGACTCCTCCTCCTCCTCCTCCTCCTGCCATCATCATCAGCCTACCCCCTCCTTCGCGCACACACCTCTCCTTCACACTCAAAGTACTTGCTAATTGGTCTCTTGCTGGCTGCTTAAAGACCCGTGGACATTCCACTATTCTTGTTTTGTGCAGGAATATGTGTTATGTCTTAACTTGATGTGGTGGAGTTTTAAGGCTATTAGTAGTGGCTAGCCTGTGCTAACTGGAACTGTATCATTCTCGCCAAAACGCTCCGGCGATTCGCCGCACCTGTGTCTTTCTTTTACCAATGATTTTCATCGCTTTAACGCCGATGAGAAATGCAAAATGGACGTCTCTTCTTGTTTTTTTTTGTTTTTTTGTTGTTGTTTTTTTTTTGAAAAATAATTTTGCGCAAATGTTTTAAGCGAAAGCGTCTGGCCATCGCTTGTAAACTCTACGCTAAAAGCGTGGATACGTTTGCCGCGTAGATGGGCGTTAAGGGATTTGCCAGGTTTTATCTCTCCTTTATTATGTCAGATGTAGGAATCAAAACATCGCGCAAAGAAAAAAAAACCCCGACGTGAACACGCTGCTCTGCCTGTCATCCTCTCGTTCTTTCGCATGACTTTGTGTCGCGTTTGAGTTGAGTTTGTAGCACAAGCAGTCAGTAGGGGGACATGACCACGTGGGCCTCTCAGTGCTGTCAAAGCTAAAGAGAAGGATCTAATGCAGGCTTCAGTCACCGGCTAATTGGACCCTGGTGGCTGACATTGCAGACTCACAAGTAAAACAAACAGTGCTTTAGCATTCGCCGCCACCGGGTGCTTTAAACCATGATCATAGAGCAAAGTGGTTACACTGCGCGACCATATCTAATTAATCTGAGTCTGGAGCTTTTTCATGCAATTATATCTTTCCATGATTCGCTGGTATGTTCATTTAGGACGTGCGCAGCGGCATGCTTTGGATCTTGAGGAGAGTTCACCCGGGCCACAATTAGCAGGCCTTGTTAATGAGAGTGATGGAGACTAACTAGGCCCTGAGCATGCCTGCGTTATCAGAGGCAACAGGATAAGTCGACTCTGACCCTCCGACTACGCGTCAAAGCCTGAAGACTAACGTAATGCAGTGACCCGTCTGACCAGAACGAGGCAGATCACGTCGCAGGCATATTATGAGTGCAGCATTTATAAACATTTACACATACAAAGATTGAAATAAGCAGGACCGTTTCCTGACGCGCGCGTGTGCGTGTGTGTGTGCTTTTGCGTGTATGTATAATACACCACACATTTATACGCAGGATTGCTTATTTCTTCACGAGTACGGGCTGAGCAAATTCCTTTATTTCGGTATAATATCTGTTTATGCATATGATCAGTCATGTTTGCGTACTACTTGCCCTGGGCTGTTTGGTATGAGTTTTGGGCTCATGATGAGTTTTAATGGGCTTGAAATTCAAAATGTCTCCGCTGCTTATTGTTTTTTTGGGGTTTTTTTTTTTTTTTTGGCTGTTGCATATTCCGGGACACTATACATATTCATTCGCGTACTATGGAATGTGTCAAATAAAGGTGTCCTAATTGTGTCCTTGATGAAAGGCCATTAATATTGAACACTCCTCCAGTCACCCACTCACTGTGGCAAATTCAGGGTTTTTTTTTTTTTTTTTTTTTTAATCTCTTTTTCAGCGAGACAAAAAAGCAGATCTGTACGCGTCTCTAATGATACCTGAATCCCAGGGGCAAGAGCAGGGACTGAGTGCGCCTCTGCCAGATTCATCAAACCAAATATTGTGCTCTGGTCTCAGGAGGCTGTGAGTCGCACCGTGTTATATCACTGTTAATTAAAATGAAATATGCTATTAAATTATACTCGGTATTGTTGTTGGACAGAGCGTGCGCCTGCTAAATGCGGACCATTTGAGGCAACAATTGATAGTTAACAAAGGTTGTACGTTCCTTTTTCTACACCATGTTTCTATCTCCAGCTCAATGCTGTTGCTTCTGAAAGACTCTCAAGGTGCTTCCTCAAGGGTACACGAGCCAATTCAGGCGAACGCACCAGGCACAGAATGGAAAAAATACCCCAGAAGAGGGACGGTTCCTATATTTCTCGAGCTATTTTTTTTTTTTTTCCTGTTCCAGTGATTATTTTCCGCCTAAGGAGGATCGCCTTTTTCTATTAACGTTCTTCTTCTAACACGGGAAATGTCCCTGGACTGATTAAGACAGGATCCGAAAAACAGGAGACGGGCGAGAAAACGTCTCTGTGTAATTTCTTATCTGTGTGTTGCGCTTGTCTGCTGGTATAGCCATTTGGAAGTCATGACATTGTTCCCGAACCGGTCAGTCGGTCTCCACTCCCTCCTTTCATCTTATCCTGCCCTTTCTGATCCTGGAGCCAAGCCTGTCAGGCCTGCACCTGTAACACAGAGAACTCTTGCCCTCACGGGGCTGCACACACACACACACATGCGCACGCACACACACACACACCTGTCTGCCCTCATGCACACACACACACTCAGACACATTAAAATGCTGCTTGTCCTCACTGATGCCTCGGAGACTAGCCATGATCCCAGCTGTTCAGAGTAGTAGAGGATAGCATTAAAGACAAATTGGAAATATTTATTCATGTGCCACATTTGTAGAGATGTTTTAAAGGCCACCGGTTCGATTTAAGTCCGAAACGCTCCACAGTCCACGCTAAATGTGCTCCAAGAAATGACGCCTGCGCGTCAGTGAGGGTGAGACGCCTTTGGCAAACAATTCGGAACACACTCCTGATTTCTTATCGCTTCTTTAATGTTTAACCTGGCTGCTCAGTTACCTTTATTCGTATACCTTTAAACTGAGGACTGTACCTCATCTGCATCCTGCGCCAGCGGAAGCAAATACAGTGCTGTTGTTTGTTCTAGAGACTTGGCCGTGTTATTCGGTAGCCCTTTGTGTTCAACAGTGCACAGGGGGAGAAAAGTGCCTTTCGCCCGGCGTTATTAGCTGCACTCTCAGTGTGTAGGTTTAAGGTCCTCAGGTGATAGCGGCTACGCTGCCACCACAATCCCGGAGTGCTGCAAATCCAATCGAGGCTGCCATTTGGATCTCGTTAGCGACTAGGCAAGCTCTGGGCTTTATTGGTGTCACAGTTCTCCCGCGTGGTCCTTCCTAACCAAGCCACTGTGCTCTAATCTCTGTTTATTTGCACTTGCAGGAGAAGAGAAACAGATGAAAGCCAAAATGATGTGACACCTGTAAGTGAACAGGAAGCATTCGCCTCCCGCCGCTTTGTCTGGAATACAGGTCTGTAGCCTTAATGAAAGCAGTCACACAACAAGGACGGTGGAAGAGGTGCTGAGCAGGCGCGAGCTTATTAAAATGAGGCTGGCATCAGCCTGGCATCAGTCTTGGAAAGAAAAGAAAGCTGCCCGGCAGCAAAGGATGTCATGCAGCAGTTTCTTTCTCCCTCTCCTTGTGTTTGGTGGAGGCGAGTTTGATTCCTGCTTCAGGGCTGCAAATCAGAGAAATGACTTTAAAAAAAAAAAAAAAAAAAAAAAAAAGGGAGAGAGGAAGAAAACAGGTTGTAGGGGTCCTTGCACACAGCCTGCCCGTGGTGCCGCCTGAAGGACTACCATGGAAACGACAGGCTCTTGAGGGACATGCCACAGCTGCAGGCGCATCCTTTCTGACAGGCTGATGAAGACATCAGTAGCACGCAGAGCACGATGACAATGAGGACGAGAGAGACGATACAAGCAGTGTTAACTGCTGTGCTGTTGAAATGTTCATTAACAAGCTTGTGAAACATCCAGGGACTTGAAATGCTTTCAGGGACCATATTGCCTGTTTAGTCTTCTGTCGAAATCTGGGTCCGTATATCCCCGGGGAGGCGAAATAAATTGATATATAATTTCTTGAATATGATTATGAGCATAAAGCGGGCGCTGCTGTAAGAATCTCGCCCTAAATCCTTTGTCTGCTGTCACGGAGAGTACGCCAGGAGTAATGTACGGACGACTGGCATGAGCGAAGTTGACAGCTAAGGAAGAAGTTTAGGTTCGGCAGAAGATATTTCTTTTCTATTTTAATGACGTGCACCCTGATGGCAGCTTCATCTGCTTGGGAGAAAATTAAGAACGGTGCAGATTATCACATTATTTAATATGAAAAATGTCTAAAATACCAACTTTGCATGTTTATCCAATTTAATGACACTTTAACTGATAACCGTGGTGCTTTTATTATTTTTTTTTTACCTTTATTTTATCGGAACTATAATTGGATGCGTTTCACTTCACTAGCAAAATTGTCATGTTGGAAAGAAATCACACCTACAGCCATAACACTTCACATGCACTTAACACCATCCTTCCCAGCAAGTTTTTCCCGACCCAGCGTCTAGTGGTTTTCTGTAAACACCTACTGCAGTCAGACGATCAGGTATGTTTTAGTGAATTGCTCTCTCTCTCTCTCTCTCTCTCTCTCTCTCTCTCTCTCTCTGTGGTGTGTAAGTGTGTTGCATATGTGTGTGTGTGTGTGTGTGTATAGGATTCCTCTCGGCTCACCTCCACTCCCCCTCACTCTGAAACAGACCCCTGGTGGCAGCTCCTGGGAGAGTACTGTGATGTCTCTATCAGACTGTCAAAAAAAGAGAGAAAGAGAGAAAGAGAGAGAGAGAAAGAGAGAGAGAGGGAGATAGCCTGGGGCGCTGACGGCTCCCCCGAGGCCAATCAAACTCTTCACGCTGCACCGAGCGATGCTCTTTCACCAGAAAGCAAACTGTGGAGGAGAGAAAGGAGTTGGGGGAAATATTCGCTGCTCCATTTGGAACGAACTTTCCAGCGCGTGTGCTCGCATGGCTATTTTTACAAAGCAGTCTGTTTAATTATTTACAAGGCTATAAAAAGGGGAAACGGAGAACGACTTAAGTTTCTCTCCGTCTCCAATTTCCTGAAAGACAAACCAAATATTCCTCCGGCGATGTATAGGAATCGAACGCCGTGCCAGAATTCTGAGCTCTCCTCCCAAACGTGGAGCACATCGTCGTAATTAATGTGATCGTCACCATTCAGGAGAAATAACCCTCTGGATCCTTCGCGTGGCTCGATTCAGATCGGAACACTTTTGAACATGCTGCGGTTTTATATAAAAGGCCCTGTGATGGACCAGAGAAAGGGAATGTGTATATAATATGAATAAATAAGTTGATGAGGCAGAGAAGCTCCATTTACTGTACTTGGGGCTCCATCACAGAGAGCAACACTACACACTGATGGGTCTGCTGGAGAGCCATTAGGCACTGGAGGTGATTTTAATGAAAATGGGAGAGACTAAGTGCAGGCAATGGAGAGCATTCACTCTCTCTCCGTGTCTCTCTGTGTCTCTGTGCACGTGTGTGTGTGTGTGTGAGTGTGTGTTAGAAAGAGAAAGAGAGAGATGAGCTCTCTCTCATCTGGACCTTGTTATTGTGATAGAACAACAAAAGCAGTGCATTAGCCTGCTGCTCTGGACACATGCAGGTCTTTGATGTGTTGATGCGAGCATGGTTCTGTCACGGCCGGTCCTCCAGTAAAGCAGGGATACTCCGGATAATCACACGGCCTCACCGCGCGCCGCTGTGTTTACACACGGATAACATCCTTCACGGTTAATGGTAGGATCGAGAGTGTGAGCGGGGCAAAATAACATCCTCAAGAAGTCAAGCCATTAGTTAGTGGAGAACTTTATAACTTTTTTATAAAATATAAAGCATGAAAAGTATTGAGAGAGGAAAAAAAAAACATACAATCCGTACACGTTAATTAGTGCAGTGCTACAGAAAGTTTGGCGTAATAAATAGAAGAGTCTGCTTCGTTATATCTGATTGCGTTTCCGTCTCTGAGGAGATGAGGAGATGATTTATGAAGGCCCTTTGATTAAAAAACAAAACAAAACAAAACAAAACGTCACCCTGAAATTATGAAGATAGCAGGACTTTTTCTGTCACTTATTAACTGATAGTATTATTGTAGTCGTTCATTTATGAATTGTTCGTGGGGTTTTGTGGCAGCCCTCCCGGGCCGGGGACACCCTGCTTTTACTTTCCTTTTTTTTTTTTTTTTTAAATGATGATCATGCTCTGTTAATTACATCCCAATGTGTTGGTCTGCAAATCACTGAGTGACAATGTTCATCACTCTCTTTCTCACACACACACACACACACACACACACACACACACACACACACACACACACACACCGCCATTTGAGAGAGGCTGAGCAGCCTCCCTACAGGAGATAAGTCGGGTGGGTGGGAGCTCCACCTGACTCTACAGGAAGGGAGGGGACCACTTTCGACCGCCGTCTCGCCCTTTCATCTGGAACGGCTTGCATGAGGACTAGCGCTTCTTCTTCTGTGCACTCTGGATGCCAGGCGCTTTCAGCTCGCTATACTGCACCTGTAAAAACAAATAGCACTTTGGTGGGAGGCAGGTAATCTGAGCTCAGGCCGACGCACAGTAATGGCTCCCCTGAGAAGAGTTGCTTGCAGGGGAAAAGCGCAGCGGGCGTGCCTGTAATGAATCATTTTTTAACAACACGGAGCAGAGGGGATTAATCACACGGAGGAAGAATCTGAAAAGTGAATGGTTCCTCACGAGTGCAGCAGCATAAAAAATCCCCCCTCCCATTCCAACACCCCAAAACATCCCAAGCCAAAGTATACTGGATGCAGATGTGTAGCAGTCGAGTAGCCCTGCTATCCCAGGTCACTAGGAGCTGGCAAGTTACGAGTTATGTCCTTTCAAGGAAACTTTCTGCGCAGGACTAATTATAGCGGCTCGTAGGCAGGAATGTGTGTCTGGGCTGCGCTTCTTTTGACTGCGAGCTTCTGCTGGTCTTTTCGAAGATGCAACTTAGATTTTCCCTTTCATTGCAGGCATCTTGATCTACAACCTTTGCTCCTCCGCCTTCTTTCAGTATCGCTCCAGAGCCGGTGTCAGAGATCTCTCCATAGGGTTTCGCAACAGACCCACACAATGTTACTAATCATTCATGTCTTTAAATTTAGTTTAGAATAAATGGAAGCCAGATCCAGTTTGCCGTCATCCTAAGTTAATTTTTTTTTTTTTTTTTTAATAAAACTATTGTTACGCACGTCAGTGGTGCATGTCCCTGCAAAAGTCATGAGTGTAGTTTACTGCAATAATGAGCTCATCAAGAAGCCAGACAGGGCCGCTCCTACACGTCTGGGTATTAGAAACCCGGTATAGGGGCCGGCGGGTATCTAAACCGATTGCGCACTTGTACGCCAACACACACCACACAGGCTGGCCCCAAGTAATTAATGCAAAGTGTGAGCTATTAAGGTAAGTGTTTAAACGAGAACAGCATGCTTACAAAAGGTAAGAATATTTAAGTAGATTTTAAGAGGCACTTAATCCTGAATCGATAACCAGGCAGGTTTTCAAGAGAACGCTTTCAAGATGGCATGGCACTCTTCTGTGGCAAGACAGGGCTACTCTATTGGGGCGGCTGGGGCAATAACTTGGAAAAAAAAAAAAAAAAACGTCTTTAGTAAACAGTAAAAGTACACACGAGCCTTAAAAAGAGAACAATCCCACTAACAAGACTAGGGTTTACGCATCCTCCTCGACCCTGACCTCACTGTCTGGGATAATAATCATAATGAGAATAAGTGCAACTTTTTTCTCTCACAACTACATACTGGAATTGTATTTCTCAACATAAGTGTTTAGTAATGGAAACTTTGTAGGAAGGCTGAGAAACGCAGCCATGATGGGTATTTTATAGGCAGCTATTTTCAGATGCTGGACAAATCTTGTATAAGATGTTTTATTTGATCACGCCCCTACATATGGTTTCCTGCCCTCCGAGTTCGTTATGTAAAAGCTAGTTTTACTGAAATAAAAATATAGAGATTTTTGTTTAAAAAAAAAACAAAAAACAAAAAAACCAAACGTAGTATATATGACTGACCACATAACACATGGATGTAGATGTGGGGTGTTATAATGGTGACTATCTGTCACCCAAATGAGGATGGGATCCCTTTGGAGTCTGGTTCCTCTCAAGGTTTCTTCCTCTTGTCGTCTCAGGGAGTTTTTCCTTGCCACCGTCGCCAC
>JAQLOM010000036.1:13037901-13051583 GCA_030068315.1 Chrysichthys thysi | reverse complement strand
CACACACACACACACACACACACACACACACACACACACACACACACACACACACACACACACACACACAGGTTTTCCTTTCCGGTCATGACTACCGACAGCCAAAGCAAACCAAGGTGTTAAAATATTCATATCACTTAAATACTTAAAGCACACTAATGACAGTAAAGCGTGCATGTTAAAGATTGGGCTTTTTTTCTTGCTCCTTCTTCCACCCAGTTTGGGTTGTTGGTTTTTTTTGACCGTATCGTACGTGTTAAGGAGTTTTCAAGTTAGGAGGAAGTGAAATTTGGCTGTGTAACGCGCAACTTGTTTAGCCTGTAAAACAATGGGGGGGTTTTCATTCAGTGTGGAGAAGGACAGGGAGATTTTCTCTCGCTCTCAGCCATCAAAAGCCTTCACAGTTTCCTCTTGTGTTGGTGGAACAAGACGAGCTGCATGCGTTCGGTGGGGCTATAATACCATCTGCAGGCCGAGGCGGGCAATGCAGAAAGGAACTCTGGCTGACCCCTACACAGGCCCTGCATGCCACAGTGCTCGGGCTCTCTCTCTCTCTCTCTCTCTCTCTCTCTCTCTCTCTCTCTCCATGTCTCAGAAAGAGCCACATCTAAAAAAAGTGGCATTTTATAAAAATTTTAGCTCTCTCCCTCACTCTCTCTTGCACTCTCTCTTTCTTTTTCTCTCTCCATCTGTCTGTCTCTCTCTCTCTCTCTCACACACACACACACACACACACACATGCGCGCACACAGTAGTGTGTTTGTCAGGTGCAATTTCTAGACTCATTACCAGAAGATAAACAAGTGATAAATTATATGCCTATTTTTTTTCCCCCGTTTGCAGGGCTGCAGACGCCCGAGTGTTCGCCAGGTGTATCTCCTTATACACAGACAAAGGGCTTTCAGGATTATCTAATGAGCCGGTTACTATTTTTAAATGGAATGCCATGGTTTGATATGGAGAAGAAATTCAAAAGCTCCGCATCCTCTTACAAGGAGAATTATGCAGTTAGAAACATTGCTACACACACACACACACACACACACACACGCAGACAAATAATAATCCATGCTGAAATACACACTTTAAGTGAAATCTGTAAGCCCTTCCCATGACATGCTGTCCAAAAGCTTAGTGAACGGCCTTCAATAGTGTCCGGCAGCGTGTTCATAAAATCCACACGTAAAGCAGGTTTTATATCAGGCTTTTGAGTCCAAACCTTTCAATCTCCACTGAAAAACACATCACATGGAGAAAATATTAACGCTAGCACGACAGCTTGGGCTTAGTCTGCAATGCATGATGACACAGGGATGCTTTTTATGAGGCATACACATACAAATCTCTGCGTGTGGATTTAAATAAATAAATAAATAAATAAATAAAAGGAGAAAAATTGGGAGCTGGACCGGGTATGAGCTTTATCCTGTGAGGAGGTCAGCATGGCTCTCTCTGGGATTTCCAGCAGCTGGGTAAGTGTGTGTTCCTGGAACAGGCGTAGCTGCCGGAGCCTATAGCCCCGGACAGACAAACCGCACTGTGCTGAATGCATTACAAGTATAAAACTGTGATAGCGTAAGAACTGTGAAATCCAGCTGCTCTATAAATAATGCAGTGTAATGTAGATTATAGCCAGGTTCACACGTGGTGTAGCCTGGAGCGGAAGTTTCAGCGGAAAGATGCACAGTGTGGTCTAATTATACACGTCTGAAAAGCAAGCAGAGTCCATCTGCCCAGAAGTGACTCAGTACCTCACGTACTTCCGACTTATGTACTTAAGACTTACAGACGAGTGACAAATTAAAGTCCAGAAACCACAGTGCGTTAGGGCTGGTCCTCGGCGAGCTGGCAGGACAGCTCCAGTGTCCTGTGGCAGAGCTTCTGATGAACTGTACTGGAGAGATGAAACGCCATTCTTACAAAAGATGGCGATGAAGAGAACGCCTTTGCAACATCAGTCCAGATTCTTTCATACATCTCGAGGAGGCTGAAATCTGGTGACCGAGGAGGATATAAACATGATTTTCAAACTATCCAAGCTATCCTGTGAGCCGTCAGCATCCTGGAGGAGACCCCTCCTATCTGGACATCTTTCTTCCCAGGATAAAACTGATCCGTCAGAAAGATTTGGTATTGACCTTCGTATTGACCAAGCCATTACAGGCAAAGAGACAGTCAGTCAGTGACTACGGTTTTATCAATATGTAATAATAGCCTTTGGTTATTGGTCTACACTGGCTGGTCACTCTATTATGTCCTTGTCCTTAATACTGCACACCTGCTCATTCATGCAGAGTCAACCAATCATACTGCAGCAGTGCAATGCATAAAATCACATTTCTCCATCTTTCTGTTTGTCTCCCCGGGTGTCCAGGCCCACCACCCTTTAACACCTTACCTCCAGGGAGCACTGTTCATTCCAGCAGCACAGAGGAAACTGCAGATTGAACTCCCAGCTCCTAGAAAGCCTGGAGTCTAAAAATACCTGCCCAACTCCAGTGGAGCAGCACGCTCCATAGGCTTCTGGAACGACACGGCAAGGACAAGATCTGGTATTGTGCAGCATGGCGCAAAGGTAAAGCTGCAGGCTTGTGTGCTAACCATAAATGAAGCCTCCCCCTCCCCCCCACACACACTTAAAGACTTGCACTAGACTTTGCACTAGCAAATATTACAAAAGGTCATTTATTTTGCGTTCGACTTAGAGCAGCAGTCTGAGACTTCCAGTGCAAGTCAATTCTGTAAGCAAGACTTTGTTTAGGTCAACTGTAATCTCACAAGCCAGGAATCCAGCACCTGCTTTAAAACTGAAAATCTGACTCACATTGCAAACAATTAAGAGCAGATTTTTCCCAGGATTCGTCAGCAAACTTGTGGGAGTGTCGATTAACTTACCACTGACTTCCTTATAGGAAACTTTTTAATTTCATATATTTTTTTTTTTTTGGAATGGGATTCTTTGCAATTCAGAGACTGTCCTGCTTCCGACAACTGTTTATGCTGATGAAACTTAAAGATCAAGCATTATAGAAAAGTCAAGCAGGCCTTGTTCTCTTCACATAAAATACCCACAGTTTCCATTAGAAAACACTTAAAACTGTTACAAGTATATATATATATATATATATTTCTTTTTTTTTTATGGTACACTGCAAAAAAGGGCAGATCGGCAAGTAAATATATCTTCAAGCCCTGTAGTCAAAATGATCTAATATGTCCTATTATAGGATTCTAATAAACCAATAATTTATTATGATTACTAAATCTGTTTCTAGACGTTTTTACTCCTTGAAATAGTCTCGTTCTTTTGGCAAATATTTTTTTCCAATATTAAGCATTTATTTCCCGAAAGGTGCAAACGATTCTGCCCGAATCTGCCGGTAGAATCTACAAAACAGAAAAATAGCATGGAAAACAGGCTCAATAATATTTGACAGATCATCAAAAGAAATATTACATAAATTACCTCAAGTTAGCTTTCACTTGCAATAAAGGCGTTTTCACACTGTATAAATGATCATTCATTGCAGTGTAGCAAAATAAAAAATTCTCATCATCAGCAAACAGCGTAACTGCTTTGGCTGAAGCCTTTTGCATCATCACACACTGCAGGCTGGATAAGATAAGATGCTACGGCAGGTTTCATATCTGTGGTTGTACATTGTTTATGAGTGAGTTAGCTGTATTGCTAGCTACGTAAGTGGACTACTTGGTTGGACTCAAAACACATTAACAAATCTTTTGGTGTACAACATGCTGTGCAACTTAATTTAGTCTTCCTAAATTGCTTTAGGAACGTCGAATCACATTGATAAAATGAGCAAATCCGGGCATGGCTAAAATGCTAAATCATGGCTAAATTACGCATTACTGCACCAGAATGATGACTTTTTCATTGCTGACCATTTGCTGTCACTTTGGATATGCCTTTTGTGTAAGGAGAGATTAACAGCAAATATCGACTCTGACTGCAGCTTTGGAGAGAGAAGATAAATGTTCTTAATCATAGATGAGTGATTACTTTGTCCGTAAAGGCTCTACGGAGGCGTTATATAGACATCAGCTGGAGAACTTACCAGGAAGGCAGTGATGCTCCTCTTAGTGCTCTCCCACTGGAAGCAGCTCTTAATGTACTGCAGCGTATACAGAATGGCCATGCTGATCCTCCTCACGCGGTAAATGTTGCGTGCTAACAGCTAATGGGTGACAAATCAGTAGTTAGTAAAATGCCTGGCATGAAATAATGTTCACAGTAAGTGAGGTGCATAGAGGCTTTTACAAAGGACACTTGGTGGGTGATAAATATTAATCTGTCAAGCCCACTTAGGACTACGTGTTGATGGGAAGACATCTAGGAACATTCTGTTACTTCACTGCACAAGATGAAGATCGAGTGGGGATCAGTATAGCAACCTTTTTATTGAACTTTGGGTTGTCCTCCTCAAGCCTTGTTTCTTTGGGACGGAAGGTTCGAATGGCAGCTCTGACCTTTGATGGGAAGAGTTTGAAATGCTGTGAGGTTTAAGCCATTACAAGCTGTTCAAAATGAGTCGGTGAAGTTAAGGACAATGGAATGCAACATCACTCTTCACCCCTTCCAACACAATACGGGAACAAAATGTTCTTTTTTAAATAATCCGCTTAGTCACAGCCCCAACCTGGATGTGTACTTACGTACGTGAAAAAATATCCTAAACGTTTATGTGAAAAAATGTCCTAAACACGGTCCTGTGCCAGCGCCCTCCCATAAAAATCAAATCAAATAAAACAAAACAGTATTATTCTTACTGGGTTGTAGAAAACGTTCATCTCCAGTGTAATGCTTCCTTTCGACATGTCTGCCAATTTGTCCTTTTTCAAAAGAGTGGTTATTTGTTGTCCATTAGTAACCTACGAGATAAATGATGTCTTAATATCATCATCATGAACATGTACTTTTAGGGGTCTGTTCACGTTCCAGACCAGTATTCCTTAACAATGAATTTAAAGTGATTAATTTGTTATTTGTAATTTTTGAATTCCAGTCCAAAATATAATCAAAGCAGGTATGTAGAAAACAGAGGCCAACATATAAGGCAACTTCTCCATTTCGGAACTTACGGTAAGCAAAGGAATAGCAACTTTTCCCAGAAACTCTGGTGCTTTGTCGCCATCTTCGCCAAAAACAGTCAGCATTAGGATATCGTGGATATCCTTAATTGGACTGCGGAAACGCAAAAAAAAAAAATATATATATATATATATATATATAATATCGGATTGCTTTACATGTAAGGACACTGCGCACGGTTATTTTGGAATTATAAGCATTTGGAAAGATCATTGAATTATAAGCCTTCTGTACAAATGACCTAAACCACGCATGTTTAAATAAAACTCTATTAAATCCTCGTACACAAGTTCAAATTAAATCATATTAACAGATAGTGATGCTATTGTCGGTTTATGGGCCCAAACCAAAATCTGTCCGTCATTCTCCAGAACAGTAATGTGCCGCAACTCACAACGTAAAGG
This sequence comes from Chrysichthys thysi, assembly GCA_030068315.1. Taxonomy (NCBI): domain Eukaryota; kingdom Metazoa; phylum Chordata; class Actinopteri; order Siluriformes; family Claroteidae; genus Chrysichthys; species Chrysichthys thysi. The sequence continues at coordinate 13,046,069 of JAQLOM010000036.1, read as the reverse complement.
CTGTTCTCCATTCTGGATTGAGGGTCTTATGGATGGTTTGAGTTTGCAGCTTACTGTTCCCAAGTTCCAGCACACAAAATGGGTCACTCTTACCTGAATAGGTAAAAAAAATAAAATAATAATAATAAAAATGGTCACGGTTGTATTATTAATGTGGAAATGCAAAAGAACCTATTAGCTCCAACTCAGATGAGTACCATTCAGATCCGTAGATGCAAGGTCCGCAGCCCGTAAAACTTTGACCTGAAGGTAGCCGACATCCTGGAGATCATCCAGCGTGTTCATCAGACTCTGCACATGAGACAAGTGGTATGCTTTCATTTGTGGGAACCAACAGTTCTTTCGTTTTATCCAGTCCAAGATAAGAGCATTTAAGACATAAAAAACGCACTAACATATTTCATCAAGGTGCTTTCACGGGTGCCTGGATTGTCTAAGGATGTGGAGCCCACGTCAGAGATGGAGACCCCAGAACAGGGCTTCTGTGTGACCAGAAACACCAGTCGACCTTTGCCTACGATCACGCTGTATGTCTGTGTTGTATTGTCTGGCAGCTGTGAGAGGTCAAGTTCAACGCTGCACATAAGAGCAGTTGCTGTTAGAAATCAATAATAGGCCTTTTTTTCCCTTTTTTTACACAAAATGACAAATAGAATTTAAATACGCTAAACATATACTCATCCATCTAAATGTATTTCCAGCATGTATCGTATTCTTTGAAAAACAATCTTGGCAAAGAGGGGCTCTTGTCCCTGCTTGGAGGAGCATGAAGTGCGGAGCTAAACGCCACACGTTTTGAACTTACACTCCCCAGCATTCCTCACACTTTCTGCCCTTCTTGCAGTAGAGCTCCACCAACATCACATCCGGTTGGCCGTCCTCGAACCGGTTGAAGTCGAACCTCTCCCTCCACTGTGGATTGCTCTTAATGCACAGATTCTGATGCAGAGAGAAAGAAAAAAAAAAAAAAAAGGAGTCGTCGTACAGTGCAGACTTGAGGCAATGTCACTACGGACGCATACCATTTTATTCTTTCACTCTAAGTCTGAGTATTGATGGGAGGAGGAGGAGGAGGAGGAGGAGGCATGAAATGATCATTTTGGAGAACACACTTCTGATTCCTCCCTGGGATTCCAGATCTCGACACCAACCGATTAGAATCATCTTTGCTCGACAAACAAGCAAGCCCAAACACAGCTGAAGCTGTTAAAAAAAAAAAAAAAGACGAGAACACAAGACTGGCACTGGGTGGATTCATCAGGGGGGAGGCCAACGCACTGAGGTGGAGCTAGATGAGCAGTGCATGCTGGGAACGCAAATGAGCCTGGAGAAAAGCAGCAGCACAAGCATTAGGAGGGCTGCGGTGACAGCCACAACCAAAACAATGAGTCAAACAGTGAAGCCTGGGAGAGTGGAAGCGCAGAGATAAAGCTGAAGGACATACAGCGTGTGATAGAGTAAGCTGTTTAAAGAAAGTGAAACAGCCCGAGCGTTTGCGTGACAGAATATTTAAAGGAGGAAACCTCACCTTGCTTCGGAACCTCTGCTCCCCCAGTTTGAAGCGGACAAAGAGATCCCCTTGGCCACCTTCGGGCATGTCCTGCCCCTCCACAAGCACCACGGTGTACACCCCACTCCACACTTGGCTCTTCTGTGCTGCAGCCATCCGGGGCTGACCCTGGAACCATCGGTGCACAGAAAACAAATACAGAGCAACACTTGCATCACATTAGCACACTGAAACTGCTTGATTTTCAAACAGCAATTAAGGTAAAATAAAAAATAAAATAAAAAACCACTCAATAAAATAAGATGTTGATTACAATTGCAATTAAATCCCCAAAGTGAAGCAAACATAAAAGATGCAACTAAAAAGCGTCGCATGTGTGCCGAGAATGGCTGCTTCCACAGCATTTCAGTTAACTGCTCAGAATTGGCAAAGTCTCCCATATCGATATGCACATCGAGTCCATTACAGGCGGTGCAGATGGATAGCATTGTGCTGAGGAGATGGCGTGCAGCTTGATCGCCATGCACTTTACAAAATATATATATATATATATATATATATATATGAAAAGCTGGCCAGGTTTGCCAGAAATCAAATAGCAGAGCTGTTAGCCCAGCAAGGCTGGTGTGGGACAGAGCTGAGCTTATTCCCCATTAACACTCCTGCTTTAACTCTCAATGTGATGGTCATGTCTCCATAAACAAGGCTCTTTAAAAAGCGATAAGGGGGGAGGGCAGAGGGTCTGGGAGAGAGATAGAATGCTTGTGTGAGCCAAGGCATCCCAAGTGTTTATTTTGGACGAGTAGTGTGATCAGCATGGCCAATAAAACAATTCCACTTAACAGTAAGTGGGCCCTAAAGAGAGGCTATTCCTGGTGCTAAAAGGGTCAGGGGGATTGACTCCATATGGTAGGACAGCATGGGGACAACGGGGCCCAGCGCATTTGGCTTTCTATGCATCCACAGCTGGGATATTACATCTTAACATCTGGGTTATAGCTTACCATGCTTGGGAATGGGCCACGCCATCCCGCACTGGCAGAATGCCTCGGAAAATGGACAGACCCACACATACACACATATGCACACACGCACACACACACACACACACAGTGGAGCTGAAGCAACCCTGTCAGAGAGAAGCAGCACCACACGCTGTGTGTTAGTGCAGTTGCCAGCCTCCATCTCAGAGGCAGTGTGTGTCAGCTCGACTGTGATGGCGGGTGTGTGAGAGTGGAGAAGAGCAGATGAGAGGGCCATCTTCCGCCTCTCCCGAATAGGTGTCAAATAGAGCGGGGCCTCAGCTGTGCCAGCACAGACATGTTATTCAGAAGAACCATCAGCGTAAAAAAAAAAAAAAAAAAAAAAAACCCAAAAAAACAAAAAACACAGAAAAACAGCCATCTTCACAACTAAAAAAAAAACAAACCCAGTGAACGCTCATTAAAGCCCTGGACCAGTCCAAGATTCAGCATGCATAGATTTTGATCCTTTTATTCCTCCTTACACTTGCCTAGGTGTTTCTCGTCTTTGTGCTAAACAGAAAAATCCGCCACGCCGTGAGAAATATGCAGTAGTGAAAAAGTGAGAAAAAACGGCCTTTGTCCAAGTGCCTCTTTGCTCTGTTAAACAAATGAAAGCAATTGCACTTTGGTCCAAAGCTTAAATATAGTTTTAGTCCCTTTGAGCGTAATCAAAAAAAAAAAAAAGAGCAAAAAAGACAACGAGGCATGGTCGGATCCCAGCGTCGTCATTCCGTCCAGCTGCAGTTTCTCAGTACTTTGTGTGAATTTAATGCCCATCATTATAGAAGCAGAATTTATTCACTGTAAGGCGATCTGGGCAAATCAAGAGCTATTATACAATGATTTACTGCCCTCCAGTGGCCAATTATTGAACAACTGGAGCTATTTCTGAAATATTGGAAGAAACCCTTTAGGACGAGGTGTATTTCGCCGCAAATGCAAACAGGCTGTGCTGTAATCTCTTGGACGGTGGGACTCAGACGGACGAAATTAGAATCTGAGAAAGAACAGCGGAACGATACAAACCAGCCACAGTTATTTGTACATAACATTGGAGAAGAAATCCTATTCTACCTTATTGAAGCTTCCTTTCCTCTTAAGTGGCCATTTCTGAAATACAAGCAAGAGACATGTTTGTCAGTCAATCTGTTGCTCCATAAGACTACGCGCTTGTTGTGCCTGACATCTGTTGTGTTTTGTTTTCAGGACATACATTTCGTTTGGTGGGCCCCTCACAGATGGACACACAGGCGTCTAAGATTATTACTCCCATGTCCTCTTCCAGACTGCCAGGGTCTTTCAAACGTAGGATCATCTCAGATGTTCTGAAAGAAACACCATCTTTATGGGTCAAAGGTCACTAGGTTGAGTTATTCTAAGACTGCTACAGTTGATCGTGCCTGATGATGAGCGACAAGAAAATATGCAAATGAATGTGTCATACTTGTCCAACTCCAAGTGACTGAGCGTGATGGTGCTCGAACCCATGAAGTCCCGAGACCTCAGATCCCGGTCGTACACCTGCAGCAGAATGATGAGTGATTGGGAAAAGGGGTGGAGACATTTATGGGAATTTCTAGCGCTTGTCTTGTGAGGATCAGCGCATCTTGGCCTCACCTCAACGTAGATCTGTTGCTCTAGGTCCCGGACCAGGATGGAGAAACACTCGTTCCATGTAGGATTAAGGTTTTTGTACACAACCTTGCTTTTGTAGACCGTCTTGCCATCTATTCTGAATTTGACATAAGGGTCACTGGTTCCTGTTGAAAAGGTCAGCGTAGTATTTCAGATAGATAGACAGTGAGAGAGAGAGAGAGAGAGAGAGAGAGAGAGAGAGAGAGAGAGAGAGAGATTAAGTCTGAAGCTCATTGTGTCTTATAAAGGAGGTGATGGGGCGTGAAATATGCCAAAGTGTTATGAATAACAGATAGAAGAAGGACAGCCAAGTGATTGTGTGTGCACACGGTCCACCCGACTAGAAAACCACACACATATACGCACGACCTCCCATACATACACACTACATATAGCAGCGCTGCCATTGTTTCGGGAGACTTGTCGGAGCGTGGGGGAGCGGACCTCACAACTCTTAATTGGTTAATTATAGAAGGGAACAAAAACTCTCAGCAGTGTGAATCCAGCAGCATATTAAAACCCCTGAAATTAAGTGCAACCGGTGTTAATCTCCAAACCCCGTCAAGCGACTCCATCCTGCTCAAGCTGGACAAAGAAAAGCAGATGGACAGACCGTCTTTGTCTATGATATGGCATGCAGATTGGAGTAAAAAAAAAAAAAAAAAACGATGAAGACAAGGGAAGGGGGAAAAAAAACAACAAAAAACAACATGAGCAGATAGAAAGAAGCCTGTGGCTTCGTTTGTATGGACGGATAAAGGGGGTGCTTGAGAAAAGGCGGCGGGTAGCCTGGAATCACATGACAAAAGGCCCTGTGGGGACGGGCTGTCAGGCCTGTCAGCGTGCCGCCTATCCAAATGAACAGCTCCAGGAGGCAGCCTGACAGGAGGAGCTGCGGCGGGACTGAAAAAACAGTGACGGCAGAAATTAACGGGCACAGGAGAGGGGAGGGAAGGTGCACGTGGGGGGTTTGTGGGCTTGTCGGGACGCTTTTTAGAGGACATAGAGGCGGTGTGTGTGCGTGTGCGTGTGTGTGTGTGTGTGTGTGTGTGTGTGTGTGTGGTGTCAGCCGGCCGTGGGCTGGGCGTTAATTGTTAAGCAAATAGAGGCAATGTGGGGGGGAAATGGAGGGGTTTACCACATCACCATTATGCCACCCTGTCACAGAAAGTGAGGATTCAACTAGTGAGGAGACAGTGAAAGCCCAGGGTCTGAATGGGGTACAGCACAAGTGCAATTTTGATGAGAGCTGTCAGGTGCAATATGCAAAGTCCACCATGGTTTGACTGAGGTATTTTCCACTCTTCAGACAAAGTTTGAAAAGTAAATGGGAATGTAATCAGGCAAATCCATTATGCTGAACATACGACGAGCGTTTTATAGGTCATTGTCATTTGCTAGCATTTCACAAGTGCTGGCCACTTCAAATTGTAAATAGTGCCATGTGCTGTCCAGTGAAGGTCATACATCAGCGGAACGCTTCATAAAGTTTATCACGCTTCAAAAGGGCAAAAAGACACTCTGCAAGTCATGGTTAACTTCTTCTACGTCCTCCGCTTGCCTAGCACGTGCCAGAAATTTTATTTTCGATTTGTACATAACAACCTAGGTTAAAGGACCCTCGCAGTATTTTAGCTGCAGATATGGGCGCGAACACTACCGACGCACTTTCAGGGCCTTTAGACCGCACTGTGCTTCATTTAACGCGTGTAACCTTGAATTACCACAGAGGTTCCACAGCTTTCATTTTCTTTAGTGTGTTTTACGTTTCGGATTTAAAATCCTCTCCGTTAAACTGCGGGGTAAAATTCACTCTGCTGTACAGGACCAGGGGATTAAACGGTGTTACCGGAATGTTCTTCTGCAATGTTATATCACGTTACGTCCAGCAGATGGGGATGCATATCAATTACTTCGACTATAAAACACAAACCCACACACTTTCCCAGAGGAAAGACTGAAATCTACTAGGTTGCCTTTGTGTCCTTTGAAGTCAGAATGTCTGCTTTGTAAGGTCTATCCCTCCTCTTATAACAGACGATTGTTCATTCCGGAAATAGTGCGAGTCGAGTTATCGCCAGATTGAACTGGCCACGAGAAATATGCCGGGTATATTGCAATTATGAGGAAATAATGAGAGGATGATAGTAATTAACAGCCTCTGGGCATACACCTGTGACACTCATCAGGAGAATTAGCTGCCCAATCAGCTTGGCAAAGCCTGCCACATAAACTGGCACCGGATCTGAAGAAATGTTTCTGGGCATCAAATAGACGTGCACTTGTTCCATTTGTGCCTAAGATTGAAGTAAACACATATCAAACCCAAGGCTGTTGGGAGGATTCATCTGTGTCAATGCTCAGTAGCAAAACACTGCCGAACAGAATATAAACCATGTTTCCAGTGGCTCTTCACACAACAGTTAGGCCTGGCTGATCTCATAGCCACGTTACAACTTGTCTTGCTATTTAGTCGTTCCATTTGCATACTTTCTGCATTCCGTATTTCACATCAGCATAGCAAATACATAGCCACATGATTTGTTTACCATGCCAAAACACACTGTCCACCAGGTGGAAAGGAGGCTGTTTGTGTGAAACTAGGTTTCAACGAGATATCCGTGAGGGAGAGGCCTGAAGTCAGGCACACTGTTACATTCCGGTTAGACCGCATGCCTTACTGATGTCTCAGGGCACCACTGCAAGGCTTTAGCAGCGCATTCCATTCATTAAAGACACGCATCATACCCAGAAAACAGATACAACCAGGAAACAGAAATACGCATAGATTACCGAAAGAGTGATTTAGAGGTGACGAAAAATGGTGGCGTCATCTATTCTTTCTGGCTCACTACACAACACGGTCACGTTTCAACCTACCAACAACTGGAGAAGTCACATACGGTATACATGCATATACACGCATACAGACATCCTTCAGGGATAAGAAACTTTAAATCCAGCCAGACCATTTCCTTTCCTCTTATATTTTCTATACATAAAGTTCCTTTTGTACCTAAAGTGCATCTTGGGCAATTGGCTCACAAGTGGCCAGGATTAAAGACAAGTGTAAACAACCATCATGATGCATTCAAGAAGCATTCGCTCAGACCAGTTGCCGAGGTGGTCTGGGACGCACTTGATCACATACCTGTTGAAGTGTAAATGCTAACGCATCCTGATGTGCCCCCAACTGGGATGTAAGAGGAAGTGACACATTCAGTAACAAACTCTCAACCCAAGTGTTTAGCTGGACACCTCGGAGACGTGGGATCGACACAGGAGTAATTGGCGATGTGTCCACTTGTGATTGTCCAAGATGCGTTTTAAAACCAAGCGTGAGCAGGGCCCCTAATATTTGTTCAGTTTCATGTAACTGTGTTGCAATAAGTCAGGACGTCTGTACCGTCAGAGACAGTACACCATTTTTGTCACAGTTGGAACATGATGATTTCACATGTTGAAAGTTGCATGACCTGTCCTTGTGTTTCCCACTGATCACTGTCTGCACAATGGCTTGAAGGTTTGGATCGCCATTGTAACACATTCCTTTTTAAACGGACTGTTGGATTATTATTCCCATGAGTGATCTACAGAAAAAGTAAACCACACACTGTGCTCTAAATTTCAAACATGCAAAAACAGTAGTCAGAGCATACCTGAACTAAGAATGTTGCTCTGCAAGATACCTTTCTTATTGTTCAAAAGTCTGTACACTAGGTACTCTAATGCATAAACAAACCATTAAAAGATGCATTCTGGTATCTCCAAAATCGGAGAAAGCGTAACACTAAGACAAGGGACAGCACATCACCCAAAAGGGTTGGAATTCTGTTGAATATACAAATCAAAACTGATAATTGAACTCTTATGTGTCATTATATGAACATAACACAAGGAGGCAGAATAAATATAAAATATATATATATACATATATACTCAGCAAAAAAAGAAACGCCCCTTTTTCAGGACTGTGTATTTCAACAATAATGTTGTAA
>JAQLOM010000036.1:13021484-13032100 GCA_030068315.1 Chrysichthys thysi | reverse complement strand
CAGTCCAAAGACATGCACAGAGGGGATTAGGCTGATTGGCTGCTCTAAATTGGCTGTAGGTGTGAATGTGAGTGTGAACGGTTGTCTGTCTCTGAGTCGCTCTGCGGTGGATTGGCGACCTGCCCAGGGTGTGTCCTGCCTCTCGCCTGATGTCAGCTGGGATTGGCTCCAGCTTCCCCCCTGTGACCCTGAACAAGATTAAGCAGCAGAAGACGCAGACGAAACGAATATTAAAAGGGTTTGGTATTTAATATTAAACGCCGCCGTTATGACGTATTAATATACATGGTATTATTAGTATATTCATGTAGTCAGCTGATGGATTTGAGAATTGTGATGCTCTGTGGTGGCACTGTTACGTTCAGAGGTTTCAGCAGAAGACCAGGAGAGACTGTTGTGAGGTCACAAAATTCCTGTCTAATTGCAACCCCATTTCCGAAAAAGTTGGGACGCTGTGCCCAACTTTCACACCAATCTCATAAGCCCATGTTTTATTCATAACAGAACATAGAAAACCTATCAAATGTTTAAGCTGAGAAAATGTGTCGTCTGAAGGAAACAATAAGGTCATTTTGAATGAAATGAGAGCAACGTGTGTAAAAAAGTTGGGACAAGGACGTGTTTACCATTGCGTGACATCCCCTCTTCTTTTAACAACAGTGTGGAAACGTCTGGGGACTGAGGAGGCCAGTGTCTCAAGTTTTGGGAGAGATATGTTGTCCCGTTCTTGTCTGATACAGGATTCTAATTGCTCAATCTTCTGTTTCGTATTTCTCATATTATGATGCGCCAAATGTTTTCAACCGGTGAAAGATCTGGACTGCAGGCTGGCCAGTTCAGTACCCGGACTCTTCTTCTACAAAGCCATGATGCTGTAACTGAAGCAGTATGTGGTTTGGCATGGTCCTGCTGGAAAATGCAAAGTCTTCCCTGGAAGAGACATTTTCTGGACAGGAGCATATGTTGCTCTAGAACCTGGATATACCTTTCAGCACTGATGGTGCCTTTCCAGATATGCAGGCTGCCCATGCCATATGTACTAATGCACCCCAATAACATCAGACATGCTGGCGTTTGAGCTGAGCACTGACAACAAGCCGGGTGGTCCTTGTCCTCTTTAGTCTGGATGAGGTGGCGTCCATTGTTTCCAAAACAAATGTCAAATTTTGATTCGTCTGACCACAGAGCAGTTTTCCATTTAGCCATAGTCCATTTTAAATACGTTTTGGCCCAGAGAAGACGTCAGCGCTTCTGGACCGGGTACAAATACGGCTTCTTCTTTGAGTGATAGAGTTTTAACTGGCGTCTGCAGATGGCACAGCAAATTGTGTTCACTGACGATGGTTTCTGGGGATATTTCTGAGTCAATTTAGTGATTTCACCTACAGCATCAGGCCTGTTTGGGACACAGTGCTGCCTAAAGGTCTGAAAATCACAGGCACCCAGTGTGGTCTTTCAGCCTTGTCCCTTACACAGAGATTTCTCCAGATTCATGGACTCGTCGGATTCTATTACACACTGTAGATGATGAGATGTTCAACCTCGCTGCAATTTTATGCTGAGTAAATGTTTTCTGAAATTGCTGCCCTGTTTGTCGATGCAGTATCAGGAGAAATGGTGATCCTCTGCCCATCGTTACTTCTGAGAGACACGGCCACTTGAAGATGTTACTGAATCAACTGAATCATGTTGCTGACCTGTTGCCAGCTGGCCTAATTAGTCACAAATTATTCCTAGAGCTGTCTCTTTTTTCTACCACTAACTTTTCCAGCCTCTTCTTGCTCTGTCCCAACCTTTTTGAGACGTGTCAAAATGAGCTGGTGCTTTTCATGAGATAGCAAAAGGCCTCACTTTCAACATTGGTATGTTTTCTATGTTCTGTTATGAATCAAATATGGGTTTATAAGACCTTCAGGATTATGAGTTTTTCATATTGTTTTTATTTAAAATTTAAATAACATCCCAACTGTTTCAGACTTGGGGTTGTGAAAAGTGTGATGTCATAAAATGGTCATATGACCATTGGTCTGTTGCCACTGGATAACAGGAACGGTGTGTAATCGCACATCTGTGTGTAATTTAATGGCTGCAGGGTGGATATCTGTCACAAGTATGAGCTGGCTTCCATTCATCTTCAAAACTTTTTTCCCCCAAATATAAAATCCTGGTGAGACGCCTTCCGTCATCTTCAACAATGTACAGGCTACCTTTAAAAAACGATGTTGCATTTCAAAATATTATTTAATACTTTAGGATTCCTTACTAAGAATGGGCATGTAAAGATATTACATTTATCATCTTTTTTTTTTTAATCTGTTCCCAAACGTTGTAGTTTTTTTTTTTTTTTTTTTAGATCTAAAATGATGAATTTTTAAACAGGGTTTGTTATCACCTTTCAAGTGAAGGACACAAGTGGAGATTTGTGAGAAAGCTCGCATGTAATTAAACAGATATGATGTCGGAAAACTCGTGTAACTAACGGGCGGCATGACGTCAGAAGACACGTGCGATTTAAAGGCTCTGTGAGGTCACAAGGCTGTGATGATGTCAGAAAACCTGGACACGTCAGAAATTTGAGGTCAGGCTTCCATTTACCCTTGAAATTAACATTTGTTTTTTTTGTACTAATTTAACATAGAAAGACAGAAAGAAAGAAAGAAAGAAAGACAAAGAAAGAAAGAGAAAAAGAAAGACAGAAAGAAAGAGAGAAAAATAAAGAAAGAAAGACAGAAAGAAAGAAAGACAGAAAAAGAAAGAAAGACAAAAAGACAAAGAAAGAAAGAAAGAAAGAAAGAGAAAAAGAAAGACAGAAAGAAAGACAGAAAGAAAGAGAGAAAAATAAAGAAAGAAAGACAGACAGACAGAAAGAAAGAAAGACAAAAAGACAAAGAAAGAAAGAAAGAAAGAAAGAGAAAAAGAAAGACAAAAAGAAAGAGAGAAAAATAAAGAAAGACAGAAAGAAAGAAAGACAAAGAAAGAAAGAGAAAAAGAAAGAAAGAGAGAAAAATAAAGAAAGAAAGACAGAACGAAAGAAAGAAAGACAGACAGACAGAAAGAAAGACAAAGAAAGAGAGAGAAAAATAAAGAAAGAAAGACAGAACGAAAGACAGAAAGAATCTTCTAGATTGAGGAGTTACTAAGCCCATTAGTTAAAGTCAGAATCAGCTTAATTTCATGTGAGATGTGATTGCGTTCAAATACAAATGCATTCAGAGGTTTGGTACAAAATGATCAAATTCTATATTCTAAATTCTTTAAAAAATTTCTTCCGGACTCGGTCTAATGTGGTCGTGTTTTACAGCTAATAAATAAAGAAAGGAACAAATGTATTCCTGCTGTGAAGCGAACAGGGCCACACATTTCACCTGAGACTGTAACGTCTGAATCTGCCTGGCTGTAGGTTTGGGTTCATCATTATTGTAGTCCAAGTGAATCTAGATTTATCCCCGTGAGCTGAACGGCCCGTCTGGGGCTTGTGATTAATGGCTCTGTCACCCGATAATCCCGGCACATCAGTGGCTAGATCTTCCCACATCTCGGCTGCGGTGTATCGGCGCTATCAGAGAGCGTTTAATGACATGGCGTACGATGCGGAACGCTGTCCTGGGTATGTCAGGACGCTTTAGCTCCTTGTGGTCAAGGTCTAAAACTCCCTCAGTGTCACAATAGGAAGGCACATAGAGTTACCATTTGAGGTTACATTTAGGTTTTTAATCAAGCGGACAGTTTCTAAGGTTCTGCACTTCACAGGTGGACAAAGTCTATTCATATCCAGAGATTTGCTCACTTCAATTTGTACAGAATAAGCAAGAGAATCTACGTTTACACAGTTAAAGCCAATATCTTTACTTAAGTGAATGCAGAATACAAATTTGTACAACAATCCCTAGCATAATATCTTAGTCATTCAATAAAAAGTTCACTATTGTATAATGAAGATAAAACAACACATTCAAGGGAAACAGAATGCAGATTAGCTTAAAATTTTCTCTCGATTCTTTTTTTCCTTTCCTTTTTTTTTTTTCTTTTCGTCTAAAACATTTCATTTCGTTCATGGCAACAAAGTCCAGCTTGTGCCGCCAGACGGTTTGAGCATCCAAACCGCAAACAGCTTCTTGAATTGAACTAGTAACTACAAACAATTACCAAATACGTAGCTCTGTTTTTAGAAAAAAAAAAGCCGTAAAGCAAAGCAGTGTACTCTTGCACAGCAAAGTGAAGTTCTCTACAAATTGTGTTTGTTTGTTTGTTTTTTTTCCTCCTGAAACCCTTCATTTCACATTCAATTCATTTTGTGATGTCGTAAGCAGCACTCAGACCAAGACGAGCGACTTCCTCTGTTCAGATTTCCTATCTATTTCTTGTGTGTGTCTGCTGGGGGATCGATCGAAAAACCCAGCACTTTATCCAGCTTTTTTGGTGTTGTTGTTTTTAAACATTGGGAATGAAATTAATGTCGATGAGAAATATCATGCACGATTTAGAACTCTTTGGAATAAAGCTCTTAACTGTGCACATGAGGAAAAACTCCCTGATTCCTAATCTAGCTTGTGTGTGTGTGTGTGTGTGTGTCAGTGTAAGTGCCCTGCATATCGTTACTCCACAGTGCAGTTTACAGCACTGCAATGGCATTATTGCATTATTGCTTATCTACCCTGAAAGGCATTAATTGTGGTCACACGTTGGTGACCGACATCATCAAAATGGGTTTCTAAGGAACTTTTCGAAACTTTTCAGCTCAACTCGTTCCCAGACGAAGGCGGGGGACGCTGTTGACGCTCGCCTCGGCGTTAAGGTTACTCCGCGTGAAAGGGCTTTCTGTGGTACATCTAAGGTAGCCGCTAAAATAGTGTGCCTTCGTAATACACAAGCACTTGAGGGTTTAAGATTAACAGTCATTTTCTCAACTGTGCACGTACGAACGATGCTGCGCATCCCAAGCAAGGAAATGTCTTCAATGGGCAGATGGTAGGAACCAAATTTTCATTCTAAATTACACTAACGTTGTGAATGCTGTGAGAATAAGAAGCCTTCGTGATGGCGCGGTGTGCTGGGCGGGGTGTTCAGAGTCTGCATAGATTAACATCAGCTTATTGCCAGCTGCTATGGTGCCTGTTAGGGCAGAGAGGTATCTAAAAAGGGGAACGAGGGAACACAAAGTGAGGGGAAATAGATAGCAAATTTAAAGAGAGGAAGCCTTTTTTTTTCTTTTTTGCCAAACCTGACTGTACAAACATGTGCAATCCAGCAGAGAGATTGGTTTTGCATTGTCTAGCATTTGAGCTGTCTTTTTGCTGCTGAATCCCCTGATGCTTCTTCCACCTGAAGGGGGCAGTGAGGTGCGAGGCAGGCGAAAGAAGCATGGACGAAAGAGCCTCAGTGTGGAGAGACAGATGTAGAAACGGTCTCACACACACACACACACACACACACACGCGCACACACGCACAACGACAGAGCGTCTGGTGCTTCCAGAGTGGCCTCCCTCAGTCCGGGGAGGGTCGAGATTCTAGCGAGCCAATTTCACCAAACGAACATGGGACGTGTGTGCTGTACATAGTATGTATGGGTTAGGTTATAGTATTTACAATATGTAGATCACCACGGGGACGTTAGGTGACCTCCATGAAGGGTTCCGTCAGAAGGAGCCGAGTGTGCATCGATCGAATTTGCTCGACAAAACGTGGTGTTTGTTTAAACTGCGACGCGATCAGTTCGAGAAACGAAAAATTCCAGTGAGGGAACTCGTGGGACACCGGTTGGCATTGGAAAGGCCCTCGCCTTGAGGCTTGAAATGAATCCTTGGTTGTGAAAGTAGGCAGTGTGTTCAGCAGCCTTGGCCAAGCCCTCCCACAATGCGGACAGTAAAGGAAGGAAGGAAGGAAGGAAGGAAGGGAGAAAAAAAATAAGAAGCTTTCCTTAAAAGTTACAGTAACCCTTTTACAAAAACAAAAAGAGAGAAAAGAGAGACAGTGGAGTTTCAAACTTACAGCACTGTTACAATTTCTTAAGGACAAACATTTACCATTATTAATGGGAAAGCGACCCATAAAACATCCTTCTTTCAAATAAAAACACTTTGATTATTAATAGCAATAATAAGTCAGATTCGAAGAAAGTACAGTATAGTTAACAAAATAGTAAATATTAACCAGTGAATACTCTACTTATTAAGGATCTCGCCTTGTAAACCTGGCAGTAATCCACAAAAATATACTTTTTTTTTTCTTCAATCCAGTGAAAGTACAATACATACGTACTTACACCGACGGTGATATATATTAAAGTTGCTATATACATAACAAAAGCAAAGGTTTGGCTCAAATCTTTAATTTACAAACAGAACACCAAGTGTTCATGGCTTTAGATATCTGTTTAAAGATCTGGTTTGTGTGTGTGTGTTTTTTTCTTCTTCTTCTCCAGAGTTCGTAACAAAATACATTACAACAGAACTAAGAGGAAATGAATAGTGAAAGAGAAATGAGAATTTTCAAACCAAAACTTTAACTAAACAAACATACTTTGGCTTTTTTTTTGTTTGTTTGTTTGTTTGTTTGTTTGTTTTTTTTTCTTTAAACCATTGTTTGAGCTGCATTTAAATTTAGGACTCGTCTCCAGGTCAACTGGGCTGCTGCGTAACGCTGCTGCGTAGCTTTTTCTTTTTTTCGTTCTAAAAAAAAAAAAAAAAAAAAGAAACAAAGAAACAAAGAAAAAAAAGTTTTTTCAAAAACAACAAAAAAAATAGCACAAACAAGTGATTCGTCTTCCTATGTTAAACCGTTTCAGTGTGATCTCTTTTTAGTCATGAGCCTCCCTTTGTAAACCAAAAAACTTTTCTGAAACATGGTCAATCCTGAATAAGTTAACACGTGTGTATAAAGATAGATTATTAAAGAGGCTAGCTGGTGAGAGCCTGCAAACAGCCGAAACTTGCTCTGCTTGTGTGCAAGCCTGCAAATTCAACAGCAGAAATAGCTACTACAAGTGCCAGACCAGACCAGACCAGACCAGACGACCCTACCCTGAACTGTCTCCATACATCTGCCATTGATTCTTCACGTGTTGGAGTATTCGCTAAATCTGAACTGCGTAAAGTACCTGAAACAACTGCTCTAAGTAACCCATCCAGTCTGAAGAACTGATTTCTCTCTCACCACTCAGTTGCACCGTTAATTCTGATATGTCAGGACAGCTGAAATTTCCTTCCGAGCTCCCGCCTCCTTCCAAAACGAGTCAAATTAAATCATCGAATAATGACAGTTATTACCCAACTTTCTTTTCAATACATTGGGATGTCGTGAATTTTCTTTGCCACAGCCTTCCTAAACAACAATGAAGTTAAATAATAATCATAATAATAATAATAATAATCATAATAATAATAATCATAATAGTAATAATATCATCAATTATGACCCTCCCTGCTTCTGGCCTGTCACGCTCTCTCCCCTACGTGGCCCGTCTCACCCTCCCTGGTCATTTTATGTTACCCAGGAGTCCATACGCATGCGTTTGACAGAGGGACTGTGGCGATCGTCGGCTCCAGGTGCGAGGGCTCGGCTCAGGCCTATCGGCGGAGAGTGGAAATCGGCGCGCGGGTCCTCGCGGTCGCTGCCGTCGTAGGAGGAGCACGAGGAGCTCAGGCTGTCCACCGGTGAGCGGCCCATGTCGGGACGGCTGGAGGAGGGAGGCTGCTGCTGTGGGAATCCGGACGGAGTGACGCGCTCACGCGGAGGTGAGATGGGCTCTGACTTGATGGTGAGGTTGGGGCTGGTGTTAATGGACTGGTTGGAGCCCTGAGGTAAATGACTGCCACCCCTGAGAAAGGACAGGATGAACATATTAACTACCTGGACGACAAGAAGGTACACACACACACACACACATAGTTGTTTGCACTTTTGAGACAGAGTGTGACTTTTCCTTGTAGAAAATGTTGTTGCCAACATGTGACCTTATGGCAGCTTGTAGGCTGGTGTATACGTGTGTATGTGTGTGTGTGTGTATACGCATGAGTTTCTGCACACTGTCTGTGTTACTCACACCAGTGAGCTGAGAGCTGCTTGGCCCAGTTGGTGCTGTTGCCATGCCGACATGGAGCCCAGCGAGAGCCCTGGAGAACCGAAGCCTTGCAGCGAGGAAAGCTCAGCGCTGCTCAGGGAATATTCTAGAACAACACAACAGGGGTCATGAGTGAGCACAACATACACCTCCGCACCTCAGGAGAACACACATCGCACTCCTCTTCATCTCAGAAGAGCCCAGCTCACACACCTACACACCTAAGAGAACATTCTGGGTGCACGGAGTGCGTGCGTGCGTGTGTGTGTGTGTGTGTGTGTGTACATTACTGTCATTTTTGTAACACTGCTTTGCCGACACTGCTTGGGAGTGGTTAGTGGTTATGTTTATCACATACAGTATATCATATATATGTGACTGATGATGTAATGCCCTCACAGTCACAAAGAAGAAGTCTGAATGTCAGTGTGTGTGTGTGTTCGTTCACCGGTGTTGTAGGCAGTTGGCATGCCGGAGTAGACCAGGCCTTGTGGTGGTAGACTCGGGGTGGTGACGGACACTATGGGTGTGGCAAGAGGCTGGGTTGACTGGGAGCCGCTTATCCTCTGAGTGTTCTGCACACACCACACCAAAGCCAGATACACTTAATGAAACTCTCTCTCTCTCTCACACACACACACACACACACACACACACACACACACACACACACACATGTACTTGTGATATTAAGAACCATAATTTTCGAATGTAGATTTTAATTGCTGTTTCCTGGCTGCCTCTGATGAGGATGATGTGGCTCAGCCTGGATGGATTGCAGCACATGGGCATTCAGTGCATTTTCAATTATATAGTGCTGCTAACCATGGAAACCGTCGCAAAGTGGCTTTACAGAGACCTAGACGTCCTGCTGCGTTAGACCTCCACGACATGCAGTAGTGACATATCCCTCTGACACCCTATCCGCAGTGTATAACTATATAACTAGCTACTTAACGTATGTCTTAGTAATATTTAAAAGAAATGTAAAAAAAAAAAAAAAAAGTGCTAACACCTCAGGCTGTATTTATACGGAGGTTTTTTCCTGCCCACCACAGGGGGGCGCTGCAGCTTCATCAAAATAATACAATGCAATACGCCGTACAGCTGGGATCAACACAGTTCACCAGGCAGCTTGTGTTCAAAAGGACAACACGGACATGCTCCACATTAGAAGTGTGATCACACAGCTGTGGTTCATCTGCACCATACCTCACATTAAAAACATCTCGCAAGATGAGCTGATACTTTCAACGGCTTGTATTACTGAAATATGAATATCAATAATCAATAATCGCAACAAATCACTTTTCAGGTAAGAACACCTACACGCAGGATCTTCTACCAAAAAGGCCGGACTTCGCAGCGGTCTTGGACAAAACTTTCAGTCAGAGGGGCTTAAGTATAAATTTAATCAGAGAAAGCATGGGCAAGATTCCTTTCAAGCCTTTACCTTGAAATCCCCCGAGAACTTTATCCAGTGTCAAAACAAACCACTTGCCTGGTGTGTTTAAGGTAACGCTGTGACTTGTTGTGAATACATCTCAGTGCGGTGACGAGCATGCAATGCAAGCATTCCCTCACTCCACAGAAAGTGTTCATGCACTTTATACACACACACACACACACCCACGCCCCCCCCCCCATCCACACACACAATTTCTATTATTTTAGGATATTTCCATAAACTTCTCTGTAATCCTGGCTCATAAGCATTCATTCTTTTGGCCCTTTGATTCTTTTTGAAAGCTGTTTTCCTCATTGAGATCTGCCAGATGTCCCCACACAAGGTCAAACCTGGCATATATTCCTTTCATTGTGGTGACAATTAGTCCCCATGGAGAGCTATCCCTCACACACACACACACACACACACCAAACCAAACACTTAGGAAGAGCGCAGGAAGAGTAAATGGTCAATGATTTCACGTGAAAGAATTTCGCTTCAGCTTTAATAAAGTTCGGCTGCTGAATATTTTCACATTAATGCAAGGCTTCGAAGTGGATTAAAAGGGAAGAAAGGTTAGCGCGTTTCTCAGAAAAGTCATTATTCTACCGTATATATATATATATATATTCATAGAAAAGTTAGGGCGAGAAGTATTTCTGTTTGAAAAACGACTCACTGAATATGCATGGAAAAGACCTATAGGCATCTCAGAAGGAGTCGCACGTTACCGCGGCTCAGTTAGTGTCTTCCGAACATTCTGCATACACCTCTGGACTTTTTTAGGAGGGGAAAAAAAAACCCCACACAGCTAGCTGTGGTTGGCCTCTCCCTTCGACGGGATGACATCATTCTGGCCTGTGCTCTATCTCTGTAATGACATCATCCCAAATGAAGTAACCAGACTCTAGAAAAGGAAGAAAACTCTCTGGAGAGAAAAAAAATGGAAAAAAAAAAAAACTGGAGAGCTACACATAAATAGTGAAATTATTGATTAATGGATCTCAGGAGACTGATCTTCCTGTGAGTGATCTCACACACACACACACACACACACACACACACACACACACACACACACACACACACACACACACACAGACAGAGA
>JAQLOM010000036.1:13011052-13021384 GCA_030068315.1 Chrysichthys thysi | reverse complement strand
TATAAACATGTCCTATGCTCTTAAACACTTTCTACACTCTTAAACATACGTAATTTTAACAACATATAAAATTCTACGTGTACCTACTGCCGGTGAGGTCACTTCCTGTTTACAGCCTGTTTATTAGCTCAAGTGGAAGTGGCGTACACCGCCACTGTGTATTCATCTGCTGATGAAATACAGCGCATACTGTTTTATATCGATTTAAATGTTCTTTTAATGTTTAAATTAACATTTTTAAAAAAAATTATACTTTATATTTTATATTCCAGAGTCCTGCAAAAGCCAAAGAAATCCGCAAATCAAAATGTGAAAATCTGCAATGCACTGAACCCGCGATAGGCGAGCTGCGATATTGTGGGGGTTCACTGTATATGATGGAGCATCCCACACCTCTCCCTATGAACAAACTGTCACTGGGCTTGACTGTTTCTAAATGGAGCGAGATAAGGAGGAAAAAACATGAACCCACACTGCGTGTGATGATGAAAAGAACTCCTGAAAGGAAAAAGATGTATATCACTTGAAATGCTTTATTTATCAGTTTAAAATCAATCCCTTTGCTCTCATTTGTGTGGTGAGTATATATCTTAAAGATGAACTTGATCTTTTTCTACATCACAGTCTGGTTCCTAAGAAGGTAGGACCATGCCGTGGTTCTTTCCCTCAGTGGCACTACAATGCCTTGACAGGGCAGTGTGAGAAGTTCACCTTCGGTGGCTGAAATCCAAACCACAATAACTATCCGTCTGAAGAGGACTGCAAACAAGCCTGAGAGGGCTTGAAGGTTCAGATAGCAATTTTTGTTAAAATGATTAAATCAGACATGAAGAATATGAATATTTTTGGTAATGGGAACAATTTATTACTCATTTTTTAGTAGAGATCCCAAAGAAGACCTTAAGCTGCCAGGGTTAAAAAGCAGAAGTTTAAATTGAGCTTGCTCTTGTCTCCTGTTTCTGATGTTAGCTGTTGATTCATTCTTCTCCTCTCTGTAGCAGGTCAGAAGTTTCCTTCATAAGGAGGACATGGTCCAACTGAAGTTCCAAGTGAGTCCATAATGCTGTTCTGCCTGATCTTTAGCTTATTAATTACATTACAGGCAAAACAGAAAGCTGGTACATTACCATAACATACCGAGGAGACTGTAAAGCCCTCTGTGCATTACTACAAAAATAATAATATAATATTATATGATTTTTCAAAAACCGAATTCAACTGTCTGAAAGTTGGGCAGGAATAAAAACTTATAGCCAGTAAGTTTATGGATGGATGGATAGAAACTTTATTGATACCCTTGGAAATAGCAGGATATCAGTAGTGGTAAAGAACAATCTCCAACACAATGAGTGAGAGAGAGAGAGAGAGAGAGAGAGAGAGAGAGAGAGAGAGCATACAACATGAACTGGAGAACCAGTGACCGTCTGTGGTGGTTGGGACTTTCAAGCATAATCTGACCAGAGAGAAGAAAACATGCGGTGTGAGTGAGAGACACAAAGCCTTTATTTTTTTTTTGTGTGTTTTAAACACAGCACACTGGTGAACACATCTAGAATTCGGCTTTGCCAGGTTTAACTGGCACCCAGCTCAAGCGAGTGCACTCGTATTAGTCATGTCTTTCTTTTTAAAGCGATAACGTGCTGCTTTGCTGGTTTTAAAAGGTGAGGGCTGAAATTCTTCATCCAGGCAAACCGTGCAACTCACCAACTCCATCTCCTCCTCCTCCGACTGTTCCCAACAGAAAAAGAACAGAGGACTGTATCAGTGTAGAGTGCAACACCCACTACAACTTATGCAAAGCACAGCTTGTTTTTGGTTTGTTTTTTCTTACAAAATGCACGCCTTTTAGAATAAATTCATTCAAATCCACTGAATGACAAAGCATCGGAACTGTACTCGAGTTACCTGTAAAGTCGTCCAGCAGTCAAATGAATTGCACTCTCTAGTCAAATTTGTCGCACTGCGGTTTCGGTTGGGTTGTGTACGAATGAAATGAAGTCCGCTTAGCTTACAGGTGCCTTAAGGGGTGGAGAGCATTGTAGGAGAGCTGGTCTTTAAATGCTCAAAGCATGCCCTCTCAGCGACCTGACCTCACGACTAAGATGTGCTTAACCTTTTACGTTACATATCACTATGGTGGCCACTGAACCCCAAAACGACGTGAAAATCCTTCATTTCTCCTTTGTACATCCCCCCACTTACATTCGCATGTCTTTCTGGAGGGGATGGGGGTTTAGCGAAACACCACAGGGGAGTACCAAAACGGAAAACGCACAACGCACTAGGCTGAGGACCTACTGTGGAAAACCTACCATAAGTGACGGCTGATAAAATTAGCAACCAAACAGCTTTGGTTGGTTTAGCGCGTGAGAACACCGCGATTACAGCTACTCGATCAAAAGGTTGATAATTGACTGGAGAAACGAGACGACGTGTTAAAGGTGTTAAAAACGCGCAAGTGAAATTTAGCTAGGTGTTCATTATTACGCGTGGTTATTTATACGCATTCACGCGCTACGTTTCTTTCTTTCTACCTCGTCCAACAGTCTGGGTCTTCCCGAGTGGCGTCGGCTTATACGGCGCGTAACCGGGGGTGGAGATCCGAACGGATAGTCAGAGATCAGACTTTTTCCCTGGCTGTCAGGTTGAAAACAGAGTTGTAGGTGGTCTTCTATTTGTGCCCAACTGTCTTAATGCTCAATCAATAACATTGAGGAGACACGACAAGGGCGACAAGATATTATCTGGCTCGCACTCTGGGCTTCTGATTAAGCCTTCATCCCCACTCTGTCACACTAGGGATGTGATTAATTTAATGCCATTATATCCTAATGACAGGCTGTCTGCGGGGCACACCGCCTGCCCCTGCATTAGCCTGTCTGTCTGAAGCACACAGAGGGGGGAGTCCTCTATCCTTATACACACATGCACACACACACACACACACACACACTCTTAACCACTAAATCCACCAGGCTGCTAATATCACCAGGCTGGAATGTAGATTCTATTTTGATTCATACACAAACCCTACTACTTCCAGATGCTGGAAAGCAAAAACACATACTCACATTTTACACAGAGCAGCCAACGCACTAGAGTGACCCTAGCTAACCTTGGCAATGTTTCCCAAACAACTCTGTGAGCACTCCACGCTGAGTGGCACGCAAGGCTGAAACAAGCCCATGGCGGGCCAATTCTGGAAAGATTTTTCCCCCTCATTTTCTTTTTACCTTTGCAGTGATTTATGAGGGCGACAGGCTAGCATTGCCTCAGGTGTTGGATGTGGTCTGAACTGTCAGGGCCTTAATTATAATCATTAGAGAGTCCCTCTAATTTCTATATAAATAATTGAGTGTGCGCGATGGCACCTGGGCCTCGGAGATATTCCTCTCTGCTGCTTCTTTTGCACCCACACCCCCCACTTTCCTCCCCGTATACACAAATGCCGCGTGAAAGGACCCCACTGAAAGGAGGAACACGGAGAGTACGCACCCAGTCCAACAAAACTTCATCAAGAAGAACAGAAAAACAAAAGCAAAATTAGAAAACATCCTGTGTGTGTGTGTGTGTATACCTGGACCAAATATGGAGAGGAATAACGTTTGCTCTTCATACTCACCAGTGGGGGCATCATTCCCTTACTGGATGGCGGTATGACCACTCTCAGGTCTGGCTTTCGGTTCCCCATCAGCATGCTTCCCCCCGGCGGAGGCGGCGATTTTGTGGGCATAACTTTCCCCAGTCCGTTCCCGCTGCCGGTACCCAGAAGCCCCGGCGAGCCCCTGGGGTTCACGAAGCCGTTTCCTGTGGAGACACACCGAGATGTAGCGCATCATGAGCCGTCGTTCCAATCATCCGATTCCCATCAGCCGCAAGCCGAGCCGACAACACGCCATTACGCAGCTGCAGTCATGGCATAGAGTGGCATGCAACGTTAAGCGTTCCCAACCCTCTGGGAAAGTTATAATAGGCTCTTTAATTATCCCGCACATTTACGAAAATAAAACGAGCGTTTTAGAACTGATGAGCCCTCGGTTCGCTCAGTGAGCGAACGTATCAAAGCCGGCTTTGTGCGTTCATGGGTGAGGGAGGCAATTCGGTTTAACAAATGTAGTGTGACTTGAGCTTTTTAAGATGCGAATGGCTAAAGTCGTTAGAGTTGAGCGCAACCACTTACTGCCATTAAAAAAAAAAAAAAACTATTAAAGCTCTACTGGGAAAGAAAGTCGAAAGCTTTACTAGTTGCTCACTGCAGGTAGAAATCAACTTCTACTGTACCGCTCCTAAATAACACCCTGTCCTTCTTTTAGTTCGGGAAAAAAGGGACATCCTGGACAAGAGAAACCTGAATTTCTGATGTGATTAGCTCAGTCCTTAATACAGCTCCAAAAAAATATTAAGATCATAATCTTTTAGACCATATGCACAAATTGTAGAAGCATATACTATAAACAAACAAACAAAAACAAAAATAGACGATACTAAATGACCAAAAATGATAATAATAATAAATACAATAATGTTAACACATTTTTATTTTACATAAAGGACTGCGGGCTTTAAATAAAGGAAAAGCTTTCAGCCTGCTCAATGTAATATACCTCACAGGATCTTAGCAGGCTAAAAAAAACCCAAAACACAGTTCATGAGTGTCGATCCTGATGAGAAAACGAGTGCAAGCTATTGTGACTGCCTCTTTACGCTTGACGTCATGGCTATCCATATATCCATTGCCGGATTTTCCAGCTCCCTGTGTGAACATCAGCTCGTTACAAAGCTGTCTTTCGACCATCTGCTGGCCCACATTGTTGGAGTTTCCTTCACACGACTGCTCGACTTATTCTCCAACAATCACGGGTCACTTGGCCACACGAATGTGCAACCCCGGCAAAACAAACACAGGAATTACTACAGGCCACTGAAAATAACGCCATCCAAACACAAATGTCCACTGTACACAGTGGGGACAGAGTATGCCTCACTTGCCCTGTGACCTGGCATCAAGCACTGGTTTCCTGTTGTGTGTGATCATATGGTCATAGGGCCTCACTGGTGTCAACCGCCCAGCCGAACAGCAAAACAGCGTCTTCAAGCAAACGTGTGAGAGATCCATTATTGGAAAAGAATCATTTCATTTCCACTCGCTTGGCATTTAGCGTGCTTACCAAAGCGTGACGCTAGAAAGGATTTTTCCATGCTCTCCCTTGCACTGATTTTCTTTTGAGAGACAGCTATGGGACGGAGGGACACAGTGTCATGTGGAGAAAGACGTGGAGACGCCTGACAGGAGTTCAGGCTTTAACACGCTTTTCAGCATAACAAATTCATCTACTGTTACCCACTTGGGCGATGTGCTGTAATGTGTGTGTGTGTGTGTGTGTGTGTGTGTGTGTGTGTGTGTGTGTGTGTGTGTGTATCCAGGTTTGATCATGTGTCGCACACAAAGGAAATTCTATCGGATAAAGTTTTATATGTGCCTACCATATAATGTTTTGGGTCCGTTTCAAATGCTTCTACGAATCTGTATGCCATACAGTGAAAATATATTCGCCTTGTTAAGCCTTGATATTCATCAATTCTGAAAATATTCTAAATTGATTTTTTTTTTTTCTGTGCGGAAATGAAAATTAGATTACTGAAAAGAATCTGGTCATCAAAAATTCAGAACAACAAAATCTTATTTTAAGCAAACTATAATAAAACACGTTTTACTACAGAGTTCTGTAATGACTGGCATTACAGATTACACACAGATGCATATCCAACATCTGGCCCCATACGGTGCGTCGTTCTACACACAACACAAATCCTTAGTGCATTCTTCCACAACTACGGATGAAATCGTTAAGTCATGGGGAAAAAAAAAACCCCGCACATCTTTATATGTGAGTAATGAAGGAGTCCGTGGACATCGTTTCGCTGAGGGTTACGTGCACTCGCCTAGCTCTGCACAGAGATGATGCATTTAACACTAAACCATGACTTCGGCTTAACGCGATCACTTCAGCAAGAATGTCGAACGGCAACAAATGCTTGCTGAAACTATAAACTTGGCATAAGAAAGTGCCCACACTGCAGCACTTGCTGGCCCCAGAAAACGTTTAGTAAACAATACAAAATTTGAACAGGAAATCTAAAGTGCATGTGCTAGAGGGGTGTGTGCAAAACTGATGCGGGGACGAAGAAACGTGCTGATATTACTGTAAAAGGCACGACAACATCAGGCAGCAGCAGCATCACTGATAAAGATCAGACAGAGGGCTAATCTATGATATCACTGCCTTGAAACAATCCAAAAAGTTCTGCTCTGAAACTTGGAGGTGTTGCCTTGCACACAGTAACCGAAACTCAACAAAGGCGCAACAAACCCTTGTAGTTGTGTGGTGACAAACCCACACTTGGTTCAGCATTTAAAAAAAAAAAAAAAAGAAAGAAAGAAAGAAAGAAAGAAAGAAAGAAGAAAGAAAAAAAAAGAGGCAAACACATTCATTTGACACAGTGTTGTTTTTAAATAAATAAATAAATAAATAAATAAATAAGGTTGATCAAGACGAGAAACGAACGTCTTTTAGACAACCAGTAGATGGATGGAATGTTGTCCAAGACGTCTCTTTAAATTATACAGCAAAGCAGTTGCAGTCATTTCAACACGCACATTTCTCTGCAGAGTTGTGCTGTATGTATTATTAATACTGATGTGTGTATTATAAGAAGGTTTATTCTATTACAGACTCGAGTGCAAACTGTTTTTTGCAGTGATCGTCAGTTTATTAAAACTTAAGTGATACGAAAAATATATATTTTTAGAAAAAGAGACGTGAAGAAGTGATACTAGTGATCGTCACACGTGAAACACACAACACAGCATAGCGTGACAGTGAAATTACTTCTCTGCATTTAACCCATTCACCAGGTGAAGCAGGGGGCAGCTGAACAGCGCAACGCCCGGGTAGCAGTGCTTGGGGACGGTACCTTGCTTAGGGGACCTCAATGTACCTTGTTGGTCCTGGGCCTTGAACCCACAACCTTCTGCCTGAAGGGCCAATGCCATGAACGATTGGATACTACTGCCCCCCCCCCCCCAAAAAAAGCCCAGCATTACAAAAATAAATAAATAAATAAAAAAACACCCACATTTAAAGAAAAAAAAGCCCCTGCATTTAACGCTTGCATTAAAAAAAACCTGCATCTAACACTTGCATTAAAAAAAAACCTGCATCTAACACTTGCATTAAAAAAAAAACTGCATTTAACCCTTGCATTTAAAAAAAAACAAAAAAGCCTGCATGTAACCCCTGCATTAAAAAAAACAATGCTGAATGCACGAGACACTTGCATTAAAAAAAAACAACCCTGCATTTAACCTTTGCATTTAAAAAAAAACAAAACAAAAAAAAAAGTCCCTGCATTTAACCCTTGCATTAAAAAAGCCCCTGAATTTAACCCTTGGGTTAAAAAAAAAACAACCTGCATTTAACCCTTGCATTAAAAAAAAGCAACCCTGCATTTAACCCTTGCATTAAAAAAAAACCCAAAAGCCTCTGCATTTAACCCTTGCAATAAAAAAACCCTGCATTTAACCCTTGCATTAAAACAACCCTGCATTTAACCTTTGCATTAAAAAAAGCCCCTGCATTTAACCCTTGCATAAAAACCTGCATTTAACCCTTGCATTAAAAAAACAACCCTGCATTTAACCCTTGCATTAAAAAGGCCCTGCGTTTAACCCTTGCAATAAAAACCTCCAAAAAGCCCCTGCATTTAACCCTTGCATTAAAAAACAAAAAAGCCCCTGCATTTAACCCTTGCATAAAACTCTGCATTTGACCCTTGCATTAAAAAAAAACCCTGCATTTAACCCTCACATTTAAAAAAAAAAAAAAAAAAACCCCCTGCATTTAACCCTCACATTTAAAAAAAAAAAAAAAAAAGCCCCTGCATTTAACCCTTGCATTAAAAAAAACATAACAAAAAAAGCCCCTGCATTTAACCCTTGGAATAAAAAAAGGCCCTGCATTTAACCCTTGCATTAAAAAAAAAACATAACCGAAAAGCATCTGCATTTAACCCTTGCTTTAAAAAACAAAACAAAAAAGCCCCTGCATTTAACCCTTGCATTAAAAAAAAAATTTTAAAAAATAAAAATTTCAAGTTTCCAATGTTTCCACTATGGAGACCACAATTTCACCAAAATAAGAATGTGTGTGGAGCTAGAAATGTTACAGATAACATTTTTCCCCAATTTTTCCACAAATGGTGCCAATAACAATGGTACATTTATACAAGATATATCGCTTCATTTTTATGTCTATACCCCATACCTTTATATACCTGGATATCCTATGTTTTTAGGGTTACAGACCGAACAAAATGACATCAGTACCACAGAGTACCGATTCACTTGAAATCAATCTGTGCCAAATTTCAGGACCCGAGAGTGCACCTGTAAAGTTCATCTTGGAGAGAGAGAGTGCACGAGACCACGTGACGTCGACTGTAACACACAGTGAGGACAGCCGAATTCCAGGTACCGGTATCAGTTCAAATTCGAAATGGTTCCCAACCCTGTTTAATAGCGGCACATAATAAAGGATATGTTTCTAAAAGCCCCCTGAACGTCTAAACAGCCCCGAACCGTTTTTTCCTCTTCTCATCATTAAGTGTGCAGCATCACTGTGCGGTAATCCCATACCTGGGATGACATTTGTCTGTTCGAAAGCAAGGTTTAGGTCCGATTCCTGTGGGATCCCGCCATCCCATCGAGTGAACCTGGTACAAAATTGTCCAGAAATGAACACAGAAGATGGAGGGGATGCATTATTAGGTTGCACGTAGCCAAACAAAGCCTCTTACAGCTCTGAATAATGCAACGTCCTTTGGGAACTCACTTATGTAATGGCTTGGCTTTACAAACACAAACACTCTGTTTTCTTTTGAAAGCGAAAAACAAAACAAAACAAAACAAAAAAAAAAAGCCATTTCTCCAGAAAGCACCACAAGGCGCTAGATGAGGCCTGACTGCTACTGAGCTATCATTACCTTAAGCAACTGTAGCATGTTGGATGTGGGGGGAAGGAGCCAGGGAGAAAAGTCTAATGGATTGCCAGAATCAAAGCTTTGCCTCCCTAATAGATTAAGTGGAAAACAGACCAAATTCTAATTATAGTTTTAATTAATGAGGCTGAAAAGTACCTCCTTAGTGGGTGCAGACGTATTGTTTTGGCTCAGGAAACTGCGCGGGAGAACAATGCAAGCCTGTAAAAAAGCTCCAGCAACGGTCGCCAAAAGAAATCCGATTTATATTTTACTTGGAGAGTCGTCTAGTACAAAAATAAAATATAATTCATCCTGCATCTATGCGAGTTAAAAAGGTTTCGGCTTGGAAACTGGATGCAGTGGCTTTGGTGGTTACAGACCTCGTGACAGGATACAACATGCACGGAACGGTTTCTTCCAACGTGTTCGAAGTCAAAGCCTTATCATTGCTCTTTAACAGGCTGGAAATCCTCGGTATTAGTCAGGGAAACTGCTACGCTTCAGGGCACGTTGCGTAAAGCGTTTTATTGGTAAACCAAAGAGGTACAAAAGCATGCTATGTTCAAGGCTGATTATGAAATTGTCTCACAGATGACATGATCGCGCTGACTGGTGCTCATCACAGCACTCCTCAGCATATTTTTGGAACAATTAGGTGCAGGACTGCCTCGTTGTACACGATCACACACAGTAAACCTGTCGACGTGGGAACGCACGTGTACGCACGGGCCACGGCTCGCTGTGGCATTCAAGGACAGTTCTAAAAAATCGAGACGTGATCATCTGCTATTCCTCAATAGAAGTCGGATTCATAACAGTCATACAGACGAGACAAAAACAACAACCAGGGCAAGTTAAACCACTTTCAATGTGATTTTATCGGAAATGTCCCCTTCCTCAGCTCCACACCAAGAATAACATCAAAGCAGATGTCCAGAGTGGCATAGCCTGACCTTTTGGGGGCTTTTGGGCTTTTTTTTGGTATCATGTGAGATTCAAGCACAAATCAGAGAGGCCTGGATCATCATTCCGAGTCATGTGTTTGTCAGTCTCTCAGTCTCGGCCCGAGTTAAACGTGGGAATGTTTCACGAGAATCTGATGTTTCACAGAATAATATGTGCATGAATAAAACATGTAACGTACATTACACCCGAGCCTACCATTTCCGCTTAAGGTGCAGTATTTGTATATTAGGAAGGTGACTGAAGTACAAAACTACTCAACACACACACACACACACACACACACACACACACACACACACACACACACACACACACACACACACACAC
>JAQLOM010000036.1:12994137-13009222 GCA_030068315.1 Chrysichthys thysi | reverse complement strand
ATTGATTAATAAGCCTTTAATTGGACATTATGTATTGTAAAGCTGCTTTGCGACAATGTTCTGTTGTTAAAAGCGCTCTAGAAATAAAATTGAATTGAATTTTCTGTCTCTTTGTGATTTTTATTTTATTCTCTTGCCTGAAATGCGCAGTTTATTAATTACACAATTCGTATTAAATATATTACATTACATGAATGTGCTGGTTATCAATTCTGTAGTAACCGCTCAGTCACAGAGCCTCAAACGTCCACGTGGTCTAATGAGTCGAATGATGAACGGGTTCCAAAAAAGTGGACTGTATGATCTTTGACGCTGTTGACCTTTTTTAGGACCTTTTCAGGACAGAGCAGTTTACACTTTCTGGTCCCTTGCTAAGTGGACGGGCGAGTTTTTCTCCGAGAGACAGAAAGAAGACGAGAGAGAGAGATGATGGTGAGGGAATGATCGTTTATCGCAGCTATAACATAAGTGAGAAGAGGTTTCTCTCAGGCGGACACAGTAGCCGACTAACAGCATTAAATCTAACTATAAACTGTAAAAAATGTGCTACGTGTCGCCTCACTTGCTCAAACCCAAAAGCTATATTAAGGTTGTTTTTTTTTTTTGTTTGGTTTTTTTACGGCGGACATTGCACCTACTTAGTGTTAGGTGAAAGGTTTAAGATATAATTTACTTGGAACGCACATCATCTGGTGCAACATTTAGCTGTTTGTGAACTCAAACGTATTTTGAGTTGCTGCTGTTGTTTTTTTCAACCTGGATTTTCAAGAGCTGAATTTAATGAAATTGTGGATTTCATTTGAAATTGCAAATTGAATGAATACGTGGTGAATTTCATATTATAAGCTCATAAACCAAGAGAGATGCAAAATCTTCCAATGACATCATCTACATGTGTTGTTGTAGCACCATTAATTCAGGTTAACGTTCTGGACATCGATTTCCACATAAGCTGCCTTAAAATTCATTACCCTCGTGTAGTGTAAGTAATCATTCAGTCAAAACAGACACACAGACAGCAATCTCCGCTACGGCAAACAGGACACGCACTGCACCGTCAGCTGGGCTTACAGGAAAAAAGACCTGGTCAGCATCCAGAGAGAACTGTCTGTAACCAGGCGGAGAGGAAGTGCATACATTGGCAGGCAGTGCCATCGGCAGCTGTCTTACTCCGACAGGCATTAAATCTGCTTCTCGTCTATCCGCACATGACGTGCCACTGCTCGCTTCCTGTAATAGTGGCTTGAACCAGACTAATAGTTTCCCCAGAAAGGAAGAGTGTCCCAACAATACATGCATGCAATTACATGAGAGCAATTTAGGAGTGTGTCAGCCTTCCATCCATCCATGTTAGCAAGTTTCCTTGTATGAACGTTCCTAAAATCGGACGCCGGTATCTTTCTGCCTTTTAAGGCGCTACTGTATGCATCTATGTTAAATGGATTAGTTGGGTACAGTAATGTAATCCTTGTAAGGGGAACAGTGTTTTCTCCCAAGCTATGTTTGGAACTGCTCACTCCACCAAGCGTGATGAGATTTTACTGCTTCGCGTGGAAATTTGGCGTGCCAATTAAAAGAAGAACGAAAGAAAATGTAGACGACTGGCATAAAGCCATCTGTTCTTTCCCCTCACATAAAACGCGAAATGCAAATGGAAGAGCAGCGTCTGGAACTCCAGCGCTCTGCAGCAGCAGCAGGCGAACTAAAGCTAAAAAGTAAGCCATTTTGTTCCGGAGACGTGATGAGTCACCCTGTCCTCTGGCAACTGCACACATGGTTAAGTAATGCACCAAAATACTGAAAAAAGCAAGACGAATCATGCTCGAATGAGAGGGGCGGAAAAAAATAAAAGCCCAAGATGTGCTTTCAGTCTAACGGAGTATGGCGTTGGGAGAAGTTGCTTTTGTTTTGTTTTTTTTCCCAGAGCAGGGTGACCATCACAGTTTGATGTACGTTTGGGTTTAAGGACGAACCCAGAGCTTATCCAACACTCTCTAATGAAGTGGCCCAACCAGCATGGCTGCTCTGAACTCTACCTTCTCCCCTCTTCCCTCCAGTACCTGTGGCTTGAGAAATATCAGACGCGTGTGTGGAATGCTCACTTTACAAGAGTGCTGAATTGCTCCGTCTTCCAGGCTGTAGCGCTAGTTTACGGTTCAGTGGAATAAACAGCTGAGCTGTGTGGCCAGAGAGTCCAAAAGACTCAGAGCCATGGGCACAAGTTCATCACCGCACCCTGTAATATGGAAGTGCTGTGCTTAATGAGAATGACTGTAAAAGATGACGAGCGGGCCGGGCTCTGGCGAAGAGATACTGCGCTGGTGTATGCGCTCATCTCCAATGACTAATCCTTTCTAACGCAATGGCTGATTAATCAAGACGACGCTCTTGTGCTACTGTACCACTGGAAATGGGTCAGCGAGGAAACATCTGTTAAGCAGTGTTAAAAAGTGAACAATATGACAAAAATTTTTTTTTAAAAATGGGGTGGTGTGTGTGTGTGTGGGGGGGGGGGTATGAACGTCTACAGAATTGAAACACTTTACACTGAAAAGGAGTGTGTGTAGGGGGGGGGGGCACTTTTAGGCTTCACAAATCAGCTTCAAGGCTCCAGGGTCCTCTGTTCGATCCTGAGCTTGGGTTACTGTATGCGTCGAGGTTCCTGGCGTGTTCTTCCCATATGTGCGTGTGTTTCCACCAGAAAAGCATGCTATCAGGCGAAGAGGTGACGTTAAAAAGACCCTTATGTGTGAATGAGTCCGCGTGTGTGTATGGTGCCCTGTGTCCCAGGCGGGGCTTCTTCCTGCTTCACCCCCTGGAGTGTCCAGGAATGGCTCTAGAAACACTCTGCCCAGGATAATGTGCTTACTTAAGGTGAACGACTGAATGACCTAATGTGGCATAAACTATAACGATACAGTGAACCCTCGTCTATCACGGGGGTTATGTTCCGGTAATATATATTAAGGCTTTATTAACCTTTCCCACACTCTTATAAACACGTCCTATGCTCTTAAACACTTTCTACACTCTCAAAAACAGACGTCATTTTAACAACATATAAAATCCTACATGTGTACTTCCTGCCGGTGAGGTCACTTCCTGTTTGCATCCTGTTTACTAGCTGAAGCGGCGTACACCGCCACTGTGTATTCATCCGCTGATGAAATACTGCGCATACTGTTTTATTTCCATTTAAATGTTCTTTTAATGTTTGAATTAACATTTTTTTTATTATTACATGTTATATTTTATATTCCAGAGTCCCGCAAAAGGCAAAAAATTCTGCGACTCAAAATGTGAAAATCCGCGATGCACTGAACCGCGATATTGCGGGGGTTCAGTGTACTGCAATCACGACATTACTCAGCCCTACTGATCAGTAATAAAGTGAAAAGCTTTGACATGGAATGATCAGTAAAGCAACCTGTTCTCTAAAAACACACACACACACACACACGCACACACACACACGCACATTGAGCTCTAAGTCTGTGCATTACTGCATGCGATAATCACTACACTCCATACAGACGTCACTGCTCATCACATGTGGGTGTCCCGCCCTAACGCTCTCAGACACAGCATGCAGGAACGGCCTATATGATGTGCGCGTGCGCCCACACGCACGCAAGCCCGGGCAGACGGTCAAAAGCCACCTGTCTCTGCCAGTCACGTACACCGAGTGCTTATGACAGCCAGTCTGAGCATTGTGCATGGAGGACTTCGAGAGATGTCATGGCCCAAATGCTTGGGTTAGGTTATCTTGCAAGCCTGCACCAGCCATATAAGGACTGACGCAGTACCGGGAAAAACAGATGCACATGTCAATAGGGGAAAGAAATCTCCAAGAGGGAGGGGAGCAACAGAACGGGGGGGCTTAAAATAAAACAGCTAGTTTGTTTGCTTGTCTGTCAGAGTTAACTCTTCAAGCACTTCAGGTGTAAAGACAAACGAAATGCCGAGCTGCTCAAAAAGGCTGTTTCCCCCCAAAATACTTTTCTATATAAAACCAATTCGAGGTAACTTGCAGAGAAATGCTTTTCCATAAGAAGAAGAAACATGGTTTGCAATAAGGCCACACAACTTAGCAGCATTACCTAACGCTAGCAAGAAATGCTCTCCGCCGGATAAAAAAAAATAATAAAAAGTGGGCAAGCGACAACACTGTCAGTGAGACAGGCGATCCTACTATTTGTAACTGTCAGAGAGGAACAGTTGGACACATGACCTTGTACGCGTCCTTCAACGGAGTGTGTGTACACACAAGCAGCAGGGCAGAGGGACACTAGCAGCTGCCACCACTTTTCCAGCATTCCACTGTTTATCTTTACTCTGTTGAAAACGCAACTGGACAAGTGGACACACCTGACTGGGGAGACTTCGCTTTTTGACACTCAACAGCTTGGCGTCGTCTTTTATAAACCATTAAAAACCATCGCACACAAAGTGGCCGACAGAATGCCAATACTCCCTGGCATCCCAGCCCGCGATATGTAAATCGTTTACCCCTTTATTGTGAAATATCTCTTCTACGCTTTCTTTGACATTAACAAAACCATGAATGCAGTCTGAGCAAGATGCTTCAGAAACAAATCCTTGGTGACCTCCTTCTATTGTCCTCATAAAGGACAAAGTCACTTCCCCATCAATCATTAGCCTGTAACAAAAGTGAGCGCACATGACCTAAATTCCCAAATATCAGCAGCAGGAGGAGAAATGCGAGCAATACTGTACTCCATTTCTCACATCACAAAGAAGGCACACGCAAAAACAAAAAACCCAACAACCAACAGCTGTATAAAGAAAGAGCTCGCTCGAGGATGTCAATATTTCTGTGCTGCCCTTTTACTGATTTGGTATAAGCTGAACATCGAGAAAAAGACAGTTTTACAGGTACACTTCCAACAAATGCGTTTAATATCACTAATAGTGGATCCGCAGTGACGTTCGGTGAGGTTCATAAAATACAAAAAACATAAAAACTGTTAAATTCAAACATATTAAAAGAATATTAAATCGAAATAAAACAGTATGAATTTCGCCAGCGGATGAAGACGCGATGAAAACGCCGTGTACGCCACTACCGCTAGAGCTAGTTCCGTATCCTGGGCTCTGATTGGCTCACTGACCGTAGCATCAGTCTGTTTGCTTTCCCGCGCTGTGGCCATGCGTCTCGCCTTGTCCACTTCACATCGATGTCTGATCGCTGCGTGTAGTGTTGCTCTGCGGTGTTGTGCTTTTGTGAAATTTTTGTAAAAGCCCTACGATGTCACCCAAACGTTCTGCGTATTCTAAGGCTTCTGGTAGTGAACCCAGGCACCAGAGGAAGACGCTTACCATCAAAGAAAAGGTGGAACTTCTCGACGTGTTAAAGGAAGGCAAAAGCTACGCGGCTGTAATTTTATATGTTGTTAAAATTACTGCATTTAAGAGCATGGGAAGTGTTTATAAGAGTGTGGGAAAGGTTAATACAAGAGTGAGAAGGGTTTATAAAGCCTTACAATATATATATATATAAATAATAAAATAAATATAAGGTAGCTACTTCGCGGATGTCACCTGGAACGTAACCCTCGCGATAGGTGAGTGATGACTGTACACACAGGTTGCTAAAGTGAGCAGATATAATAAGTGGTATGAGCTACAAAGTGTCCAGACTACAAGTTTTAATTCATTGTATTGGCCATATTTATCCTTCATATAAAGTCCGTACAATAGCTACCGTGAAGGCTGGTGGGACCTGCCGACTGCCAGACTGTTCTTTGTCTGCAAAGAACCACGCTGAGAATTTAGGCCACAATCTGCTGCGTTCTGCTTCCCGTGAGAACTGTTTCCATGAGCAAGACGCGTTTAATACCGAAACCCCTGATTTCACTTCCTGTAGTACCTCTTGAAATTATATTAGCTTGTTGGTGCTAATGGAGGAGTGGGCGATATGACAAAACACCAGATCACAATATCTCTCCCGGCACTGTGCAAGAGCCTTTTTATTTATTTATTTTAAATACAAATTTTGCTACAGATGTTCATTTTATGACTTCTGCATTATTGAGTCAGTACAAAAACACTTTAGATATGCAAACATTACTTTTCCCACCAAAAAAAAAAAAAAAAAATGTCATGTTACCGAAAATTTTTTTTAGATGTCAGTACAAAAAAACCCAAAAAAACCCTGCATATTACACAACATATCCCTTTTCAGACAAAGCATCATGACGAAACGTTTCATGATGGCACTCTCTACAAAACTAGTAAAAAGTTTAAAGTAGTAGTAAGCTAAAGGTGTAAAGTCTAAGTGCCAATTTCATCATATCGTCACCCCATCTACAGTATTATCAGTAGCATTATGATATAACAATCTACCAACACGACAATACGGACATTGCATCATCACATGGCTCAGCCGTACTTTAACGCACGAGCGTGCTCCAAAAACAAACAAAGACAAAAATGTGTCTTCATTCCAATGATCCAAAAACGACTGTTTCACGCAACGTACTGTTGTTCAACAGAACACGGCATGTGCAGCATACCGTAAGAAACACGCACTTCCATAAGTCACTTAATATTACTCATTAACAGAAATGAAACTTCGCCTGTCAGACACAGCTGCAGGCGTGGGCTGACAGGAAGTGTGTATCATATGTATGTGGAGAGTGTAAGAGTGCTTGGCCAAAGCTGTGGTCAGTGTAGGGGGCTTTGTGGCAACACCTCAGTGGTGTTCTGCAACACTGCAAGCAACACAGACCAACTTCCCCTGCCTATACCTTTAACTATGCTTACTTTCTGATCCTCCACAGTCTCACACACTAATACTAATAAAAAAAAAAAAAGCTATAAAGCCGAGCGCTGAAATGCCTGCACACTGAAGTTTAGTCATTACACTCGTCTCTCATAACCTACAGCCTTTACTGCAGAATGCTCCACCACACGTTAAAGGAAACCTTCAAACCCATTAAATCTTTATATTGAAATATTTGTGCTACACAAAGTCAATATTTGCTTAGCGATTCTTATCAGTGTGTCGGCTGGTGCTGCATCTCAGCTGTGTCCATGAGAAGTCAGCAGTTGTGGGTCACGCCGAGATCATAAGCGGACGTTGCTAGCACGGGTACAGTGACGTTCAAAAAGGAGACGTTTTCCATTCTGATCCTAAATGTACGGAATAATGGGCAGATTTTGTTCAACAGAGAACTTGTTTTTATTTATTTATTTATTTATTAATTATATTTTTAGACTTCAAAATGGTCTATTTTCACACAGAAGTGCTGGAAACAACAAAATCTGGACTCTAGTTTACAGAGTTAAGCAGCGCATCTACACTACGCACCTGCAAGGAGCTACAGCAGAGACTCAGCTGGGATAGACCCCAGCGATCAGGGAAACGGCAACCACGATGTGCGTTTGATCGAGGAGAGCAGTGTTAGAAAGCTGACGCTCTGGAACCTTATACGTTTGAGCAAAGTGTATAGATGAGAAGGTGGAGAGACTGAAAAAATAAATAGATTTAAGTGTGGCTGCTTTGTGGGCTTTACACGGAGACGAAGCGAGGGCTAAAGCCCACTGGGGCTACCGTAAGCCGAAACAATTATGTAAAGTAACGACGGACCAGCTTCTTAATAAAAGCTCAGATCAAACACAAAATTAATTCCTAAAATGAACCGAGCAAGAATTCTGCGCTTGCCATCCAGACCATTTTTTTGTTCCCACATAAAGTTTCTCAAAGAGACCACCTGCAAGAAATTGGCTTAATTGATACTAATTACTGAGATATTTGAAATAGAAAAGATGCCTCATTAAGGAACAGATCAAACTGGTGACTGGCAGAAAAATATAGCTTCCCCCTCACCCCCCACAGGTTCATCCCTCAAAGCAGAAACACATAAGCGACTCGGGAGGAAATATGACACAAGTGATGTAAACATAAAAGAACATCTTTTTGCAGTTAGACCCCCTAAGGTGTGAGGGAATGCTCCACTGACCTGCGCTGCCCGTGCTGGGTGGCCTGTGGGGGGCGCCAGCAGGCACCACGTTTCTTTGAAGAGAGGTCTGGGGAGGAGACAGCATGGTGGCTTCGCTTAGTGAGGCGGCAGCAGCAGCTGGAAGGCCCTGGCTACTCAGAATGCCCCCGGGGTTGTAGCTCATGGAGTTGGGGTTTGACACCGGCACGGCCACATGCATGGAGAAATTCTGCTGCGGCAAACCTGTGGGCTGCAGGCAGAAGAACCAACGCACACCAAGCAACAAATACACACACACACACACATACACACACACACACACACACACACAGGTTTAGTGGCTCTTGATCAGAGAAGTTATCAAGTACAAGCACTACAGAATAACCTAAACTCATCATTCCGCCACAGACGCTGACGTGGATTTTATTCGTCCTTATTTCATCCTTATCCAGTTACTTTTACTCACAGCCAAACAATTCCAGGGTTAAACTTCATTTTAGCTTCCTGTGTGAGCACGTACATATCTCCAGGCCTCTATCAGCAGTGAAAGACGACTTCTGGCCTTTAGTGCTTTTAACAAACAATGGAGTAAACCAGAAGATGGATAGCACAGTGGAGGAAGAAGAAAAAAAGGTAATCTCGAGAGAAAAATCTCAGGATCACCTTCAGCTATCCAGTGTAAGAAACACGGCCAACTGTCTGTTCTAGGAGCGTTTTTACACTGCGCACGTTTGACCTTTGATCCGGTCGGCACGCATACCAACAACGGAGACCCTGTCTACATGGATTAACATGCATGCATATATATATATATACACACACACACACATCAGTATGACATCACCATGCCAGCACAGCAATAGTCAGCACTGCACTCTATTACATTATGACAAACGTGAAAAGGAGATGCAATTTTGTTAGATCAGACTTACATTCACTACGCCTGCAAATCTGTACAAACGATTAAGACCTCATGCGGAAGCTAAGCTGGTTTACCTTTCTAGTGAAATAATGGACCATATAAAGAGTACAGGGTTTACATTCTAAAGTACATTATATAAGGGCAGTGCAGTGCTGATTCACCTCAGGGATTTCTGGGTGGGGTCAGTGTGAGCAGTGAAAGTGAAACCACTCCATTGGCAGCACACTACAGTGAGCGCGTTAGTGATATTATTAGTGTGTTAATGGCACAAAGAAGTGGTGCTTTGTTCATGTGCAGGTTGGACAGTGGAGGTGGCTGGTCTCCTCAGATTCTCAGGTGCAAAATGTTATGGTCACCACTCACAATAAGATCACCATTGTATCAGGTGGATACAAAAAAAAAACCTTAAAATGTGAAATGTCTTCTGGTTGTACAAAATGTCTTCATATTAGCTTGGCGTAGTCTGGAGCTCGATGAAGCAGGCTGATTGGGGAAACGATTGATGCCTTTCAAGGAATAAAGCAATAGGCCGGTCGAGGAAATGGGTCTCTAATGAGAGAACATGAGGCAGAGAAAGAGCGAGGATTGCTTAAGTTCTGCACAATCCTTTTCTCTCACACATGACCCAGGAGTAATGCAGCTCCGAAGGAGAAATATTCAATTTCCAGATCTACGAGGAGGCAAAAATTGGGCACGTGGAATAGAACGCATCAATCACGGCAGCTTTCATAATCTGCCTATAGTCGTCCTACTACAGTCATCTAAAGGGGACGTCCCGGGGAAATATTTTCCA
Source organism: Chrysichthys thysi (assembly GCA_030068315.1). NCBI lineage: Eukaryota > Metazoa > Chordata > Actinopteri > Siluriformes > Claroteidae > Chrysichthys > Chrysichthys thysi. The sequence goes on along the minus strand of JAQLOM010000036.1, from coordinate 12,999,543 downwards.
CGGTAGATTAAAAAAAAAAAAAAATGATAAAAATAAAAAAATAAAAAAAAATAAAAAAAACTGGGGGGGGGCTCATTACGTGAGGTGCTCGGGTACAATTCGATGAATTGTTGGATTCAAGGCAAAGCCTAAAATTGTGATACGAGCTCTGCGGTCAAGCTGTCCAAAAAGGGTGACACCTATCCAAACAATGTGATCTTATCGGGGTGTACGAAAACAGCGCAGAATTAAATAATGAACAGAAAGAAAACAAAATACACTTCTAACTACAAAAATGCAAAAGGTTAATACGTAAAAATAAATAAATAAAATAACAAAAAAAAAAAATTTTTTTTTTAAAAGGCCTGCATAAAATCGTGGACAGAGGTTGTAAGGTGGGGGGTAATGAGGGGGAAAAAGGAGAAAAACAAAATAGGGAGGGAGCATCCTTTCTGCCACAAAGCCAAGCAAAAATATTACATTTACTTACGATTTTATGATTTCGCATCATATTATCAAACTCCTCATTAATTTTTTTATATTTTTCTTCTGTGTGGGGTGTGAGGACATATGAGGCATCAGGGTCCGGGCTATCGCAGCCTCTGTGTTCTTTCTTGTTTAAGGCCTGTAGTGAATATCAACATAGAAACAGGGATCAACAAAAAACTGCAGAAGAGAAAGGAGTACTTACACCAGAGCGCTTGTATATTAAATCGCTCTCTTCATTTAGTTTGCCCAAACGGTCATCCATGAGGGGACTATGGCCAAAACAGTCATCAGGATCAGGACTGGCACACTCACTATGGCCTTTGGTTCTTAATTTCTGGAATAAAATTGGAAAATTCACATACAATGCACACAGGCACATGCAAACACAGTGAGACTTGAGCAGGCTTCCTCTTCAGAGGATACCAAGTACGTACATATACACAGTTCATCACCTACGTAGACCCACCGTGTACACTGGGTGTTTAATACAATGGCACTATCTGTATCTCTACAGTGCCCAAACATCTGTTTCCATATTTGAATTTGAACTAGAAGTGGGTGTGACCTCTACTGGAAGGCTTTTTTATTATTATTATTATTATTATTATTATGATTATATAATATAATATAATAAACAAGTGAGTTCACAAAACAACAATCAATCAGGGTTCAATAAATCATACTGTTTACAGTTGACACCAATCAACTGCCACCTTCTAATATTTGGTTTCTTGTGTTACAGAAAATCAGACAAGAGCCCAGATCATGCTATCAGACCTGGTGCTGCTGTGAGTCAAAATGGGGTCCTTTAAACAACATTTCATTATAGTGCCTGTATGATTTCCCAGGAAGGTTGAGTTGTGAAACCGTGATGGAGAACACTCACTAAAGAACTGGTAAAAAGTGTGACTTATTTCTTGGAGACCGCAGCAGAGATATGCTAAAAATCCGTATTTGCATCTGTTTAGAACGCATTATGCGTCCGTCCTGAATAAGGCATCTGTACGGGGTTAGAGCCAGGACATCTACCCTGACCCTACGTACGGTAGATGTTCTGTGCAGGGTGACGGTTCCCGACTGCAACATGTCAAGCTGCACACAGCGTGTCAGCCTCCGTGCCACCCAGTAACACACTGAAAATGGATCACCCCCCCAGCCCAGCGCTTATCTGAACGGTGGATGATTCTCAGCACAATGAAATAAAAGGGAACATTTTAGAAAAATGCACCAGTATGAGTGTATCAAGCACAGCAGCGTTGCTTCCTGGCCCCTTTATTAGACCCACATACCTTAGGTTAGTCCACCTTTTGATCATGCAGTTATCCAGTTTCTGACACGATCGTAAGGGGGTGAATTTTAGGTGGCAAACTAGGAGATATTTAAAGAAAAAATAAACAGCTGAGACCACTTTAACTGCCATGCCAGTGTTCGTCAACCACATTTTGTGTATATAACATGGTGACAGTAGGGTACTTTGCACAGTGTGGCCAGCTGTCCACTGACTAATTAACTAAATGTGTTTAACACGGTGATGCTTGCGCCCCAGCTACGCCGTTAGCCACTGCAGAGGGAACTGGGAATTCTCTTCTTGTACTTTAAAACCATTTAGCTCTGGAGAAGCCAAATCAACGTTCCTTTTATTCGCTGTCTATATCTCTCATGAACACTCGTATCCTTGTTTAAACTCTGTGTGTGCGTGCGTGTGTTTCAATACATTTTTCATTATTTTTCAGTTAACATAAGCCACCCAGCTGGATGGTGGCTTCACATAAGAAGGTCCCACGGCGCAGCCATTTGGAAGATGTATTGAGCTCCTTCCAGCACACTTGCCACTCACAGAGCATGTCAAGTGCTAAAATAATGGATTGGCATATCTGGCTACTAATGCTTATTTGAGCATGAAATAGGCTGATTATTCTGATAAGATTAAAGAGTACATTTGTATTGATCTTTCTTTCATGGGAAAGAGATTTTCTTTTGTGCGTGTGTGAAATGTGTGAGCCTAGTGTGAGAGGGTTTGGAAAACTGGCGCGATTTGCTGTTCTGATCAATGTGCGCCCCCATTAAAAAGACACGCAGCTTAGGTTGAATTTGTTTCTGATGACATAGTCATGTTGTTTAAAGGAACTCTCATAGACACCTTGTGTTTGTGTGTATGGTACACGTGTGTGTGTGTGTGTGTGTGTGTGGTACAACTGTCATTCTCAAGCAGGTATGAAGCACAACAGGGTGACACTTTTCAGTGTTTAGGCATTTATGTTGCTTTACTCACTTTATGGAAACAATTACATATGCTTCTATTAAAATGACTATGTGCAGCTTGGTTAATGTAGTACTAAAAAAAGTTCTTGATGGGATGTCGTCGAAAACTTTAAGGCTCATAAGCTGCTCTGACTGTGACTGTGCTGTTAAAGACATATTTGTCTCCTGCTGCTTTACCAGAGTTTAACCAAATGCATATCTTTCAAGTCATATGCATACGCACGTGCATATCCATACACACACACACACACACATGTTCCCTGTACATAACGACATTTTAAAACAACGCATCCTGCAGTGTCCACTAATGGTTTGCTGCTGACAACTTCTGAGGCGCTCAGCTTGCCCGTACAACTCTGGGTGGGTCGGCTAGAGTGGCTTTTGCTCGCTCTTTCCGAGCAACGCCTTCCTGAGTCATTTCCTGTTTATTGAGGCCTCTCTGTAACCCAAACGCCTGTGTTTACCCGAGGAACTATGCACTTTCTCCCCAAGAGTGCCACAGATTCCATCAGGACCTGCAAATTAAAGCCCCAACCTGTTCATTATGTGGGCAGTAGTGCGGTCAGGCCGGAGGACTGGAGGCGGAATAAGGACGGGACAAACGAACCCCAGTGGCACACCCAGTGCCTGTGCCAGAACACAAAGCAAGAGCACATAATGCAGGTCGGGAAATATGTGACACAGAGACACTAGGACACGCCCAAACAATGAGGGCCTGTTCGCGCATGCCGTGGGGTGAAGGTCTGTGATGGATGGAGCTGCCACATTTATTTTTCGCTGGCTCAAGCGCTAGGACTGGGAATAATACAGAATTGGGAGAGGTGAAGAAAACCCAACACTATATACGTGTATAAGAGCTGAGACAGGGAGTGCATTACAGACCAAAGCGCGGGATGGCACACTCGTAAATCCTTCTTAAATGACTTGGCACGTTTCGGCTGTCCCGCGGACTCTGCCTGCGGCTCTCAGTAAACGGATCACTAAATCAGCACATGGCTAAACAGGTGGCCCTATCCCCAGCACCTGCCAACCCGCCTCGCTGCCCAGTCCAGCCAATCAGAAGCCTCCGCACACCAACATAGCCTTAGAAGGAAGCCTGAAGGTCATCAGCTCTGACCCCCTGCAATACCTCCTGCCCCCAAACAAGTACCAACCCAACCATCACACTTGTTGTCATTTGACACATTATTGGAGCCACAAATGCCCCAGCATTGTATGAGGTGTTGCCAAGTGTTAATGCACATGAATGGATCTGGTTCCACACTCCAAACAAAAAGGAAAAGCCTGGCAAGGGCTTTCATAAGTTTGTTCAAGTCTGATTTAAAAGAGTGTGGGCTATTAAACGTTCATGCTAATACAATTTTAACATGTAAACGGGGCTGGAGAGAACACTGATGACCTCCGTGCAAAACACTCACACGCCTGGTGCTTAACGCATAATAATTACAAGTGTACTCCTCCTCTAGAAAACAAAATACCAGACAAAGTTTGCTTGTGAGCGTAACAATGAAAGAAAATGTATTACGCCCCTTCTCTGAGCACGACTCTGTTTTCCAGCATCTCTCTCTCGCTCTCTCTCTCTCTCTCTCTCCTACAGCTACTATTCATTTATCTTGAGTAGAAATTAGAAACTAATACCTTGAAATACCCGCTCTTCCCTATGTAAATACACACAGACACTTAAACACGATATCTCAGGAGAACATCTCAAAGGAGTACGAAACTGTTCACAACAGGCCCATAAAATCCGGCTAAAACGCATTTGTTTGTTTAGGTCAACCATTACTGATCAAATTATAATCTCAACAGATTTTTTTTGGGAGCTAAAAATAGCGTTCAAGTGAAGTGCTTGCATAAGCCACCTACATTACCTGTTCAAGTGATGTACTTTCAGTGAAATGGCTGGGCTCTGGGCTTTGAAACACCATTAGCCCGCTGCAACCTTCTTGTGTCTGGGCTTTTTAAGCTTGACTTATTTATGTATTGTATGAGAATAAACGGTGACTGCAACCATGAGTCTTAAAAGCCCAACATCTGAAATAAAGGAGGAAAGGACTTGGGAAGGAATGTCTGAGAGAGAGGGAGAGAGAGAGAGAGGGGGGGGGGTGTAAAAGAGCTGCAGAAATCTAGAAATGGAGGAAGGCCAATCCTGTATCTCTTATGAAAACCCAGAATGAAGCGATACCACCATATGTTTTTGTTTTTAATTAAAATCAAACTTCAGAACAGAGGTTAAGTGACCACCAAATCTCTTCAAAAGCCAACGTGTTTGTCGGTTTTGTCGTCAACATGAAGGCCAATTAAACTGTCAAGCACGTAGGTTATATTTTGTTCTCTTCTCTAACAGGCCACGGGGATTAGAAGTGAAGTGGTGTGCACGTGGCCACACTCGGTTTGAAAAGAACTTCCACCTAATGTTCTGTCTTAGAAGCTTATCAAAGTGGGCTTTCAAGTGCAGAGCAAAGCAAAATAAAATGACTACAGCAAGGTGGCTAAAAGGAAGCCTTTTATCTGCTTGGCAAGCATTTCTGCCTCGACATAACATCTGCACCGCTTACAGTGGAAGCACACTCTCCTGCTCTTTTTGACATAAACAAAGATGCATTATATACACACACACACACACACACACACACACACACACACACACACACACACACACACACACACACACAC
>JAQLOM010000036.1:12823927-12840627 GCA_030068315.1 Chrysichthys thysi | reverse complement strand
TATTCATCCGCTGATGAAATACAGCGCATACTGTTTTATTTCCATTTAAATGTTCTTTTAATGTTTGAATTAACATTATTAAAATTATATTTTATATTCCAGAGTCCCGCGAAAGCCAAAAAATTCCACAAATCAAAATTTGAAAATCCGCGACGCACTGAACCTGCGATAGGTGAACCGCGATACTGCAGGGGTTCACTGTACATTTAAATATCCTGCAGGATTTCTAAAAAGGAACTGGATCTGTTCAGGTATTTGTTATTAAACATATCTATGCCTACAAAATGCTTAAAAATGTACTTCCAATTAATGAATACAGCTATTTTATCTTATTTCTTTTTTTTTTACACTATTGTTTTTAATTTTGCATAATGTGAAGACAACTGGATTTATATACATATACATATATGCGCCAAACTATTTATTTTGATTCACTGACAACGTGTCACAGGACCTGGACTTGTGATCTTTTTTCTGATTTACATTTTCAGGCAGAAATGTGATTTTATTTAACTGATGTACAGGACTGGGAGACTGAATGACGATGAAATGGTAGAATCACCAAATTTACAAACAATATTAATACGGTTATACTGCCTTTACTGTCGTTCTAAAGAAATCACCTATACCTTAATAAAACAGGTTAAAGTCCATCGACGCTTCAGGGACTTTTTACTGTGTATTCGGTGACGAAATTCATAAAACCAGCCAAACCCTCCATGTGGCTTCTGCCTGCACTGTACCGAAAGGTTACAAAAAATGCATAAAATAAACATCAGGGTATACAGACAGGAAGCTAACAGGAAGTACGATACTAAAAATATTTAGTACCTGTCGGTCAAATCGATGTTTACTCTACAATCATCTGGCTTTTAGTACATGTCTATTTTCTGTTTGAGTTCATCATCATCAGTATTATTATTATTATTATTATTATTATTATTATTATTATTATTATTATTCCTTCAAAACTATTTTACATCTGTTTCTACACTATATTCAGAAATGCTTTGTTAAAGTGCTCATTTTTAAATGGCATTACTGTAAATTAAGGAGACACGAATTCTGAGCCAAATTGCGCCCACCCAGTGTTTGAAAGTTCAGCGAGCCTATAACATTCTCCAGCCTCGTTCCACGTCCCTCATTAGGAGCACTGTGTGTGGGAATAAGGAGCTAACTGTTGGGGAGTAGAGAGCTTTGAGCGCAAAGGCTTTTGGCTGGGACAGGGTTAACATTTCCTCCCAAGGTTGTGCTAGCTACCGCTAAAATTAACCTCCCCCACAGCTGGTTCCCATTAGCGTGCAGTGACACTGGGAGCCTGTACTTAAGCTGTGCTGCGGGGGCTCTCGGATAATACTACTGTCCCCCCGCCACAGGCCAAGTTTAAACTGGCCCCGCTCCGCTTCTGCTGGCAACGCCTGCGTTTCAGAAGACGGAGGAGAGGAACACAGCGGTAAAAGGAGAGGGGGTTACACATGAAGGCCATTATAGCTTGAAGCTCAGAAAATACAAGCCAAAGTTAGAACGTTTGTAAATCAGTGTGAACTCAGATCTGTGTGAAAAGCGCTGGAATAGCGTGCAGTTTGGATGTGCCTCAATATGAACCCTATTCTAAAGTAAAGCGTGTTGGATAAATATACGGGCTCCCCAAGTCATCTGGCAGGTTCGTTAGAAACAGAAGAGCACACGGAGACAACAAATAATAATAAAAGTAAGAAAAATAATATTAAAAAACCTCGACTCAAAGTAATTGCCTGAACCAAAGAAGAGTAGCATTTACAATTATATACAATTCCGAATCGGGGCGAATTTCATACTGTTGGTCTGTTTGCCGTTTGGTTTGGTTTCACACTGCACCTAATTAAATGAACCCAAAAGAGGCTGAGACGCTTGTAGGGCTGAAAATGTATTTGTGAAACTCTTTCATTCACTGGTCGTAAATATAGCAGCGGACAAAGATAAACAAAACTTTGCCAAGTGTGTGCAGAAATCACAAAAAAAAAAAAAAAAAAAAAAAAAAAAAAAATCACCCAAGCACGAAGAACACAGTATACTTTAGCATCAGGGCTAAATAAACTGTTACATAATTATATAAATAACTAGTTCAAAACATTTTGTGTGTTGAGTCCAGCTTTTGTTTTTCTCTCGTTTATTGTTGATCCGAATATCCTCAACACGCTGCATTTTCTGCAGTGCTCCAACTTTGTCCTTTGGCTTAGTTTGTGCCTCGCAGGTCAAAAAACATCACCCGCGACCCATAATGCACAGCCTGTTTGCCCCACTTGCTGCACTTGGGTCGAATTCAGGGTCGACTCGCTTTCTCGTCGTTTTCGGCCGGTTGAAAACGCACCTGAGAGTGATTGTTCTCATCTGCCTCTGTGTAACGTATCAACTGGGAAAAGACACCAGGGGTTCGGTTCAAACCGACTAAAAGCTGCACGTGTGACGGCACACAAGGAGTTGTTTTCAAAGAACCCCAAACATCCAAGCTTTCTAGCTTCTCTGAACACAGTTGCTGAAAACTCCTTCATTCTGCACTCTGCCATCATCACCCAATGTCTGCATGTCGGAGGAACAGAATTAGTTACATTTAGGTCTTCCTTGCCATGTAGTATTTTTTAATATATTATTATAATTTTATATTTACCCAGCATGGATTTTTTTTTTTCTTTAACAATGTGGTGGTCTGGCAGTGAACCCGACATCCACCAAAAACACCAAAGAATGACGACGACCGATTTATGATTTACCGCTCCGTCGGTACATGCTGTAGATTTTCTGAGGCTCTGTCAGAGCCTCTCAACGTGTTTCGATATACTGAAAGTTCCCGTACTTTCCAGCTAAGGTGCTATTTATTTGGGGGTTTTCATTAAAGTCTATTAAAAGTTTAGTGTAGAGGGTGGGAGGGAGGGAGGGAGGGAGGGCGAGAGGGAGGGATGTGTTTGCACAAAAGGTTAACAATCAGTTTAATTAGGAGCAGAGGTTGGAAAGTACGCATGAACTCCCCTGGTCTGACAGCAGGGCTCTGCTGGGAATTTAGCGTGTCAAATACACTGTGTGAGCATGTGCATGTACGGTAAGAGAAAGCAGACGAGCAGAAAGTGTGAGAAAGAGAGAAGCAGAAAGAAATGAGGAAAAAAAAAAGAGAGAGAGAAGGCTTATCAGCACGGGGTCGCTTGCAGTTTCCTTTTAAACAAAGAGGAAAGGAAACGCCTGCTCTAAAACTTAATTCTGGGTTATAAAACTGTCAAGCCCCATACTCGTGGACATTATCTTCAGGACCTCAGCCCCCATGATCGTAAAGGATGACTTTTATTAAAGACAACACATCAATGCATTTCTTTTCTTCCTTTGTTTCCAATGCCCGGATAAAGACAGGATATTTATATTGTGTGTAATTCGACCGTTGCTTTGTGGTTACCTGAAGCGTTTTTGTAAAGGTCATTTTAAATCTCATTAGTATTTTTTTTTCCTGAAGATAATCCATTAGGCTATGATAAATATTCCCAAAGTCCATTAAATAAAATGCTGAAAATTGCATTGGAGATGCACTGCTGCAACTTCTTCGGCACGAATTTAATTCCAGATCTAACTGTGCGATGCTGATCTAACTGTGAGATCCATGTGGGCGTTTTAGGAGCAGCCGGTGTGAGGTTCATTAAAGTCGTACTGGCTTTGTGTGCTGCTGGAGGTGACGGGCAAAGAGATTGGGTTACCATCAGGCTTGACCTCGCAAGCGCACTCAAGCGCACTCACACCCACACATCCTCAGCCTCTCGTCAGCACAGGATTACACACACACACACACACACACACACACACACACACACACACTCATGTGCAACCTGTCACGCCTTTTTAAATAATTAACAGCCAAAGATTAGTCCGTCAGGCTCGGGGCCGAGAGGTCCATCGATTTCTCTGAGATGCATTTTTAATGAGCACATCTCGGCAAGTCACTGTCCGTGAAGAGGGGCTTCAGTGAAGCCAACACCACCACTAGCTGGCCGAGCGTGAAGTAGAGGAACACAAACAAAAGCCAATAAGTCTTCTGCTAACGTGTCTTCAGCGAGCACAATCTCATTCCAAAGCCAGACGAGAAGGTATAAAAGGGTTAACCGTAACCCTCTGATTTTCTCTCTATATGCATTACATGCTCTGTTTACGCCAAATGCTTCTCCGCAGAAACTCAAGCATTCTGCCTGAAAAATATTTTCTGCTGTTAAGCTTTGTAATGGGCAAAGAGACGGGGTATTTATTGATCTTTATGATCTAGCAGTAAAAAAACAAGCCAAATGGGTTTGTTTTCTCTCACACTTTTTTAAGTTTTACACAGGGCAAGTTTTCGAAGGTTCATATCAGAGAAAACGCAGAGCTCATATGTCACTGATATGACTCACTGATCCCCCCAATGACTCAAACCTTTGTACTGATGGGAACAATGTGGAGGAGATCGCTGTGTGCTTGAACTGCTTCACAGGACATCCAGTATGCAGGAGACAACATCAAATTGGTGATCTATTCATTAGCCAAGTCTGCATATGCTAATGTGGACCATTATGCATGGGCGTTCAATTACCGCAGGACAATACATGAAACAGTACCACTATAAATAATTCAACAAAATACCAATAACAATTATTCAACCATAATTAGGAAGACGTGCTTCAGTAATAAAGAAAGAAAATGTGTATTTTCTTTTGATGTTAAACACCCCTCCCCCCCTTTTTTAACCCATGTTTGCAATTTACACGACACTGTTTAAAATGAAAATAAGAGCACGTTGCAGGCTCACCAAACATTTTACTTATAACAACAATTTCAATCTCTCACGGTCAACAGCAGGACAGAATTATAGTTAGTTATGTCAAAGAGGCAATGGGCTCAGGTTGCCGGAAAAAAAGGAAGAAGGGGTGGGCTCCAGCTCTGTTCTCAGAAATTAACCGGTGCATATAGATGTGTACATACACCGCTATAACACAGCTACAGCATGACTGACCTTACCAAATAAACTGTCCAACTACAGTCAGCTGGTGGTTACCACCGGCAGGTAATCCATCATCATACATTTCTAATTCAGTACCATTAATACCAGTTCCTTTTGGAGAAATGGGATTTCGTTGTCTGCCAAACATGTTGCACACCGTATTAGCAAAGCTTCCCTTGCACTTATGATACTGTGCAAGAGGTAGCTCAGGGGGTTAAGACACTGGACTACTGATCGGAAGGTCAGAAGATTGAATCCAAGCACTGCCAAGCTACCACTGTTGGGCCCTTGAGCAAGGCCCTTAACCTCAACTGCTCAGTTGTATAAATGAGATAAAAACATGTAAGTCGCTCTGGATAAGGGCGTCTGCCAAATGACGGTAATGTAATGTAATGTATGTAATATTGTATGTATAGACAGACTGATAGATAGATATACGCCAGTACTGTCAAATTTGGCCAAAAATGACATTTGATTAATCCTTCAACAAAAACAAACCCACAGGTTTGACCCATCTGAATATCTATTGTCGTGCATTATGTCCATAAGAGATCAAACTAATGCAACGACAGACATGGCTACTGGTATACGTATATTTATTTCAACATAAACACGCCTTTTAAAATACCTACATGCCTACCTTGTTTCAGCTCGACCTATGTTATAATCTCAATCAAAGAAAGTGTGACTCCTGTCCGTCATGCAGGCAGTCTGTGAACTTTCTTTTGTCAGGGGGGCTGGAGAAATCTCATCAATATCCATGTGGAAAGTGCTCCCTGATTGGCTGGTGAATGAGGAAAATGCTTCCTGATTAGACAGGAAATGTCTTCAGTGCCTAAGCTTAACCTTAACCAATCAGAATGGACTTCCCTCGTGAATACTCATGAGTTGTCTACCACTGCACAAAAAAAGAAAAAAGGAAATTCACAACCAGGCACATGTAAGAACTCAGGAGGCAGACAGCTTTCTTTTGGTTTAATAATTGAATGCCGGTTCTTTCATCATTTGATTATATAACTGAATTTACAACATTAACTCACAGCAGTAATAGTTGGTAGGTAGGTAGGTAAGTAGGTTTGGCAAGGAGAAAAAAATTCAGGGTGGGGCACCAGTCCATCACAGGGCACCATGCGTGCGCGCACACACACACACGCATGCTCATTTACACTTTGTGGCACTGTGCAATGCCAAGGTCATTGGGGGGGAAGCATGAACTCAGCTTATATAAATGAAGTAATATTCAGTAATGTAGACTAATGTTAAGAGAAAAGCTGGTGTGGCAGTTTGTTCAATAATAACAAATGGTTTTGAACAAAGTAATGCATGGACCAGAGACGCAAGTGCATTATGGTATGGGTTTATTTTACACTCTTATAGCTATTGGAGAGTTTGCACTAGACTACACACATCCTCTGAACATAAAAAGGAAGTGGAGATGGCGGGAGCAGTTTAGAAAATCCCATCTAATGGCCAAAGTGTAAAATGGAAACTGGTGACATGCTTCACTCAAGAGCTGTTTTTTTTTCTTCAGGGAAGTAAAACATCATACTGTGAGTTTTCATATAAAAGAAATTATAATAGCCCATTACAGACAGCCAATTCTTTCAGCGTTTAAAACCAGAACCCCAGTAGGAGCAGGTGAAAGCAACTCTGCAGCCATTTGATATAAGTTGTGTGATGGTTATACTTGGAATTGCAGATCTTTAAAAAAATGTCACAAGTGTACGAAACTGAGCAAACTGCGCAAAGATTTAGAGCATTACAGGATGTGAAAATGGGGAGGAAAAGAGAAGCAAAAACAGAGATGGTTTTGTGTCACAAATGGGCGAGCATAATCAGAACAAGAGATTTGTCGTAACAGACATTACTCGAGTTGTCAACCAGAGATAAAGACACGGAGAAGGACAAAACGTACAATGCCGACGCTTGAAAGAATGTGGATATAAACAGAGATTAAAGAACCAGTCACTGCAGAATCTCTGAAATCTGTGTCGGAGCCTTGTGTTGTGTTTGTGCTCTGTGTACGTCTAACTTTATATATATTTAGATACATGTCAGAGCATAACAAATATATAGAAATACATAAATATTTGGCCTGTTTGATATGCTTGGGTGTTACTGTATCGTGATGTGGTTGTGCCAGTAATGCTAATCTGAACAAAAGTGAAATGAGAGACAGAATGATAAAGAGGGGGGATTACCTTTCCCGTCTCTCTCTCGAAGTCCACATACTCTCGGCTGGGCATCTGCCTTTGGTCACCATGCAGGTTGGCGGGGAAGAACTGCAGCGAGAGATTGGTGCCGGTCGCCACAAAAGCCTTTTAGAAGGAAATCAATACAAACAGGATCAGAAAAGCCCAGCCTAGGCATTAATTATGCAGCCCGCCATTTCTTTTGCACATCAGAAAGGCAGAGGAGGAGGAGGAGGAGGAGAACAGCCTGGAGCCAGGGCCCGGGGAAGAAGGGAAAAGAGCGAGAGAGGGCAAAAGAGAGAGAGAGACAGAGAGAGAGAGAGAGAGAGAGAGAGAGAGAGAGAGAAAAAAACAAGTCATCATTTTCCCTATTTGAAGTATTGAGTTACGCACATCTGATTCTATTTTACCAACTCTTGCTGCTGGCGAGCTGGGCCGCGGCACACTGGGATGTTAAGACTGACTAGGAGATGGAAAGGAAGAAAGGATAAAGGAGCAAATGTCTGTTGGATATTGCGAGATAGCAGACGAACAGAGAGAGAGAGAGAGAGAGAGAGAGAGAGAGAGAGAGAGAGGTTTAGAAAAATCAATAAATTGTTTTATATGCAGCCCTTCACTTACATTAATAGCAGCAGGACTAATACACTGGTTTAAAATCATGGCACAGTAATTTAATAATCTTGTGAGTGTATGGACAACTAAAAGAGAAGAGCCTGTACTTAATGTTTCAGGATTTCGCCTTCTGCTTTTTTAATCTTTCAAACTAAAACGTGTGGTAAATATCCACCCAGTACTGGCACCTAAAATATAACAGGGATAATTACAACAACAATTATGTTGCTTTGCTTTTTTATATCAGAACGATCCGAAATCTATTTCGACCTCAAAATTACATCATAAATACATCACATAATATCCCAAATATATAACACATTCATACACGTACAATCCATGTACTCTGTGAGATTTATACAGGAAACATCCCGCTTGGATGGAAAAGATTTCCACATATTTTTACATGCATAAATAAATAAATAAAGTCCATACAAGGATAGAAATAATGACTTCGATACAGTAAGCACTCACGTTTAAACACAATTTTTTTTTTTTATTTCTTATCATAACACGCACATCCTGCTCTGAATGTGGAAGATCTGAAGATTTTTTTTTTCAAAAGATAGTTTGAATACTTTGATGTAATATATACATTTTTTTTAACCCAAATGTGAGATTCCTGTCCTGAACTGCTCTTATCTTATCTTTCTTATCCGGCTGTAAAATCTCTTTCAACTGGATTAAAAAGCAGCAAACACACTCCGATCCTGAGCGCGCACACACACACACACACACACACACACACACACACACACACACACATATGCACAGAGGTATTTGTGAGTCTTTAACCCTAACCTTGTGAAGATGATTCAAATAAAAATAAAGTGCAGACAGAATCTAGGGTCTGAAGTAGTCAGAGTAAATCCTCCTCACACCCTGATCTACACCCAAACCCACTAAAATTACCTTTAATCTCAAACCAATTTAATCTGAAACCAAACTGCCCATCTTTCTTTCTCTCTCTTTCTTTCTGCTCCACACACAGACCTGTCACAGACCTGATGTCTAACTGCTCTTCAGAGAGTTCTGACAGAAAATGAGGAAGTGTTTGGAGTTCCGGGTGTTGATGAATTTATGAAAGGCGCTGGTTTAAAACACAAAACCCTCCAGTACAAGGGGTAAACAACAAAACAAACAAACAAACCCTGTAAGGAAAAACCCCACTCACTATTTCTGAGCGTCCGTCCCGACAGGCGTTGTGAAAGCGGGCTTGTCTCTCCTCATGGGGTCGGTCTCGGAACCCGGTGTATTTAATCTGTCAGGACACAAACAACAAACAACAAAACAACTCATTAAGGACATTACTCCCCAGTCCAACACACCCTGTCCCACCTGAAGCCCCCCCCCCCCCCCACCCCAGGCTACACTTAAATCTACACCGGGGCTTTTAAAAGCTACAAAACTTCTCACACAAAGTCGTCCATGTTTGGGGCTTGACGCGGTGATGCGCGCGTGCCCGCCCGCGCGTGTGTGTATGTGTGTTTGTAGGTGAGTGACTGACAGGAGCTGAGGTGAAAATAACTACCCGAGCACACGGTGTGTTCAGGCGGACGACGTGTAAAACTCCCCCCCCTGTGGCCGTGGGTCACACAAAGATGTGTTTAAAGGAAGAATATTGAACACAAGGGCGACACGGAGGACTTTTCCGTGGCCGTGTGCTCGGCGGCGGAGTGAGTGAAGTGTGAAGTTGAGTGTTTCCGCCGAAGTGTGTTGTCTCTCTGACTGCAGTGTACCTCACACTCGCGGCTCAGCTTCCTGAAGAACTCCTCGTTTTCGAACTTGCTCCTCTGATCCGGGACCACCCGAGGCATCTTGAACGTTATGTGCTCTATTTTGCCGATGTGGTGGTGTCCTCTAGAGTGCAGGAGAAACAGCCGCCCTGAAACTCCCCTCTGAAAGCCCGCTCCGCTCTCCTTCCGTCTTTTACCTCAGCGCAGGATGAAGCGCGTGCCGAGGCGCTCGCGCCTTTTAATATTGGCGTTATTTTGCGACACAGGAATGTGTTTGGGTGCCGAGCTCCTGCGCACTCAGTGTCCGTCACTACGATACATTTGGCACGGTTTCGTAGTCGGCGAGTGTTCTCCCTCCTTCCCCGTGTGTGTGTGTGTGTGTGTGTGTGAGATCACTGGCTGCTGACGAAGAGGCGCGCGCTCGCTATTACTTTATCCGTGGCGCGGCATGGCTCACACTTACTTCCTGGCTCCTCCGAGTCCGACTTATGACTGTACACCCGAAATACTCCCCCCCCCTACACACACACACTCACCCACCCCATTCACAAGTCTCTCCACTACCGAGCCTCAGTGCGCATGCGTCAAACCCGAGGATGAACAACTTCATGAAGCCTGTTAGGCCACGAGCCTGGGCCATCACCGTACACCGCCTCGTGCTGCAAAACCCGTCCGTGGTGTTCACCGAGCAAACACATGCAGGAACAATAGAAAGTCCTCGCGCTCACTCACTCACTCACTCACAGGCCCCATGCTGCACAGGCGTGTGTGTCCATGGTGCACTGTGTGGAATAAACAGGAGCCCACAACTACAACTACAGTACAACTACACCAAAAGGATGCTATGGCTGAGTAACTATACACAGTAAAGACAGCACACTGCTACAGCTCGCTTGTAAAAGCACGTACAGTACGTTTCACACATATGGACAGTCGATCCTCGCGTTAACGGACTAATCAGGGGAGAGGTTGTCCCGGGGACGGGAACAGTCCGATGATGTGAAGTGTTTTAGTGTGGGGTGTGTGTGTGTGTGTGGGGGGGGAGGGTTAAAATAATGGAAATCCAAGGATAAACCCTAGTAAGGTTCATCAATGTGCTAGCCAAGTACTGTAGACGTGACAGGCAGCGTCACGAGCAACATAAATCGGGAAGTACGTTGAGAAAACGTTGAGGTGAAAAACAGTATAGCGGCACAACGACCACAGCTCAACCGACGCTTGTGAGCGCGCTTGTAGCACGCACACCACCAGCGCCTGGCAAACAGTTGGTGAACTACTGGACTCGGTTCGCAAAACCTGGGATTTTTAAACTTTCATACACTTTGACATTCTGGGTAATGAATTATGTATATGGAGGAGAAGATTTTGTACGTTGCGTCCGATATCCGTTGATGCGGGGTGCGGAAATGAGAGGATCAACTGTACAGTAGGACCTCACACATTTGCGAGGTGAGGTTCCAGACCCCGGTGCGGATGTGTGAACGTCGTGAATGTTTGGTGGAGTCAATAAAAACGCTAATACAGTAAATGCTTATTTCTAAAGTTTAAACCCTAAACATGACCCAAATCATGCCTCCAAAGCACTTTGATTTCACTTAAACGTTAGCTTAATACATCACCCTTAAGAAAAAAATAAACGGTTGACGTAAAAACAGAGTAGAGTATTGCGTAATTGATATTTGCCACACTAGCGTATTTAAAGTATGGTTATATTAATGTGACCCCGATACTAATTCATTGGCTGCCGTTTTCTTTTGCACTCACAGTAAGGTACTGTAAACGTTTACTGGAATGACTGATGTTTTCTTTGTCAGGAAGATAAACTAGGTTATTATGTATGTACATATTTCACAGTCATCTAACGAAGGTATAATTCAGTAAAATAAAGAAAACGTGTGTGTACTGTACATGTATGGTACAAGTATTCAAGCGACTAAAAATTAAGTAAAGGCGTACAGAGAAATAATAAAAATACAGTATTTTCTAATAATTATGTACGTACAATGACATGGGTTAGCATTTCAGAGGGAAATAGACTTTATGAATGGTTATCGCATCTGGTAAAGGTGCATACTGTATACGTTCGGTAAACGTTTCCATGGGAAAGCGAAGTTTTTTCAAAGGAATTTCTTCACTGATTTCTTGTAAAAATGGAGTAGGATTTTCGTTAACAAAATATTTCTTACGGATTTTACATTTAAAATCAGGAAAACGTATAAATTACTTGGAAAATTATACGTAAACACTTCTGCCAGGCTTTTTGAGGATCGCGCAGATTTCGCAGATGTAAATTAGTTAGGTTCCACAGAAAATTTCGCGAATGTGTGAAGTCGCGAATCCAGAAACGTCAAGTGACGGCCTGAAACAGGTAAAGACGTGAACGGGCAAACAATGTGATGGCGAAAAAACAAACGTACCATGTGAGACAATGGTGTGTGAACGTACCTGTGGCCTACGTGGAAAATGATCATGCAAAGAAAAGCACGGGATACACGTGTGTGAACATGACATGATGTGTCTAGAAACACTTCAAATGGGAATCCAGGTGACTTTTCTCGGACTACAGTTCACACTGATATGGACCTGGTGCCCGAGTAGAAGGTCCACATGGATGTCCTGGGCTCCAGTGAACTCCGGGTGCCTGCTGGGTCCCATTGTTTTCTTTCTTTTGTTTTTTTTTTCTATCTGTTTTGAAGTTTTGTCTTGCCAACGACTGGGGGTTGGTGAAGGAGGCCGCAATGGCCTGAAAAACAGGGAAGTAAATCCACCAGAAACAGCTGAAGGCCTCAAGGTCCTGCCAGATCAACAGATTGCATCACTTTCTTGTGGCTGGCCTTATCGATAGTTTCCCAACACTATGATAGGCCTACAAGAATGTTTTGCAGAGACCTGGGGGAAAGAGGGGTGGTTTAAGAGCGCAGTGTTTTATTAATCTACTGTTCGTATGCTCACTAAATGGTTTGCTTCCGTAAGAATGTACGTTTAACGAAAGGTACAGATTGTAATATCCTGAAGGGCGTATCTGGCGTAGAGTGTGTTCTACATCTGTAATATTTCAGTTATTAAAGATTAATGATATTATTGTTGGTAACTTCTGAAAATCTCCAATGTCCTGCATACCAGTAACCTCATACTGTATATGTCGCTATCAGTCACTTTGCGAGCAAAATCCGAATCACAATAAGAATCAGCTTTATTGCCCAAGTAAGACTGGGTATAGAAGGAATTTGTTGCTGCTTTACAGTGATCCTATAGTGAGGAATTACTCACGTATACATACAAACACGACACTACAGTGCCGGGCATAAACAAGAAGACTTTCCTTAAAAAAAAAAAAAATAAAAAATAAAAAAAGCAAAAGAATGAGCATATAATCACGTCTCTTTTTACAAACAGTTCTCACAGACCAGCATGCTCTTACTGAAGATACGGCCCCATACTCAATGCACTTAAATTTTAGTGTGCTCTTCTTCCCTCTCCATCTCCCTCCATCACTCCTCAGACTGAGATCTGGAGTGAGTAAATGTGTTAAAAGGGTGAGCCTAGTGCCAGATGGGGCGTGCAAGTGCTTTAATAGCACCACAAAACGCTCATTAATTAATGAAATATTCTGCGGTTAGTGTCGGAGACCCGTTCTGACAGAGCGCTCGCAGTCAACAGCCTAGACGTCTGCTTCAATAGACTTCAGCTGAGAGCGCCTCGCCTTTGAGGACTTGCAAAAATATTACCGCTGTTTTATACACTCCAGCAGTTTCAGAATAGTTGGAATTGTCAGGCATGTCTGAGCTGGTGTGTAGGCCTCAAAGATCAGAAAGGTTTACATATTTTGATCTTTTCCGAGCTAGATTTGTCATTTGTCGGTGTGACAATTTTGGTACAAAGCGCATTTTGGTCCTATTTATTAAATATTAAATCATGCCATGCAAGTAAACTGGCAGCATCTAATTGCTCTGCTGACTAAACATGTTTTTGCTTTGCTGGTTTGTGCCTGAGCCAATTCAGTGAAGAGTCTAAACATAGCTCTGCAAGTCAAAGCACAGGTTCTGTGCGCACTCAAAATATGCAGACAGTCAAGGGAAGCACATTACCTACAACACAAACGATGCAAAATGTCAAAATCTTGAGCTACTCTGACCTATATCTGGCCATTGAAAAGCAACTTTCGATTCGAATGCAGTCTGGAATTCGTGACGAGAGACGTTTATCAGTCTCTCTTTATTGAAGGCCTGCTGATTAAGGTCTTTTATCAAACAGGACGTCTACCTGAAAACACAAGAAGTGTATCCTATTTACTATCTAACAGATAAAGAGGGTGAGGAGGTAACGTCTGCTCCTAACATACAGTAGTTATTAAGCTAAGCTCACAAGCGAGGTCACTGGCTGAGATTATAGTTTGGGATGATTAATGTTGTTTCTCAGGATGCATGCAAAATCTGCTACATCTGTAAGAAAAAGTACGGTATACCTCACAATAATACTAAAAGCACAGTTGGTCCATAACTTGGTTCAGTTAAACAGGCAAGTGGAAGGACCAGAGCCAGCTGGACAAGGACCATATTGGGATGGCTGGACAACTGGGTCAGAGCATCTCCAAAGTAGCAGGTCTTCTGAGATGTTTCTGGTATGCTCTGGGTAGTACCTAGCAAAAGTGACCCAGTGACATGGTCATGGGCGCCCACACAGGGTTAAGAGATGTGCATGGGGAGCAAAGGGCTAGTCCATCAGGTCAGATCTTAGAAAAGGTCTACAGTAGCACAAACTCCTGAAAAAAAAATAAATCCTGGCTATAGAAAGGCATCAGAACACACAATGCATCGCAGGTTGCTGCATGAGGGGCTGCACAGCTGCAGAGCGGTCGTGTGGACGGCCGGGTGTGTGCATCACTTACCTGGATAAGACATGGCACCAGGATGCACGACAGGAAGAAGGCAAGCCGGTGGGGGCAGTGTGACGCTCTGGGCAATGTTCTCCTGGGAAACTTTGGGTTCTGCGATTCACGTGGATGTTACTTTGACACATATGACCTACCTAAACATTGTTGCAGACCAAGTGTGATCCTTCACGGTAAGAGTATTCCCTCCTGGCAGTGGCCCTGCCACAATGCAAAAGAATCCAGGCGTGGTTTGGGGAATAACGAGTTCAAGGGTGTTTTTTTTTTCTTCCATAACAATTTGCCAACAATTAGAATTGTGTCTAAGTAATGCACAACACAATGGACTTTTTATATGTCTATAGGTCCGTTTACTGTTGTGTAACATCAACAAAAAAGGTTCCTGTAATCACTTATGCTCCAACACCAGGGTTTTTCCCTCCTGAAGTTTACACGCCAAGAAAAAAGAAACCGCAAAACGCAGTGCTCAGTGTCCGGAAACCTGTTCTGAAGTCCATCCATTCATCCCTCCATTTTCTACGCCGCTCATCCATTGCGAGTCGCATGAGGACCTGGAGTCACTCCCAGCTGCCTTTGGGCGAGAGGCGGGGTACAGACTGGACAGATCACTAATCTATGACAGGGCCAACAAAGAGACGAACAACCATCCACACTCACATTTACACCTTGGGGTATTTAGCGTAACCCTCGAACCCCCTACCACCCAAGTGCTCTTCTATAAAATGAGAAATAAATGCCTCCTTACAGAAAACTGCCCCATTTCAACAATAACCCAATAACAACTACACGCATTTCCTAGTTTACTGTCAGGCTCAGATTCCAGTATGTCCACCATACAAGGCCTTGTGAATAAGACCACTGACTACAGGGTAGTCCTGGAACGAGTGCTTTCGGGATATGAATTACAGCTGCTGCTCGTTTCAGGGGCCACATTTGTCTATTTTGACCACTTGCCTTGTGCTCGGAGGTAGAACTAAACACTAAGGGCTAAATACTAATCCTGTGCTTTTTCCAGGTCGTCTGGTGCATGGAGTGAGACAGTGGTGCACATGCACACACACACACACACACTGCTCCTGAACACAGGCAGGGTTTGGCTCAGGAGCCTCAGGTCCATGCCGAATAAACAAGCCCAGACTTTCTTTAACAGGTCGGCCTCAGGCCTTTCATCCCTGCTCAATGTGTCGACACTAGAGCACAGTCTGATATGTCGAGAGCATGGGGTTTGTTAGGGTATTATTGAGCATCTCAGTGTCCACAGTGCTGCCCCCTTCTCTCTCACACGCGCCGGCGCCATTGCAGCTGCACGCGCTCAGCGGTGCAGAGAAACACTTTTTAGATCTTATGTCACGTCTGGTCTAACACGGAAGCACCCCGGCCACACACAGAAGACTGAATGAGAGAGATCAGGTGGCGAGACTTGACCCGTTTTTGGCCTCGGTGTCCGTCAGTCTGCCTTGGCCGAGGCGAAATAACAGCACGGCCAGACTCTCGCCTTTCAGGCGGGAAATCTCTGCGCGCGCCACGCCAAGGTCACGAGGCCACGGCGTGACGGCTTGGTTATTTCAGGATGGAAATAAAATGATATTTTTACTTCCTCACGCTCAGTAGGCATAATGGTTATGTCACCAGCCTGGGAAAGAAAGAGGCCTCTCCAGGAGGCTGGCTCGTCTTCCCTTTATGGGCTGGTTTAATTGGGAGAAATGTGTTCGGGGCACATTTGAGATACCTGATATTTGCTATTCAGACACAGTTTTGGTTGTTTTAGTTTGGAGTCACGCGGATTAAGAGTATAAATACAGTGAGAAAGAGACACCCTGTACGTCAGAGAGCAAAACAAGGTGCTGTTGTCGCTCCGGATTCTGCCACCAGGTGGCGAGCGTGATCGTGTTTTCTTCATATGCAGCAGCGCTGGGACTTCCGGGTCTTTTGACTGAATCGGATCATACGACTCGGTACCATAAAGAGCCGACTCTTTCCGCCCCAGATCGCCCATCGGTAGTTTTTCTTCCTTAAACCAGACAAAGTATAAGATATTAAGACCGGTGATTGTTCTTCTTGGTTTAGGCTCAGATTATTTAATGTAATCTCACTCTACGTCTAAATAAAAAAGCCAACTTTGAATCATTATTAAATCAGCAAACAAACAAGACGCATAACATAGCGATACGGGGGGAGGGGCATATCTATCTCTCTATCTGTTTATCTCTCTCTCTCTCTCTCTCTCTCTCTCTCTCTCTCTCTCTCTCTCTCTATATATATATATATATATATATATATAT
>JAQLOM010000036.1:12574123-12584536 GCA_030068315.1 Chrysichthys thysi | reverse complement strand
TGACAGGAAGTGAGTGGGAGAGAGAGACAGGGAGGGATCGGGAAATGACCGCGGGTTGGAATCGAACCCGGGTCCCCAGATTTGTAGTATGGTGCCCTAGCCCGCCGAGCCACAGCCGGGGCCCAAGGTCACTAATTGTGATAGTTTCCAAAAAAAAAACATGGTCCAAAGACGCCTGGGGTCACAGACCCCATGGTACCAGAGCAGGGTTAAGTGCAGGGTGGGGTGAGGATACAGAAACAAAGGCTTACCCTCAGGGTCAAGGAGGGCAGCGTGCTGGAGTAGGGCATCCTCGTGGACGGAGACGGCTCGGCGCTGAGGCGAGGGCTTCATGCGAGGCCACGGTTTAGGAAGAGTTTCTATGAGGGGAAAGAGGAATAGTGTCTGTATTCATAAGCATAATACACCACGTGGACATATAAATACAAACAGTGAGTAACTCTTTTTATTAAATAAAGGTGTCCACTTGCATACTATTCCCTCACAAACAACATAAAAATGTATTCACAAGGTTTATTCCGATTATATGTAATTACCCCCATATATTGTTTTAGCACTGTACTTACATATTATCTCCATAGCAAGTCTCCAATTATTCTAAAATGTGATTTTATTCTAAAGTGTGAATTTATTCAGATACAAGTAATGTCAATTTGGATGTATACAAATCCTGTATAATTACCATGCAAGTACAGTCCAACTTCTGTTGAGGTTAATCCATCTTAACATCATGACATCAATAATCATGTTAACATGTTACTAATATTGTACAGGAATGTAATCATCACATTGGATTAAAATGCATATGTCTATTAGAAATCTATTTAACCCTGTAATACCCCGGGCTCATATGTGACCCAAATGTTTATGTCACTCTTATATTCAACCTACTCATTGGTTGATGGACATCCCAGGTGGTCTCATAAGGACCATTTCATAACATGGAGTAAGAAAGGGTTAATAATTAAAAAAAAAAAAAAAAAACCCACACACACACACCTGTTTTAGTGTTAGCTTTTGACTCCGTGTCATCATTTTAGCCAATGGAGATATTTTTCCTCTTATAAGGTGGTCTGGGTCTTCCAGGGTTAAGCCGAAATTAAGTAGGGACGTTGTGCTTTTTCATAAAACTTGCTACTGTAAGCTATCTGTAACAGTGCATTCTGATCATATTACAGTTGCCTGTACAGTGGACATATAATTACGTAGGTATTAGAGACACTTAATATGAACACCTTGGAATTTATACAAATATATGCATACCAAACAATGCATGCACTTTAACCAAAGCCCGTTTGGTACGGCTGCCTCTCAGGCATTGATTTCCATGTTTGAGCTGATGGAGGTAATTAAATTGTCTTGGGTTGAGCCTTATAGAAGGCTGCTACCTCTTAGAGCATTAAGAGCTGCCATCAGGGGAGGTGTTGAAGGAAAGCAGAGATGAGGCCAGGTCCTGTGGCCCTACTGTTAGCGTTTATATCTGTTTAGACAGTAGTGATGGATATCTAGGGAATTTAGAGGGTCTCTGTGCTGGAGTAGGACATTCTGTGAGTGGACAGTGGCTGGATAGTGGACAGTGATGCGGCCACTGCAATACGCCAAGACTGAAACCAGACATTTAATGGAACA
The DNA here is from genome assembly GCA_030068315.1 of Chrysichthys thysi. Classification (NCBI taxonomy): domain Eukaryota; kingdom Metazoa; phylum Chordata; class Actinopteri; order Siluriformes; family Claroteidae; genus Chrysichthys; species Chrysichthys thysi. Next base: position 12,582,907 of record JAQLOM010000036.1, on the reverse strand, counting down.
AACTGCCCTATTTAGTTCTCACTGCAGATTTCACAACCTTCAGAAAGGTTTTAAGGCTGAGCTCTCCTGAGAGGGCCTAAACACTACTAATACAGCTCAGCTCTTTTGCCAAAGATTGGGAAAACCTTTGTGGTATCACCTGGTGTGCTTCATAGGGAAGGAATCACAATTCCCAAGTTCATTTTTTATTTGATACCAACGATAATTATATATTTACATTTCCTTTTCAACTGAGCCAACTTTCTGTGAACTTCTTCGCTATGAAATATTAGAAGCACAATGGGAGTATGGAAACCAAAGATTCTAGAGCACTACGCGCAAAGATGGATTACTGGCCGGAAAATACGTTGATAATCAGGAAGTAGGGAAGTTCGACACTCTGGGCGCCATTTTGGTAAGCTGACCTTTCGTCACAGAGGCCGGATACCGCGGGAAACTTGCGGCATTTTTCTGAAATCGTCTTGTCGTGTCTTGTTTTGATGGATTAGCCTTGTTTGTATTATGATAAATGATGACATCCTGTGTTAAGACGACATCAATAGATTATTTGAGCGGATTGTTTGATTTTTTCCTCAATAATTGGCGATTACAGGCATCGATTTGTTATCTCAGATAGTATTGATAGTAACCTCCTCATGACTGCTTGAATAACTTTGGACAGTTTAGCGTATGTTTTCCAAGAGGTGGCGCTAGCCGTTTGGCGAAACAGATAAGGAATGTTACAGTGGGCATTCCCAAAATGGCGTCCACGGTGATACTTCTGCTTATGACGTAAGTAATATATCTTGCTCCGCTCTAGAATCTTTGATGGAAACAACTTGGGGTTTGGGGGTTTTTTGGGTTTTTTTTTTCAAAGTGCAATATCTGTGTCTTATCAGTCAACAAGTTACTGCATTCAGAGTAGAGAGGACATGTGAGGAATAGATTTGAAAACGTTCCAACTGAAATCTGAGCCGGTCCGTTTAGGCAAGACTTTTATAGCAATCCTATCCATGCTATGTATTTCTTGTTATTAGTGTGTATTGTAGGGTATCATAACTGTAGTCTGGAGAGTAACAGATTCGTGACAGTTTTTGTACAAAATCTCCGTGTACAACTAGCCCTCCTACAAATATGAAACGTCAAAAATCATTATTGACTTTGAATCACAAGACGCACCGTCATGGCAAAAACGAGTTTTTAATAAATTCTTTTTAAAAAAAAAAAAAAAAAAAAAAAAAGAGCTTTTGTTTCCCTTTCATGTTCTTTAACCCTCCCCCTGTTTTCAAATCAAGAAATTATACATTTCTGTACTTTTTTTAATGAATAATATATAAACAAATAAATTTCTAATTTTAGCAAAATGTTAGTTACACACCACTGAATATATTCGAGGTTAAAGGCATGGAAAAAATAGGTTAAAAAGTTTAAAACGTGAATGTGTGTTGAGCGTTTCCTCTTTGGTTTGGTCCTGTTCTACCCGCAGTGTATCATCATCATCATCTCATCACTTACCCGTAATCACCTGCTCATCCAATCCAGAGCTTCCTCTGTACAAAGCTAGTTGAAGGTGTATTTGGGTGCATAATGTGTCACAGAATGGTACTTCTTTAATTATACATTAAATCTGCTTTACTGTCCAATGTCTTACACCCAGGGCTTCATTGGTTCCAGCCCGTCCTCATGAATCCAGAGGCCTGCGCTACGAAGCGAGGTGAACATTCCCAGGATCTCATTCACTTATCTGGCTTCACTAACCCTAACAATCGAGGTCTCTCCAAACGGTACTACGAAGCTGGTTATCAACTCGATTAGACAACCCAGATTTTTGCAATCTAGATGTTCGCGCGTGCACATAAAAGAGGCGGGGTTTGCAGCAGATGGCCAATCACAATCATGGAAAAGAGTAGCGGTAGCAGAGCGGCATGCAGTACTTCACAGCTGAAGAGCAGACAGTCATTTTTCTCAATAATTCTTTTTTTAAATTGATAATAAAAATTAATTAATTATTGTTTTTATATATATAATTATTAATTTAAAAAATAATAAAAATAAATTAATAAAATAAAATAAAAAAGAATTCTTAATTATAATTCTTGCTGAGGATTTCAGAGTCACCCACTGTATACACGAATGACCCACTCACAAAAAACCGCAGCGCCATGCATACTCTCTGAGGGACAGTAAGCGCTCGACTGCGTTGTGTTGCATGGGCAATTTGCGGTTCGAGGAGATCACACAGATATATAAGTGACGCGGACGAAAATCTGTAGCGTTCCAATACATATTCATCGGGAAAGGCCAGAGGGTTCTGCCTGTCTCTAAAAACCTTCACCCTCCTCAGAGACCCTCTCACCAAACCACGCACCGAGCTCTACGGGATCTTCAATAAAAGGACGAGCCATTTTCAAAAGAATTGATTGGTCGGAGGGCGGGGCTTTCATAGGCGCTGATCTCTTATCTGGAACATAAGCTGCTCTGGAGCAGGTAGGCGTTCAGCATAAGTTACCATGGAGATGTACCCCGGGAAGAAGTGAACCCCCTTCGTAGGATGTAAAACCCAGAGTTAACCCTGAAGTTACCGCGATAAGAACAAATCCTGCTTCGTAGCACAGGCCTCTGGTCCAATTCAGTCCAGGTCTATTGAGCTACTAACAAAATAAACTGCTCTTCATTTAACTCATGGGATTCTCAATATATTCCATAAAACACATTCATTTGGCGAAATATTTCCGAGCCTCCTTTCCCTTGCAGGATCAATAAACCAAATCCATCTAGTTTGCTGGGGGAAAAAAAAAGAAGATAAAAACAACTTGAAGATCAGAAAGCTGTCTACTGAAGGAACGCAAGGCATTTTGAAACTTGAAAAGGAGGAAACATCAGACTTTGGGCATAGCCAATACAACACACTGGAACGTCCTGAAAGAGAAAGAAATCCCCGGTGTACTAACAACCAGAAATGGACCGGGTTGACCAAGGAAAACGGCTGATGACAGATATTTGGTGAGAACTGTGACGAAAAAAAACAAAAACAGTGGAAGGCTTTAGACTGGCCAATTCAATCACCACACCTTAATCCAACTGAGCACGGATTTCTCCTGCTGGAGAGGAGTCTGAAGGGAAACCCTCTCCCAAAACAAACTAAAGCTGCATTATAAACCCGGAAAAGCATCACAAAGAAGAATGCGTGATGTCCGTGGTGATGTCAGTGGTGATGTCAGTGCGTCACCAGCTTGATGCAGTTATAGCAAGTAAGCGATATGCGACCAAATATTAATTGGTATTTACTTTAAGACTGTCCAGTCCTATACTTTGGTTCACCTCTAAATTGGGTGGTCTGCCACCAAAGGTTCCATGCTCTAAGTTGTTTAACACAGCTCGATGTAAATATCAGTACGTAACAACTGAAGTTCTGATCTCTCGTCTAATGCATCTTTTAATCTCAAACACAGATGTTTTCAATGCATATCAAACCAACAGTTTTGGCCTCGGATATTTTCAGAGGAACTGTATAAACTGTCTAATAGGCTGTTTATCTGTGTTTATTGACCTCTGCCTGCCTTGCCTATGATATTGGTTACCAGTTAGGATTTGGTAAATAAATTGTTTGCGACTGCTATGACCACCTGGAATGTAGAAGGAAAATTAATGAATGTCTGAACCGCTTCCAACTGTATCACCTAACCCTGCTTTACTGTGACAAAACACAGCGATAGTACAAGGAATCATAACGATTAAAGGAGAAACGACTCAGGATTCCATCGAGCACTCACAGAACATAGTAACCTGCTGGGAGACCATCGGTGAGAATCGGATCATCACGGATGAACAACGGAGATGGTCCTCAAGCTTTTTCTATAATGTACGGTGGCCAACCACCAGCAGTAACTCTCCATATCCCATGCCAGTTCTTACAATGAGACCATCCTGAACCTATCTGATAAGTATGACAGGGCATTCTCTAAATATTACAGCTTCCTACTACAATGCTCATTGGCTTTCAGTGACCAAACCAGTGCCACGTGCCCAGGTACTGCAGAACTCACCGCAGTGATTAACAAGACCAACAGGAACAACCTTAAAGTCGGTCACTCTAATATGGGAATGCCGGGCTAAGGATGTTTCATTTCACTATTTTGATTGAGGATTCGATTATCCAGGGGTTCCTAAAGTTTCGAGTTGGGTTGCTGACTAAGCCCCTTCTTCCCTTGCCACAACAAAGTAACTGCAGAAATCACCTGTCCACCACAAAGATCTACACCTCCAACAAAGTGTCTCTTGTCTTCCCACACAAGTCCTACCCAGATATTGTCCAGAGGACACAGACAGACCTTGTAAGGAAATTCACCCTCTCACGTGAATCCAAGGCGACAAAAGATTACATACAGGAAGCTGTTAGACATGGCCCCGTTCAACCTTCCACCTCTCCTGTGTCTGCCAGCTTTTTCATTTGTGAAAAAGAAACACGGATGTCTGCACTCCTGTATTGCTTAAAGAGGCCTAACAGCACAACAGTAAACTATAATTTCCCTCTCCTGTTGGTTTCTTTAGTGCTTATAGCAAATTTTCTGTCCTCTTCAGTATATGACTCCATATTTTTTTTTTATTTTTGCTAAGCTTCATCCAATGAGTGCATATACATTAATCAGGATAAGAGCGAACCATAAAAAATGGCATTCTTCACCACTAGGAGGCACTGTGATTACCTGGTTATTCCATGTAACTTTGTTACCTCGCCTGACCACATTCAGCATGTCCTGAGACGCTTGCTTCAAATTTCTCGTTTTCTTATGCATACATTACGTAATCATTTATTGTTAGCTGATATAATAAGTTAATGCAAGGCGTAATCAATAATAGAGAAATTAATACTCGTTCCTTCTCATTAGGCCATATTCAGAGTTGAGTGCACGTACTAAGTTAAGCACACGCCCTTATATTTTGACCTTCTCGCACATGTCATACCTTCAGTAACAGACTGTGCTCTTTCGGCTCTCTCCTGGGGGTCTGTGCTGCGCACCCTACGTGGTGAAGGGGCTGGGGGTGTCTCTTTTCGTGGAGAAGGGGTTGGAGGCTCCTGAGACTGGGAGGAAGTTCTACTCTCTGACGCCGTTGTTGGAGTATCTGGAGAGGGACTGGGCTGCCTGGGGATTGGAGAGATGGTCCTGGAGGCCGCAGGAGTCTCACCCGGTGGGATAAAGGTGGGTTTGAGGGCCGGTTTGGGGGGTAAAGGGCCCATAGGTCGCTCCGGGAGGGGAGGGCGTTCTGTGTTGGGTGCTCGCACTGGCCGTCTGGTGTCTGATAACAGATGAAGAAGTCTTAATGATACTGCACGGAGGTAATGATACACAAAGGCAAGTCAGAAAATAAGAGTGTTACTTAAGTGAGTTGTCACCTGAAGAGGTGGACATGGTGCGTGGCTTCATGGGTGGAGGTTCAGGTTGGCTGTCCAGTATTGCTCCTGACACAAACAAGAAAGTTAGTTATAAAAAGACACTCGATTCATGGCAGGTTTAACTCTGCTCTGGTACCACGAAAAAAAGTCAGATTTTTTGGTTGGTCCATATCACAATCTCTGTTCTCATGGCATCATCGAAAAATAAATCAAATGCTTTCAAGGGTGTGTCTGCTCGACCCCCATTCCCTTTCAGCCCTGGTTTCTGTCTGACGATATTTCACATCGGGGTTCTTCTGACAGTTTTTGGCTTCTGTGCCCACACATACCCGTCTTTCCACATATTTTTTATTTAGGTTTATTTTCGCTTGCGATCAAATTGACCCCATGGTACCCGTCACATTGAAGGAACTATGGTGAAGTGAAAATAAACATAAATAAAAAACAAGCAGAAAAACTATGAAACTATCGAACATGGGTCACATACTTAGGAAGGACTTACGAGAAAATACATGGCAGGCGAGGACACTAATCGGGATAGTTTAAAAAAAAAAAAACATGGTCCAAAGAGGGCTGGGGGTCACAGAGACCCCATGGTACCAGAGCAGGGTTAAAAGTACACATTACACAGGGGCAATAGCAAACATACTGGCTCGGCACGGCAATAGCGATACCAAGATAGGATATTCACAGGCTGTAAAATCCAACCTTATTTGTGGCAACAACCCTTTATGTGACTTTTAAAAAAAAAGACCTTACCGAGAATGTTACATCTAATTTGATCCAATTTAAAAAAGTGTCAGGATTTTTTGTATCTAAAATATGTCATTGTGAGCTTTGTGAAGCTCAACTCTGAGAGTCTGTCTCTGTCCGGTGGCTGAGTGGTTAGCACTGTCGCCTCACAGCGAGAAGGTCCTGGGTTCAAGCCCCGGGTTCGGCACGGGCGCCTTTCTGTGTGGAGTTTGCATGTTCTCGCTGTGTTCGCGTGGGTTTCCTCCGGGTACTCCGGTTTCCTCCCACAGTCCAAAGACATGCACATTAGGCGGATTGGCTACCCTAAATTGCTCGTAGTTGTGAGTGCGCCAACTTCAGATGGAGCAACACGTCGGTTGCCGTATTTCCACGGTCGCATCAGATGTCACAATGCTAAGATGGCTTGTGACGACAGCGGACCCTGCATGGCGTGGGACTAATGCTAAGAAGAAGATTCCTCCTTGTGTGTGATCTGGTGATCACTGAAGCTTCTTGGTATTGGAATGACATGTCCAGTCATGCTTTATGAAAGCTGCAGATTATTAAGACAAATCAATTCCTTTTCATTACAAACACACCTTGTTACTTGTACATTTGCTTCTTTTTTTTTATTTTTTTATCACATTTGTTTCAATATGCTTGTGCAGTCTTAATAAAGGATCACATAACATAGCTCCTGGTGATTTCTCACGCACTTGTGCTCAAAAGTTATTCGGTTCATCCAGCTATTCAGGAATATTGTTGCCAAGTGTGTAAGATGAGGTTTATTGGAAGAATTTAATGTAAAATCTAATTTATTTTCCACTAACAAGCGTCCATGTACACCAAATGTACTTACAAGCTTCCACTTAAACCATTTTCTTCTTTGTTTTTATTATCTTTTGTATTACTTTTGCGTTTTATTCGTTTAATTGTTTGCATGGGTTGGAAATCGTCCTTTAAATGGTGAGATTGAGATTGTTCCTGAATAAATCACTCTAACACGTGTACAAATCAGGATTAGTCTCTTGACTTGAAGGTTCTGAGTTTTGGCAATTTTCTTGGTTTTGTATTGCTACAAAAGAAAGAAATGAAATCCCTGATGTACTGGATGAACAACCGGACATGGAACAGGTTGGCCACGGGAAATAAAAAACTACAGATGATCACGGAAACATTATGAGAGCTGTGACGAAAAACCCAGTCAGTATTAAACCTGTCAGTGACATCACCAACAACCTCCACAGGGCAGAGGTGAAGGTAACCCAATCCACCATTCGAAGAAGACTATATAGTGGCCATACCACAAGATTACAATCCACTCATCAGCAGTAAGAATCCTAAAGACAGACTGGAATTTGCAACGAGATTAGAGACAAGTTCTGGAAACAAGATTCATCTCTACCAAAGTGACCGAAAGGCCAAAGTGTGGCGAAAGAAAGGATCTGTTCGTGATCCAAAATATATGAGCTCATCGGTCAAGCACGGTGGAGGTAGTGTCACGGTTTTCCTTGCATGGCTGCTCCTCGAACGGGCTCACTAATCATTATTGATGATGTAACTCAGGATGGTAGCAGCAGAATGAACTCAGAAGTCTACAGAAATGCATCCAATATAATTGGGAGAAACTTAATCAAAACAATGACTTAAAACACATGGACAAGAACACAACATTACATTACATTACATTACATTAGTGTCATTTGGCAGACGCCCTTATCCAGAGCGACTTACATCTATCTCATTTATACAACTGAGCAGTTGAGGTTAAGGGCCTTGCTCAAGGGCCCAGCAGAGGCAGCTTGGCGGTGTTTGGATTTGAACTCACGACCTTCCGGGGGGAAAAAGGGGAAAGTTTTAGACTGGCGAAGTCAATCACCAGTCCTTAACTGAGCACATATTACAACTTCTGAAGAGCAGAGTGAAGGGAGAAACCCCCCAAGACAAACAGCAACTGAAAGAAGTTGTGGGAAAAGCCTGGAAAAGCATCCAAAAGAAGAATGCATGATGCCAGTGGTGATGTCAGGGGACCGCTGGGTTGTTGCACTTATCGCAAGCAAGGGTTATGCAACCAAATATTAAGTGCACTTCATGTTTGCTTAAGACTATCTGTTCCTATGCATTTGCTGACCAAATAGTTGGGTCTGTTCTTCTGCCAATGAAGGTGCCATGTTCGACACTGTTTATCTAGATGTAAATATCAGGAAATGAAACCTGAAATTCTGGTCTTTATGATGTGGGATGCTTGATGTTCATCTTTTGATCTTTTGATACAACTAAACTGACCACCTAACACATGGTTGTTATAATGGTGCCCAAATGAGGATGGGATCCCTTTGGAGTCTGGGTCCTCTCAAGGTTTCTTCCTCTTGTCGTCTCAGGGAGTTTTTCCTTGCCACCGACACTACAGGGTGATCATTAGGGATAGGGATTTTATATATATATAATATACAGTGAACCCCCGCCTATCGCGGGGGTTATGTCCCCTCCCCCCGCGAAAGGTGAAATCCGCGAAATAGTGCTGTCACATTAATTTTATTATTTATATATATATTAAGGCTTTATAAAGCATTCCCACTCTCTTATTAACCTTTCCCACATTCTTATAAACACGTCCTATGCTCTTAAACACTTTCTACTCTCTTAAACAGACGTCATTTTAACAACATATAAAATTC
>JAQLOM010000036.1:12531886-12544496 GCA_030068315.1 Chrysichthys thysi | reverse complement strand
GACGTGTTTTGCTTGATTACTCATGTTTCCCTTACAGAAAGGTACACATTTTCCAAAATCTGCCAGCGTATGTAAATGAGCACAACTGTAGGTGTGTCAGGACTGCGATCCTGCGAGATGCAGCAAAACGTTACATGCAGGTCGTGTGCAAGCGGTCTGATCTGAAGCTTGTGGGACAAATAAATCTTTATTTATTCGAGCGACTACGTCTTTAGTAGCTGTGTGAACAGCGTTGCAGTGGTTTAAATCAGAATACTAGTTTTTTTTAGATTTTGGGAAATAAAACCCACCATGGGAAAAAAATTCCTTAGAAGATCTCAGGAGCCGATACAAAAATAAAATAATAATATAATAAAATAACAAATAATTCAATCATAATGACAGTGTGAGCGGGATTTTTAAAAACACCGCTGGACACACCTGAAGCAGAGGCCAATTATGAACTCGAGGGATGTAGCTGAGGTTGAGGAACTATCAGAGGCCGAATTCACAGGCCGTGCTGACAGTGCTGATATTTCAATGTCTGGTGTTGTTAGGTGTTTCCAGGGGCATAGAGAATGGGATTATATTTAATTTAGTTAAAAATGAAACTCTACATGATCTAGATAACCTACAAATACAGATATTTAGTGCATTAAACAGAGATAGTGTGATTGTGGTAAAAAGAAAAAGATATACAGTGGATGTGACATTGCATCGTCATGAAACAGATTCATCGCTCGCACTGCTACAGCCTTATTCAGGTGGAGCTTTTCTACAAAGTTTTGCACTCTTTTCCACATTGTACACATCTCCCTGAGCTCATGTGAAGTGAGGGATTCCTCAGGCTTTTTCTACGCTAGCGCGGATGTCGACTATACGAGTGAGTCACGATCCCGCAGTGAGAGAGAGAGAGAAGTTGTGATCACGTGAGGCTCGGCAGACGAAGCGTACGCGTACTACTCGTACTACGAGACCTCGCCAAGTCGAAATTTATTAACAATTTTGTTGCTCGTCTTACAAAACACTCGCAGACCGAGTTAATCACAATCCAAGGTTCCACCGGATTTAAAAAGAAGGTCTGTCTCAGGTATAATAGCCTCTAGATAGCTGGTACCTCAGGGCTTCTGGAAGTAGTCTCGTCCCAGACAATCCAACATACTTCAGCTCCATACTCCTGGTGAAAAAGTCTCGGACACTTCGTGTCACCTCCCGTACTTTCCTGCAATAGACATCCGGCTTAAGCTCTGTGCGTGTTAAAGAAGGAAGCTGATCTGGATGTATGATAAGGTTTCAGAGCTGTGCTGATCTTACCTATGGGAGAAAGTGTTCTTGGAGAGATTGAGGTGGGTTAAAGTAGTGCAGCAACCAGCAGAGAGAGACACAAAGAGCTATAGAGAGAGAGAGAGAGAGAGAGAGAGAGAGAGAGAGAGAGAGAGAGAGGGAGGCCAATAAAAACTTAGAGACACACATCATTTTCTGACATGAACAGAAGCTATGTGGTCAACACGTGGCTCTTCAGAATGATGAGATGCTGAAGATTTTACTCACAGTGTCTAAAGGGCACTCGGTAGAGCTGAGGTCCAGATGGCACACGACGTTGGGGGCCGACAGGAACTTAAAGAGACTCTAAAAGAAGAGAAGGCCGGATTCACTGACATCATGGATATGGTTCACAGACAAGGCATGTGGGGTTTTTTGTATCCAATAATATTCAATGCAGGACGAAAAAAAAATACTAAAATTTCTTTGTATTATCTAGCAATATTAAGCATTCTATCCTTTTTTGGCGCCTTTCATCTTTCACATTTCATCAGCTTATCTGTTCGCCCTAAAAAACTGTGCTGGCATCTATTGTAATTCACCTTACTCTCAAACAGGGCGCGGCACGGTAAGAAGGGCCGGGGTTCGAGCCCCAGGTGTGGCGTTTGCATGTTCTCCTTGTGACTGCGCGGGTTTCCTCCGGGTACTCCGGTTTCCTCCGACAGTCTACAGACATGCATGTGCACATGCTTTCGGGCCCGCGGTAATTGACTAAAAAAAAGCTGCTGTGGTGCACCTGCCTATAAAATCCACGGGTGAAGTTAATAAAATAAATAAAGTCTGTTTATTTGAAACAGGGGGCATTCCTTATTCATGCCAGGAGCTGCTCTGGGTTTAAACTCAATAATCCAGAAGAGCACATCTGCTGATTGAGTTCACTTAGGCATCATTACATCTTCTGTGAACAACACCAGTGAGAAACCCAAGCGGGAGTCGGCAGTCAGCAGGAACCTGGCTCAGCCGAAGCCGGCTAGACATCTTCAGTCGACGTATTTCACGGGAAATTAATAAAATATGTGAAACGAATTACCATCATATGTGACTCGTGTACGGTTTTGTACGGCTTCCTTTAACCTTTATCTCTCTGTTTCTTACCACGGCGTCCTCTGTAGACAGACATCCTGCGTTCCCACTCAGGTCCAGATGTGTTAGTGACTTTGAGAACGATTTGTTCTGGTGGAGCACCTGAGCGAGACTGCCCAGTCCTAACGGATATCCAGAAAAAAGCATGTATTTATTATATTTCTGTATAATCATAGCCCTGAAATTGAACTTCAATGCCAGCATCTACACTGTGGCAGCATTTAGTGTCTTTTAGTCACAGAATTAACCTGCAGATCTGCATAATATTGTAATTGACCTTAACCTCCCATAAAGAGTGCCTTATTGACTGTATTGGGGAAACTGTGTTTGTATTTACATCAGCGCTGATTTATGGAAGCTCTGTTTTCACTGCCGTTAGCCGATTGGTCCTTCTACAGAATACTACACTAGGTGTTATTCGGGCACTTATTCACTTGGCACGTGAACTTCCTTTGCTTAGAAATTCTACTGTTCTTGTACCTGACTTTTGCACTTGTTGTATGTCGCCCTGGATAAGAGCGTCTGCTAAACGCCTGTAATGTAATGTAATGTAATGGGTTAAATAGTGATAGTAGCCATACATATTTGCATGACATTTGTGAGCCTGAGGTACCTTTAGGAGAGAGAGAGATCTTGGACAGATAGAGCTGGCTGAGGCCATAAGACAGTCGTGCCCAAATCTGACTGAGTGCCATTACCCCTAAAGGGAAAAAACCAGAAAGAGCAGGACATTAGGAGAATGACCAGGAGAATTATCATCAAATGTATTGTTAGCAAAACTCAAACGTTGTGAATGGGGAATCAGTCAGCGTTCAGTTAATGATTTGCATTATTTTAACAGTCGGGAAGATATGTGCAATATAAGTACTCCTAAAATACTCCTAAAATGATTCATCTACAAACTCCATCAAAGTATGAAAAAGAGTAAGTTAGACTGCTGGCTGTGTCTGGATCAGCATTGTGGCACACAATGCTTAACGTGTGTGAGATACAAACTGGAACCTGATCCTGGAAGAGACAAAAGTAGCACACAAGTACCTTTATCCTCTATGGGGTTGGAAGACAGGTTGATGGCACGCAGCGCCGAGGAAGGCTGGTCATGAAGAGCACAAGCCATCTTTACAGCAAAATCCCTAAAGCGTAGTTCAGAAAGCAAGAGTCTGAGATGGGAATTAGACCGTTTTGAGCTATAATCTGCATTGTGAGCTATATTCAGGCCCTGATATATTGAGGTTTGCACGTGTAGAAGCGTGTGCAAACTCGAGAAGAGCAGGGGAAAAAAAACCCAAAAAGGCGTGAGGCGTCATCCGGGTAATTACATAAAGGTGCAAAAGACACAGTGCAAATTGAATAATTTTGTGTGTTCAAATTAGTATGACAAAAGGCCAGGGAATAAATTATAGAAATGCAAGTCCACCAGATGAAAGCAAAGTTATCCAATTGACTAAGCTGTAAGATGGTTTCATATCAGATATTCACCATACACTCAGAAATCTGCAGCTAACAGCACCAAATCACATCTTTGGAAAGATTTTTATTCCCATATTCGTTTTTTTCCAGACTCACACCACTTGGTCTTTTCATGACTTTTCATAACTTCACTATAGCCTCAATATACTGGGTCACTGTTCGATCTTTAGAACTTAACCCTGCCTTTTCATTGATATATTATTAGATTTGTCTGTAATAGAGATTTTTAATTTGCATTATTTTTGATGTCCGTTGCTTTTAAGCTGAATTGTAATGCACATAATAATTAATTTCAGTTTGAAAATGCCATGTGCTTTATGACCCTAACCCTAAATCACTTTTTTTTTTTTACTTAAAGGTCCACCATGTAGGATTTAAGGCTTTAATCTGTTAGCAGAAATGGTATATGTGACCCGTGCTGGCAAAATGAGTCGGAATGCGCATAGCCAAGAGGCAAAACATGGTTTCAGTTGAAATGAGATTTTCTCAAAAATGAGTCCAGAAAGCCCTCATTTATTGATCCGCATGATAAAACAGGAAGAAAAACATCCCAAACTACTTTTATTTTAAGGTTTTGTTCATGATGTTCATTCGTATGTCTTCATTAATTAGTCCTTTGTCGTAATATTCCTTGATAAATCCGTGTTTTTCACCGTGCACTCACGGCGAGACGAGGGAATCCCCCTACCCATGTTTGGTATCGTTGTAAGCGTAGTTCCTCTACTTCCTGATAATACACATGGAATTCCCAGTGATGCTTTTATGATCCGATGGGAAGCGAGTTTCCAAACCCCGTTAGACGTGTTCGACTTCAGTTGGATGTACCTCGGTCATTTTTTGTCCGATTTCAACAAACCAGGCCTCATTTTGAAGGTCTTTAGACGGACAACGTGGAAAGAACAATAACTCCCTTTGGAAAATTTCCTCATTCCGACTCATTATGCCAGCACGGGGCACATATAGTTTTCATAAGTATGTTTTCATCCATGTATAATAACCTGTACCCATGAATCACTGTGTTTTTGTAAGCTTAGAATGAGCCCTTTATATCCACATAGGGAGCGGGTCCACCTCTATGGAGACACCATGTTTCACCACTACGGTAGCCCAGAATGGACAAACCTCTAGGGAATGCAGAGGAAGTTGCAGCGGAAATCCACAAGGAAGCACCGAAATGATGCCAGAGAAGAAGAAAGGAAGAAAAAAAGAAGAGGAGTCAGTGTTTGTTGGTGCTGGCTAACAATGTGAGAAGCCACATTTTGGGAAAGCACGAGATAAGGCACCTGATGGCCTCAGTACTTTCTAATACAGACTTGGAAAGTAGCTAAGTGCATTCTACAGGGTGAGGTCACTAGCCTGACTCGGGACTCGGGTTCACACACACACGGACAATTTAGGGCAGTCAATCCACCTAATGTGCACGTCTTTGGCATGTCCTTTGGGAGGAAACCAGAGTACCCAGAGGAAACCCACGTGAACATGGGGAAAACATGCAAACTCCATACGGGCACTCGTGCCGAACCCGGGGCTCGAACCCAGGACCTTCTCGCCGTGAGGCCCTGAATCCTACATAGTGGACCTTTAAACGCAAACACTCGTTATGTATTTTCGAAACTCCTGCACTGACACCTCTATAGGCAGTAAATCTCCCAGAGTAAACTTGACAGAAATGGTAGAAAATGTACTCTATGCCAGAAAGCATTTGTGTAGAATTTCTTCAACTTGAGTACATTTTACTCGGGCAAATTTAGTGTGCACGAGATAAAAGTGACAACCTCAGAGGGGTGAAGTGTACGCAGATATTTGGAACAGTCTGTAAGGAAGTGAAACTCCTGTGGAGTACCAGTGGGTGTTTCGACGGGGAGCCAGTTTGCACTCACGCTTTAAGTCCACTGGTCTCCAGGCTCAGTTCCTGCAGAGCTGTGGATCTGCTAATGAGGTAGATCACTTGCTCCTGAACATCTAGTGTCTACGCACACACACACACACACACACACACACACACACACACACACACACACACACACACACAAACACAGGAAAAGGAAAAAGACTTCAATCTTACCCACAAGGTAACAACGAGCCACTCTTACACACAGAGGAGGTGGAACAAATTCTTCCTTTTTCACTTTTTCTCACGATTGCTATCTCTCCAACCAAAGAAACCAAACACAACATGCAGTTCTCACAATAAGAAAACAACAGAGTTGGACATGACAACTGAACCGACATGTTATTTGGATCGTTTAGTACATCTTATGACATGTTGCTATTCAATACCGGTGGCTGAGAATATCCAAGTATACCAGTTTAAAATCTTTGCTGTAGATCTTGGTGAACCACTGGTTGAAGGACAGCGCACCTACAGCCAATGCCAGATCTCTAATTGAGAGAAAAAACCCAATGCTGAATGAGCCATTTATCCAAACACAGTACACAAGAATTTGTTTTCACGTGAACGTGTAATGATGTTTCCTTGAACATTGATATGAAATCCATAACAAGACAAAAAGACGCCACTAACCTGCTCTCCAAATGACTGAAGTCCAGGAGGTTGAATTCCCGACAATTCTGAACATGGTAGATGTTGTCGACATCCTACACAGCAGTGGTAAGATCCATTAACAACAACGTTCTGAGCAATGAGGCATCGTTACGTTTTAAAGAAATTGAATGTTTCTAAGGAGCAATGAAGCGCTCTGACCCACTGGACCTCCTCGCGGCATGGGAAGTCGTTAAAGTCGCAAAGCGCGGCGTAAGTGTCTGAGAATCCCCCTGCCAAGGAGAAAACCGGCAATTACAAATACTTCAACAGTGTAGGACACTGCGTTTCAGTAAGACTGCTTAATATTGCCAAAGATACTGCATTATCTCAGGACTGAAACCAAACCACCTCCAATATAACAACAGATGAAAGAGCAGCAGGTTCTGAGGTGTTTGAGGAGAATATGATCTCGTTTTTCTCTAAGCTCGTTCAGACAGAGTGTAGATTTGTCCTGAGTGTCATTATAATCTGGTGTACAAACACTAAGATGATGATGATGATGCTCCAGTACAGACCACATGGCCTCTGCGCTCCGTTCAGCTGCTCTTCAACTTTGGACGCCAGACCCCACAATCTCTCCTGAAGATCAGGAGGAACTTTCTTTAACAGTTTCCTAAGAAAAGAGAAAAGAGAAAAAAATCATCCCCAAAATGTCGCCCTTACAAACACAGGAAATGCTGGCGCTAGTCTTAGCATGAGTCACTAACCCGAGGTTTATTAATATTTTCCAAACTGGAGCAGTCTGCGAGTCTGGTTTCCAAACTGGTGCGCTGCACACGCAAGTGATTCTCCAGCCACAATCTTTTTTTTTTATTATAACTACAATTGTTACTTGTAAAGGTCAGCATGCGTCCTAAACAGGAAGTGATGAACTGTGACGACGTGTTAAGATACTCAGAAAGCTCAGTGGATGTCCACTTACTTAAGCTTAAGATTTTACAGACTGCTGATGTGTACCAAGCTCATAACTATGCACAAACTAATGCAGTTTCTTGGAGGGGTATTCTCGGGCAACTAAAATGAGTTGTTTCCCTCTACGAGCCAAACAGCATGAAAAATCCTGACAGCTACCCTCATCACTACGACGTAGCACAAAATCTTGAGGTTGGGTGTTGTCTGCAGGCTGCTCGCTCACTCACCCTGGGGACGAATCGGGGAAGATTTTCTTGAGTGATGCCGCCACATGACTGACCACAGCCTCCAGATCCTCCACTGACATCAGGCCGAGAGAATAGATTTGTCTGTCCGTTTCGATAGTCACCTGGTACACACATATACACACGCAGGAAGAGAAGCGATGCAGGAGAACTTCGACTTGCATGTATTTTCGACTCTAAATCCGAACAGAAGTCACACGTTCAGACCACACAGGTGAAGAAGCAGAAGAGCCCAACGGAGCGGTGTTTTTAGGGCAGCGAGCACAGAGATTCTGAGAGGTGTGTCTACAAACATCATCATGACATACCACAAACCAGCCCACAGGATCCCTGTGTGAACTAACGCAATGTGAAACTAAGTGAAGAGGAAAAGAGCTCTTTACACCGAACACATTTCCTCTTTTGCAAACAGAGCGGCCTGGATTTCAAATGTCCCCCACGGTAGGACGCATTAAGTACAAACCTTTCATTTTTATTCCACATAAATATGTACTGATAAACCTGAACCTAAAATATATCGTAGCTGGAGCATGCTAGGTTTTTCTTTTCTTTTTTTTCACCTTTTAAAGAGGTCCATTACGCTCAGCTGTTTTCAGTCCTACACTTATGAGTCACCTGTCCACAGGCAAATCAATTTCTGTCAAATGAACTGTACAAATATCAGCTTTCCCCTTTAAAATGTCAAATTAAAATGACTTTAATGGAAGAATAGGCATGTCTAATAAGCTGGCCACTTTGGGCGCTTTGAACAGTATCCAGTATTTTGTGTATTTCGAAACATACTGGCAAAAAGAGTTAGCATAATTGCATTGTGTAAAGGAATTTTAAAAAGTCAACGTCAAAAACAGGTCACGCCTGAAAGACGTGAATCGAGGTGATTTATGATGGGACAATCAAGCAGAAAGAAAATGGTGACCGGAGCTAATCCCAACACAAGGCTGACAATCGGCTACATTTATTCTGGGCAGATGTGATGTACTGGCGTGTGCATAATATAGTAATGTTGTAATAAAGAAATATACTAATATATAGTGATACAATAGTAACGTAACATAGCAGTGCAGTAATATAGTATAGTATACTCGTAACGGCTGGGCACAGTCCTGGATGGGTGAGCAATATGGCCGAGTGTTCTGAAATAGGTTCACATCACACGCATAAAACTAAAACATAAAACATACCTAGGGTTAGGTATGCATCTTGTGGGAATCTGACCATGTAGAATCACTTGGTCAAGTACAAAATGTCTGCCAATCACAAGATATTACCTACAAGAAGTCTGTTAATCTACAGTCTGGGCTAGAAAAAGTTCAGCCCCAGGGTCTACTGCAGGTCTCACCATCACGGTGCCCATGGGTACCAGGTAGTCCTCCGGGAGCCTATAAGGCACCCCCAGTGGATGGTCTAAAAATGACCAGCGATGGCGCTGTACTAAATTCCACATCGTGAATGAATTTTTTTTTTTATGTTTTCATACGTTTTAATACTTGTTTAAGTGTAGAACAGAACAAACAACAAAAAGGTTTTCTCAGGTTTTCATTTAAGATGTTGTCTAATCATTAAAAAAAGACTTTGATGGGCCAAAGTTTAGCTGCTGTCGAGCTGATTACGGTGGATAGCCCCGCCTACAGTTAGCCAAACACTGGTACGGTGATTGAGTAATTATACAAGCGTAATCTAATAATAGCCATCGATCGATTATGTTGGAGAAGAAGACGTACCACTGCAAATGACGCTGGAGATGAAGACGTGCCACTTTCAGGGGGAATGGGAGGACGAGTTCTTTAGTAAAGTAAATGAAAGAAGTGTGGGTCCGATTTCTGGGGCTGCTGTAGCTTTCTAAGGGGAGATATTTTTCTGCACAGATCTTTAAACAGCAGCTACCTCGTGAGCTCAAAGCAGCTTTGGGCCTTCGGGGCCTGAAACACTCAAAAGGTGAAACCGAAGTGTCATTTAGGGCTTTATATTACTGCACACTCACTCATCATGGACCGCTTAATCCAGTTTAGGGCCACGGGGGGAAGCTGGAGCCAATCCCAGCTGATTTAGGGCGAGAGGCGGGGCTTAGCCCTGCTAACCCATTTACACCAGAAAGCACAGGTACATCGTAATAAACAGATATGTTCTCAGGAAAGTGTTCTGATTAGATGGAAATATTTCGTAGGTTTTATAAATGCTGGTAAGTATAATGAATCAAACTTCTCAGGAATTTGGAAGCGTGTGGGTCGGACACTCTATCCAGCATCCATCCTGTATATACTGTAACCTATATAAATGCAGCACACTCTGTGTCCATACATGACTACAGGTACGTCTCAAAAAATTAGTTTCTGTTTAAAATCTCCTTTTTTTTTTTTTTATTGGTCTTATGTAATATTCTAAAGTAATATTCCTGAGACGCTGAATTTTGGGTTTTTATTATCTGTAGGCCATAATCACCATAGTACAAGAAATAAAGGCTTGAAATATTTCACTCTACGTGTAACGAATCTACACAATATACGAGTTTCACTTTCTGAAACGAGTGACAGCAAATATCGCACTTTTTCACGGCATACAGATTTTTCGAGATGTACCTGTAAACGTAGCCATCCCAGGTTTATGGGCGAGCGTTTCATGGGGGATGTTTAAAAGTCAACAATACACATATGGTTTCTAAACCCATGTGTGCCATGTGGTGTGGGAAACAGGATATCTAAAAATATACTGCACCATAGTGTGGAGACCTGAAACCTTCACACGAACATTCGCACACAAACGATGATCAATTAAGAACCCCCGTTGGTAACCTCGCTGCGGGAAAAAGAGGTGGGGGGGTGGGGGGGGTGGACTAGAGGAAAAAAATGTATTTTACCTGATCGTGACTCTCAACGCTGATGGCATAGATCTCTAAATAGCTGAAGGAGCTCTCCACCTGCAGCCAGACATTACACTACAGTCAGACATCAACACATGTATACACACTCAGAAACCATAAGGACTCATGAGTTAATAAATGACCGTGTGCGTGTGTGTGTGGTGGGGATTCGGGGGAAAGGCCAGGACATGAAAGTCAAATACAGAAGCTGGGTTTAGAGGCATGAAAACCCACTTCTGCTTCCTTTTCAGCATTACTCACATATCATCTCATATCAATTACATGCACATCCTGTATTATTTAGTCTTCGCCTTAACAGTCATCATGCAACCAGGACGTTTCTCTCGGCGTTTCTCCAGCATAATCAGAGGACCAGTAAGGTTGATTTTCTTCTTGTGCACTGTTGGTTAATGCGAGCGATAAGCCGTAGATCCTTAGTGTTTGCTGTGCGCCTGCTGTGTTTATTCGCTCAGAGGATTGGAAGCTTTGCTCAGGGTTACTGTTTTACTGTTCACAGCATATCCTCGTTCCAAAGCCGTAAAGCCGCGTCGGGTGATGGCGCGGTTATGTTTTATAATTTCAACAGGCGCGTTTAGAAAAGCGTACCTTGGAAAACGTACAGAATATCCTGTATGAATTCATTCACACACGGGAAAAAAAAAATATATAAATATATATCAAAAAGTAAAACAGATGTGCGTGTCATTTCTTTCAGCACCTGGAAGCAGGAGCGTACAAAGCCGTAGAGAATCGATACTAAACCGATCCCGGAGTCCTGACCCAGAACTTCTGACTTCGCGACATTCAACACACTTGTTAGGAGCACCATAAAACACTCGTTTCCTGGTTAATTAACACGGCGTGGTAGTCAGGGTACACTCCAACTTTGGAAACTTTGACCATGAACATCAAGCAAGCTATTAGGTCAAACTCCACCTCGATATATCATCATGTTGATACACGCACTGTCCAATTTATTAGGACCACGTGCACACCGGAACCTTCATGCAGTTATCTAATCAGCCAATCATGCAGCATCAGCGCTATACATAATATCATGTAAATACAGGGCAAGCGCTTCGGGTAATGTTTACATCAAACATCAGAATGGGGAGAAAGCATGATCTCTGGGGGTTTTTTTTTTCTTTTTATCTGTGGCATGGTTGTTGATACCAGATTGGCTGGTTTCAGTATTTCAGAAAGTGCTGATCTCCTGGGATTTTCACACGCAACAGTCTCTAGAGTTGACGCAGCATAGCACGAAAGAGAAAAAGAAAAAATATCCGTCTGCAGGATGAAGCACCTTCACCAGAGTGATCCTTCTAACCCAAAGGTTATGACCACACTACAAACCTTGAAGTGAATGGGTTACAAAAGCAGAAGACCCCATCAGGTTCTACTACTATAAGCAAAGATCAGAAATCTGAGGCTGTCGTGGGTGCGTGCGCGCAGAAACTAGCCAGCTAAAGACCAGACAGCAGCAGATTCTTCTTCTCGGCTGACAGGAGTGGAACCTGATGTGGTCTTTTACTGTTGTAGTCCGTCCACCTCTAGGTTCAAGGTTTTGTCCATGCTCTGATGCGTTTCTGCTCACACAGTCACAGACATGACCATTTTTCTGATGTTTGATGGGAACGTTAATTGAAGCTCTTCATCTGTATCTGGATGAGATGCTGAGACTAGGATTGGCTGCTTGCAGTGTGGTTTAAAGAAAAGTAGGCGGTGAGTGTACACACTGGGTGTAACCCTAGGTTGTTTAAGATTGATTTTAAGGTTTTTTAGGTTGTTTAAGAAGGTGGTAAGAAACTGGAGACCTGTGAGGAAACCCATGCAGACACAGGAGCTTGAGAACATGAAGAGAAACCCTGGAGCTGTCCAGTAGGAACACTAGACAGAAGTTGACAGCACGCCGTATATAGAGTATAAACACACGTGTTGTGCTGAACCCCAATATGTCCTACACCTATAACCTTCTGTGCTTCTATAATGATGGATATGAATAGTGTCTAGTGCTTTCCAAAGCTGGAAAATGACCAATATGGTAGTATTTCCTCTGTTATTTGATGATATATACACTCAGCAAAAAAAGGAACGCCCCCTTTTCAGGACTGTGTTTTTTAACAATAATGTTGTAAAAATCCAAATAACTTTACAGATCTTCATTGTAAAGGGTTTAAACAATGTTTTCCATGCATG
>JAQLOM010000036.1:12515904-12531161 GCA_030068315.1 Chrysichthys thysi | reverse complement strand
CTCTCCATTGTGTCATTACCTGTCACAGAGAGAGAGAGAGAGAGAGAGAGAGAGAGAGAGAGAGAGAGAGAGAGAGAGAGAGAGAGAGAGAGAAATGATTGTGTACAGAGCTCCATCTGCTGGTGAAGCAACTTCAGTTCAACAACTGCAGAAGGGTGTTGTCCATACAGATGGTGCATAATAGGGTGTGCCACAGTTAAAAAACAAAATTCTCTCTTGTCTGAACAATAAACTGCTCAGTTTGTGTGTATTCCCCCCATATAATCTGTGTATTTGGGAAATCTGCAACTTAACATGACCTTTCAGCTATTCTCAAGTCTTCCCACAAATTGTCATTCAGATCTGTGGTCAGGGCAGACTAACATGGGTTTATTTCTAGGTTTACGCTGTATTTGGCTCCATCCATCCATCCATCAAACCGTCTAACCTGTGCACATTCTCAGCCAGTGCTGATTAAAATCATCTCCACAACATGCGCTGGCATAAATCCGGGGCAAATACTGCTCATTATGTGGAGGCCTAACACTGATTTCTTGCCTCCATTATTAGATACCGATAATCCATGAGTATTTTCTAGCTTGTTAGAAGGCAATGTGATCCTTTTATGTCTCATGAGGAGACATACCACAGATGGGTATCATCAACATTATGTCATTTTCGATGAACGTGGATGAGGATTTCTTTTTTACACATTTTACCACCCAGTAAAGTGAGCAGATCGAACTTGGCAAACGCCCTGAAACAGGGCCGGGTACACACCCATGACTACGTGATGCTACCACCATCAGGCTTCACTGTGGAGATGGTATTCTCAGAATAATGTGTGGTGCTAGGTTTCTGAGCATGCTTTTTTTTTTTTTACCAAACTCCAAACAGGATATGAATTTTTAATTTTTTTCAATTATCTCCCATTTAACTTCAGGGCTTTTAGAGTGACCCTTGGATTCTTTGATTAATGCTGTCCTTGCCCAGACACGAACATTTGGTGGACAGCCTCCTATAGGCAGGATCTTTGCTGGGCCATTTCCCGTCCTTTTTAAATAATGAACTGGATGAGGTGCGGCAGGATGTTCCATATTCTGGTAATCATTCTTTTTTATTTATTTATTTATTTATTTATTTTTACAATCAAACCCTTATTCACATTTTTCAGAACTTTTGTCCTAGACTCATTTCCATTGCTCCTTAGTCTATTTGTTTGGGCACTTATTTATTATGGGATATTTTTTTTTGTAGGTGCATGGCATACATTCCACAGGAATCTTTCCCCTTTCCAGGCTGTAATTTTGTGGAAAATGTGGGAACGCTCAATTGGAGGTCAATACTTATTCGAGGCACCATGTCTAAATAATAAAAAAAAAAACCAAGTAGCAAATAGGCATCTACTGTATAATAGCTATCATTATAATTGTCACTGTCATAAGATCACTAAGAATAAGCCAATAAAATGGTGAACACTTTGGCTGGACATATCACAGAGTCCTGGGGATGAATAAGCGTGAAAAGCTAAGGTGTATATTAAGGCTGCAGGATGGCATTCCCTTGGATCTACAGGACTCTTACGAGAATTTAAGCTTCAGAGTCTCTAGTTCTCGATTAACTCACGCGGTAGAGTTTGAAGCCCGAAACAAGCACCATTAGCCACTAGCCAGCTAACATTAAGATTGGGAGCTAAAACACAGCAGCAAAAAACCCCAAAAAACAGCCATGCCAAATATTGAACTTAAACCTCAGTGGAATTCTACAAACTCTCTTCGTGTTGTATACTCTATTTCCACGTACGTTTCGTACATGTCGCAATACATCACCCATTGTCTCATTTTCTTAGCAGAATATAAAACGTAATGAGGGTTGAGGGGCAGCCAAAGACGTTCGTGCAGTCCTGGAAGTAACTTTTAAATGCCCAAAGTACAGAAAAACACACCAAACCGCCCCACCGTTAACCACGAAACAGTTTGTGAAATACATAGATGCATATTGCCCACACCAGAAACAAACACAAGGAGTAACTGACTTGCTCTTGCCCAACTTGAATGAGTTTAAATTGCACAAAATAAATAAATAAATAAATAAATAAAATGTATTTTTTTTTAAAAATGCATGAGGCAACAACATAAGCATTTTTAAAAATTATTATTATTATTATTATTATTATTATTATTATTTATATTAAATGTAGACTTACAAGGACTCTGCCTTCTGACCGATCCCTGGACTGGTTGAGTTGCACAAACCTCATAAAGTGGACCCTCTGAGGTTTCAGCAGTTGAATAATACCATCTGACACACACACACACACACACACAGCATCACATACAAGGAAAAAAGGAAAAACAAAGTAATGATGATTATATAAATGAAGTAGTTCACAGACAAAGAAAAGCAACCAGGTGGTAAACTCATGATGGATGCTGCACAATCACCAGGTCTACACACAACGTGGTTTATCATTACAACAAAGCTAGTGAGAAAGCAGTACTAAAGCTGAATACCTTTCAGGCAGAAGGGAACCTCTGTTGGAGACGCCATCACACCCTAATCTGCTCTGTGTGCACGAACAGGGTGCATAGAGGCCAGCAACGGCAGATCTTACAAAGTGCAGGTGAAATACACACATACACACTCACATCCTGCTGCACAGTGATTCATGCTCATGGTACAAAAACCACAGGAAGTGACAACCTTATGCTTACACTACATAAGGGTGCCTATTAGACAAACGTTATGTGTGTGCTTACAAAGCGCTTCTGCACACATCGCTTGTTTTATTATTATTATTATTATTAATATATATATTTTTTAGATAAGAAAGACTTCTTCAGAAATGACTGAGACATTTTTAGTTTCCTCAAATTCAACTTTTCTTAAATATGACAAAAGACTGACAAAAAATGGTCCCCAAGTACGAACCCTGACAGCCAAAGTACGTCTACCAACATCAGCACGCTCTTTAGACGTCAGCATTATTATTATAAAAGTCATTTTCTGTACGTTTCATTTACATGAAATAGAAAAATAACCTATAAACAGTCTCGAGTTTCTGTGTAACTGCCTGGAGTGTAAAGAGTTGAGAATTACCGGTAGTTATACTAGATTTTAGAGCATCAAGACTAATAAGAGTGTAGCTGAGGAGAGAACTTCTCCCTCCGTTCTCTCCAAAGGACGGGTTAACGGGTCTTCGCAATAGCGCCCCCTGGCAGAAAGACCAAAACAAAGACCCTGAGACCTTGACGTTTGTCGCACTCTGGTGAAAGGTAGATTACTCTTGGGTTATAAAACCAATAGACCTGAGTCTTTATGAAAGATTATTACTTTTTAACAACCCGATAAAAGCAACACTGCTACAAGGCAGGTTTTCAGTTTTTGGTTAAAGCAACAATTCCCATGTGTGCTTTCTTTGATGTGTAAATAACATCCATATGAAGCTTAGGGAATAGGGGGAAAGCTGAGTGAACAGTCCTTGATGTAGTATGACCTCAGGTCCTGCTGTTCTAGCTCACCTCCCTGTAGGAGAACTTTACAGGACAACAGACATTAGGAGAATACAGATGATGCAAGATGAGCTGACTACAAGTCATTTGCCTGAAGCTGGATGGACAAACGATCACGTCTCAGCAGTTAAAGCTGAGTAAAGGCAAGGAGGGGGAGAAAACAAACAAACAAACAAACAAAAAAACCCCATCATACTAGAATAGGACAATATTATTTTATTAGCTGTACAGCAATACATTCTCCACATTTTTCCTATTCCCTCAAAACCCCACCCAGCCATAATAAATGTCTTTATATGTTGGTTTTCTGATCACTGTAAAATTCACACAGGTACAGCTAGGTACAAAAAAAGGTGGGGGGGACGGGACAAAACAAAAACAAAAAAAAACAAAACAATAAATCAACCTAAAATTAAGAGCTTAACAAAAGAAAAACGTGAATGCAAAATACAGGTAGGGAAAAGCATTCTGAACCTGGAAAAAAAATGTTCATAAAATGAGAGGCCTTCTATGTGTGAATTTTATGAACTAACTCTATGCAAAACGCTTCATCCAGAACAGAATGCATCAAAATGGCTTCGTCAGGCTCGAGCTGGGCGGACTGACCATGATCTGAACCGAAATGTGAGAAACTTGCGTTTGCCAAAGGCCTTTTTCTGGTTTGTTAATGACGAACTCGAGCACGTCTGCATTCATACAGACTCTGAAACTTAGGGCGTAGCCTGCACCCAGTTATAGAACTCGGTGCTCGCCCAATATTGGCCGATTTTGCCCACCGGTCCGTTTTCCTTCCTTTACAGTGTCAGGATCTAAAAGCCTGGTTGCCCGATTACACGTTAGCGCTACGCCACTCGAGAGCTAAGCTTACCGTGACCAGTCTCGAAACCAACATGAGAGTGTGCACTGACAGAAACAAGCTATCGACTCTTATCTTTCTATCTTAATTCATCATAGAGGAGAATATCTAACTCCCTCCCTAAAAAGCTGAAAACAAACCCAGGTGACGTTAGAAGCTGTACAAGGCCAAGGGGGGAGAAGGGAGAGCAGGGGGAAGAGAAAAAAGAAAAAAAAAGAAAAAAAAAAAAGAAAAGAAAAAGAACCAGGGCATTTACATGATCTTATACCATTACACCCTTGTCGAGATTTAAAATTCTTCAGCAGCATGTTTTTCAAATGTCTACTGCTTAAAATGTCATCGCACCAGCATTCAAGGTCATCAACGCGCTTGAAAAAGATTAAAATGTTCATAATAAAACAAAAACAATAATAATAAAAAACAAAAGAAAACCACGTATTTACACGCAAGACCGGCCAAGCTTACTCTTCTTTTGTACAATGTAATCGATCTCAATTTTTTTAAGCTATTTCGAACGTGATGGATGGAGCTCCTCCCCGGCCATTCAATTATATGGCTGTATTTCTAACCTCTTCTCCCTTATCGATAATAATGCAGTGAAAGCAATAAGAAAAGCAGAGAATAAAAGTCGTTGTCATGTGTGTCAGATATTAAAAGGATATTGGTTGGGTAAAATGCCCATTCTACAACAGTGATAGAAAGGCTAAATATCAAGGCTTGAACAGGCCCGCCAACTTTTACTTGTCAAATATTGCCATGGTAAATGTAATAGATCAGAGGCTGAAAGAATATCGGCATGTTAGACAAAAACATCTAAATGTGTGCAGTTCACTACAGGAAATATGAGGAACCAATTACAGTCACGGGATTCGCACAAACATCTCGGCAACCCCCGCCACACACTAGAGGGTATACATGGGACAATTATCAGACTAATGACTCAAAATGTGTAAAAAAAAAAAAAAAAAAAAAAAAAAAAAAAGCATCATGCACAATTGACATCATGAGTCGAAACCATGTAACAAAAAAACAAAACAAAACAAAAAACCAAAAGGAAAAAATAATTAAGGTGAAGATTAAGAATGAAAAAAAGGAACATCGGATATTTCATTCCACAGATCAGAAACTGAAGGAGAACACAGCAGAAACGAGGAGTTTGACTGTGTCCTGTGAGGCAGGGAGGCGACAGCATGGGAGAGGACGCATTCAGGCGTGTGGATCTTGGGCCTGGGAGAGCACATCACCGGTCCATCATGCTAAGGATCATCTCAGGGGTGAGGTCTCCGTTGGGTGCGGCCTCAGGGACGGAGAGCTGCTCCGCCTCGACTCCTCCCTCTGTGGCTTCGAGCTCCTCTACCACAGGCTCCGCCGACGCCGTCACTGACGAATCCAAGCCGTCCTGCTCCTTCTTCACAATGATGTTCTCGATGGCTCCCGTGCCCTCATCCTCCACTTGGATAATGGCAGCTGCTGCACACAGAGGTTAACAATTCATTCATAAACATTACTCACTTGCATAATAAGCCAAATCATTACAGTTGGGGTTTCTGTTAAATTAGCAAAATTCGCAGACACTACTATCGCCCATTCGCTCAGAAGGTAGTCCCACTGGGTGCTCCAGTGTTTATACCCTGACCAATGTGAAGCAGGTGACGGTTAACCTGCTCCCAAGACAATTTGCTGGGAAATAAATAAAGCTATAATTTTCATGAACATAAACATTGGCACAAGTAGTGCACAAGAGTGCTATGGCTCGCAACAGAGCAGATATGTAATCTTAGTTAATAATAATAATAATAATAATAATAATAATAATAATGAGACTATTAACCCACTCCTAGGACTCAATAAAATAAAATCACATCACTGAATGTTGTTGAATGCTTTGTATTTTGCTTGAGTACTAACTGGAAAATACTGATCACAGCAGAGATTTTGCTTTTGTCCATGTAGGGCTTACATCGTCATCCAACACACTTGGAATAATATTTCAAACTGCCTGTGCGAAGGGCGTGGCATGCCGAGTAAAACGTGTTGAAGAAATAATTTGACATCCATCGTGCTAATTAACCATATTAACGATATGAAATTTATCATAACATTTTGACCAGATTGCGTTGCCCTGGATCGCATTTTATAAAATGGCACCGTCTCGTCGCAGTCCTGCATGTACTCTGTGCAAATACATTTGTTTCTGCCAAGACTGTTCCAAATTATACACTGTCTGTAATAATGCAAATTGTTTTATTGTGTTTTTTTGCACTTCAGGCCTTAAGTGAAGTGCAAAATGAAATGCTGACCAAATGTGACATGATGTATATAAATTTGTTAAGCTTCATGTCAAACTACAGGTCGTCATCCAACAAAGAGAGGAGCATGACGATTACCAGTAGCTGTGTTCTTAGCAGGGGCAGCTTTGGGGGGATTCTTGGGAGGTCGGCCACGTTTCCTCTTGACAGGCGGCTCGACAGGGGCAGGGACGGGGATGGATGGTGGAGCTTGCTCTATCTCCATCTCCACGTCGTCGAGAACATCTTCCTCCTCATCCTCCTCCTCCTCATCAATGTCATCCAAATCAGGCTCTCCATGATCATCTAACACACAAATGGGTCACTTTATTCCCTTCAAAAACTTTGAATAAAAAAACCCCCCACTCCTTTGAAACCTTAAAAGCAGGTAAAGTGTTGGACACCATCAGAG
Source organism: Chrysichthys thysi (assembly GCA_030068315.1). Taxonomy (NCBI): domain Eukaryota; kingdom Metazoa; phylum Chordata; class Actinopteri; order Siluriformes; family Claroteidae; genus Chrysichthys; species Chrysichthys thysi. The sequence goes on along the minus strand of JAQLOM010000036.1, from coordinate 12,524,114 downwards.
TCCAGTCACTCACCACTGTCACAATCATCTTTCCTGGTGCGCATCTTCTTCTTCCTGCCACCACGGCCTCTCTTGGTCGGAGCACCGTTCTCTCCATCGCCGCCTTCCAGTCCGGAACAGTTCTCGGCGTGCCTGGCCATGGTGTTCTGTTAAAATAAATAAATAAATACATAAATAAAAACATGTTGGAGAACATAATTTTTAAAATATCCAGCATACAAGTACCAAAGCCTTTTTCATACCCTGCGTGTGAAGGTCTTGCTGCACTTGGTGCACACAAAGGAAGTGGGCACAAAGTTGGGGTCATGGTAGCGACGAAAATGCATGTCCAGGAGTTGTTTCTGTCTGAAAGTTTTGTCACAGTGGCTGCAGGCATATGGCTTTTCCCCTGTGTGGGTGCGCTTGTGCATCACCATGTGACGCTCCTAACAGGACACACACGCACATTTTTTTTTTTTTAATTTTCTGTAGTAAGTGCAGAGTGAAGTAATCCCGCAATGAAACCAGACTGTCATGCACTACTATTATAGATTACTGATTATTAATACAAGAGCACCGTCTGAGCGGACTCACCTGTCGGCACGCGTAATCACACTGGTCACACTTGAAGCGTTTCTCATTCTTGTGGGACTTCTGGTGCTGGATGAGAGCGTAGCGCTCATGAAACACAGCCTCACAGTAACGGCACTTTCTGCCTTGCTCGATGTAGGAATGCTGCTTGCGCAGGTGCACACCTGAAACGTTACACGCCCCAGGTGAGGTCTTAGGAAGCACACGAAGGCAAAGCACTTCCCCTTGGGCGTGGTATAAGCTAGCAGAAGGAGGACAGTCTTACCCAGGTCACTCTTGCGGGCGATGACGGTGTCACAGTGGGGACAGTGGAACTTGGCCACATTCTCGGTATGCTTCTGCAGGATGTGCATCTTCATAGTGCCACTCTGGGTGAACCGCGCATGACAGATATAGCACTCGTACGGCTTCTCCCCTGAATACATAAGGCGATAAAGGTTACGCGACATTTTTTTTTTTTTAGTTCGTTGGTTAAAACTTATCAAGTAATCAGAGTGATAGATCTCAAACCTGAGTGGGTTCTCATGTGTCTCTTCAGCTTGTAGGTGTCTCTGCTGGCATAGCTGCACAAGCTGCACTGGAATGGACGCTCGCCGGTATGAGAGCGGATGTGTCTCTTTAGTTTGCTGACCTGGTTTACAAAAAAAAGTAACAATATATTAGGCCTGAAAACCAACTAAAAACCAAGAAAAGAAAGAAAAAACCCCCCAAAAATACAGGGAGTCCTCGGTTTACGGTGTCAGTGGTCACGATGGTCACCATCTCCCATAAGTTTATTGAAAAGTCTTAGAAAGAAGCCTTGTTTATATTCGCCGTTGATATTTAAACGAATGCGGCGCTCGGGATCGACCTCTTGACCAAACCCGACAGAATTCATACAACCCTGAGCACAAACATACGGACCAATCAGAACCGAGTCCTTCGCCACGTCGGCCAATCAGCATGATTGTTTTTCTTTTCGTTACCTAATTGGAGATCCGGGTGCTGTATTAGGCTGTTTTAACATTATACGGGGTTGTACAGCGCGAGTTCCGGCTAACAGCAAAAATCATGTTTACGTCGACCCGTTGGAACGGAACTCTGCCGTAAATCAAGGACTTCCTGTATTTAATTACTCGTTGAAGTTCGAACCCGAACACCACTGAGGCTGAACACCATGAGACACACTGCCTGAGTACACTAACCGTTCCGGCAAAATGTATTACGTCTAGCAACAACCACCTGAGCCAATAAAATACCTTATTTAACATACCTCCACACTAGCATAGTCACACATGGAACACTTGAAGGGCTTCTCGTGGGTGTGCTTATAGCGACGGTGTCGCACAAGCTCACCGCTAGTCACAAATGCCATGTCACAATCAGTGCATTTGTGAGGCCGGGTGCCTGTTCAAAAAGTGGGGGAAAAAAATATCAGGGATGTTATTTTCTGAAACACATACCTTAAAAATACAAGCAGAAGAGCGTGCAGAAACAGAAAAACACCTGTGTGTGTGTTGAGGTGGTTCCTCAGCAAGGTGACTGTCCTGAAGGCACGTCCACACAAGTGACATTTGTGCGGTCTCTCGTCCGTGTGGCTCTTCATGTGGCGGTCGAGGTTGGAGCGTCTTGGGCAGGTGTAGCTGCACAACTCACACTGGAATGTCTTCTTCACACCTGGACAATCACACACAGCACAAAAACATTCCTAAAATCCCAAAGGGAGCGCTGTTCTTCACATATACACACACGTTAAAATATACCATCGATACATTTCAGCTACCGCAAAGGAATGGCATACCCTTCTTTTTGATTTTGGTTGGCTTTGGAGGCTTCATGTTGCCCACGACCTTCTCTGCATTGACCTCTGAGAGCAGGCCTTCCTGCTGCTCCTCCTCAAAGTCGTAAACAGACACATCCATGTCTTTCTCGCCTTCAGTGTTGTAGCGCAGCTTGCTTTTCTTTGTCTTTTTGGTCTTTTTAACAGGAGGTGTGTAGTCAGGATCCTTGGCCCAAGTGGGGTCATCATTCTGTGATTCGGCAATCTCCTCGTCTTCCTGCTGCTGCAGAGACTGCTCCTCATGACCGTGGAGCTCGTCCTGCTCCACGGTCTCCACTTCTCCGTTGGCACCCACTTTCACCACCTGTGGGCATATGCCTCATGAAACCCCAAGAAAGCCTACCCTAAACAGGAAATAGATCACTTAAATTTAGCTACAGGAAATGACCATTGACCAACCTGGAAGCCCTCTGGAAGTGGCAGCGTGTGACAGATGACAGGCTCTCCATCTTTGGGCATGGCAGTGGCATCCACCAACGTACCCTGGAGCTCCTCCACGGTGGTGGCGGTAACAGGCACAGCTGTAACAGGCACCTGCACTAGTTGCAGTTCACCCAGGCCCAGTTGTTGCTCCTCCATATTGACCACCTGCAGGGTGATGATCTGCGTGTCATCCACTGTGGTGACCGTGGCCTCGTGGGCCGCCCCAGCTACCCCTACACTGGCAGCCATGGTGCCCTCGATCACTTCCGTCTTCATCTGCAGCAAGGCCGGGTCCAAAGAGTCCATCACCATCATTTCTACGCCACTATTTACGCTCACCACACCTTCAACCAACTGCTGCTGTGCATCGACCACGGCGCCCGTCACCTCGCCCTCCGACTGCTCTACCGCCTCCAGCCCGGCGGCCTGCAGCAGCTCAGCTTCTTCATCCTCCCGGCGCCGTTGATACGTCTTACAATCTTTAGTTTTGAACGCGTCCCCCGTCTCGTCCACCACGGCTTCGGTCGGTCCCCCCTCCATGTGTATTACCTTTGAGGAAAAGCGGAGCATGGTTTTTATTAAAGCACGAAGTAACCCTTTGTCGTGTTGAAGATGCCTGGGATGTGTCTAAGCAACACCCGATCTTACATCCTTGACACGGAAAGCATGCAACGACCTTCCTGCAAATTTAACGAACGAAAGCACATACACGCAAAACCTTACCCAAGAAACAAGACAAGAGTCACATGTCTGTATGCTGTTGTTACAACTTACTGCCTTGCCGTACTTCATCTCTCTACTCTCCCGCCTCTTCGATTCGCCGCGCTCGGTGATTGAGCTAGCCTTGACCTTCCTTCTTCATAACATAACAAAATAGAGTACAATCAACACAGGGTTAAGACACGACGAGGACTTTTCAACAGGATGTGCCGTAGGTGAGGTTTCTCGTACACCCGGTCCCTTGTGCCGGAATCAAAAGTGCATCAAACCACAATCAGAAAGCCGTTAACAGGTGTTTTTAATCTCCTAGGAGGATCCATGGGTTACGCACTACTAGGTTCATCAGCTCTGAATCACAGACCGTGTGCAACTTTTGCTCGAATCCAGTACTTTGTACTTTCTGCCAGTTTGTGCTCGAGAAACAGGAGATCCGCCTCGTGCCCTGATCTGACTCCTGTTCATGACCTGATCTTACTCATATGAGGTGCTCCCCAAACGCACTGCAGGCTCCGTGAAAACCCCGAAAAATCCCCGCCTGACACAGGAGCACAGTCGGTCATCAACCACACACAGCCTTATCCTGAAAGATTTTCTACTACAGCAAGAGGGCATTCTGAGCTGATTAGCAGCGTTTTGTACCGCTCCCAGCCGGGTTGTAGAGGGAGCTCTCCGCAGTTTGATCCCCTCAGTCGTCTGCTGCTCGAGGTGGCTACTAGTGTCTCAAAACGCAGCCGGTCAATGAACAGACATCCAGCACTCCTCTGGGATCGACCACTGACCTGTAAGATGCTCTAAACTTGGGGAAATCTGTCACATACGGCTTTGAGTAAGCACGCCGTGCAGAGTCACCTACAATCAGGTTCACTGCGCGTCGCGGCTTCCTCGTCCGATTTTCATCTGCGCAACAAGCTAGCCACCGAGCTAGCAAACCCCCGCACGCTAGCGAACAATTCCGGTTCTCAACGTTGCCCGACACGGTGATATATCTCGGGGACAGACGGAGACGGGGAGCGACACCATCGTGCTGGGAGCTTTAATAGATCAAATCCACGGGCTGTGTGAGTGAGTGTATGTGTGCGCGCGCGCGCCCGGTGCAATGGGCCAGGAAGGGCTGAGGCAGGTTTGAATCGCTCGCGCTCGAGGAGGGGCGCCAACAAACTGCTAGCTAATTTAAGCTAAGCTAAGCTAAGCTAGCAAACTAGCCGGTTTGTTACCGCCACCCGGACAACCTTACGACCCAGAGAAATGCCTTATATGTGTATTTTCTGTCTCATAGGGTCGTGTGTGGTGTTTGTGCGGGTAAAAAACTCGCACCCAGGGCTACTTCGGGGCCATATTAGCTTGTTGGCTAAGCTATTGCTCCGTCTCGAAACGGCGGGGTTTTTTTGTCACGGAAACAAAGAGAAGAAAAAGAAAATGGACGCCTGGCCTAAAGAGTGGCGCAAACATCGAAGTGTTAAAATGACGCATCTGGCCGAAATGCCACCTGATATAGGTTCGAGAGCACTTAATAATCGGGCATAACCCCGAACTTCTGGGTTATAAGTGTTTTTTGCTAAATTCTCGATAACGATAGAGGGAGACAAACACCCCCCGCCAGCCGCCTGGACCAGGAGCCCCATCGTGACACCTAGAGGCCGATTAAAGATCCTGCAAAACTCCCCCCTTTCGGAAAAGTGGCACTATTTTACCTGCTTTTGCTCGTTTATCCTGTCGTTGAAGTCAACGCAAGGCCCGGGGTACGCTCTTCCGCTAGTACGAAGCGAAGTACAAGTGCGTGCTTCCCCTTCGCTGGTTTTAATCCTCTCCCGCTTTTGCAGAGTAGGCTCCGCACAAAATGGCGGCCCGAGGCGGTTGCTGCGCATGCGCGGCACGCAGGGAGGCGGTGGCGAAGGGGAGGAGGGAGGGGTGTAAACACAGCGCTGTGCCGATTGGCCAAAAGGGGCGCTAGCACGTTTAAATTTCGGGCGTTATTCCCCAACGGACTCCAGGCAGCGTTTACGCCTGTTACCTCAGTGTGGTGGGAGATGTGCGTGATTTGGGCTGGCTTCAACTTCTTTCCTGATTAAACTTATTTATTCATACGTCTTTAAAGTTGTTTACTCGTGACAGTGTTTCGTTATTGATTTTCATTCTGGTCGATACACTGAAAGTCTTCAGTTCTGCTGATTTTTTCTTGAATTCTGTGCTATTATGTATTACATGTACTTGTATGGGAGTCAAATTTTCCAAATGGATGTATGACAAAATAAAGGGTACTGTTGGAAAGAGCTTGAAGAAAAATAAAAGCTTTAAAATAATACCAAAATTATGTTCATAGGTTGAACATTTGAGGAAGATGTGCTCATTTAAGTCTTTGAAAATCCGGGCCCATTTTTTCTCCTTGTTTTCCATTGAAACTGAAAACAAGTTGTAACCCAAATAAGTGATTTATTCACATTTTTCATCATAACTCTGTCAAAAATTAATTTTTTTCCATGAAATTTTCAGGGAATATTTCTAGTAGCGTCCTTCGATCAAAAGGACTCATAAAATGCATTTATTAGCATGGATTATGAAGGTGACAAATCACCAAGTAGAAAGTCGACAGTTAATTGGGGACGAGACGTCTCATAGTCTGGGGCATCGTCCTCATCATTTTCATCCTCTATATTATGGGGTTTTGTTCCAATAAATAATGTACTTGATAATGACATCAGCATGGGGAAATTTCCCTTTACGACAATGACGGAAATGAGTAAGAAAAACAAAAACTTCAGAACGCTTCAGCAAAAGAAAATATCATTAACTTGATTATGTCGTCAAATTTCTAAACAACGTAAACTAAAACAATTTGCATTCGACGATTCGGCCTTCAGGCTATATAAGGCTGGTAAATTAGCGAGATTGACGATGTGAAATTCCACATCACCGACTGGCGGCTGTTACAATTTACACAGAGCCCAAAAACAGAGATTCTAATGAACAAAAATGTGTTTACCATTTTATAAATGTCATATTTAATAACTGGTTGTAAGTATGCGAAACATTTGTTCATGTTATTCAAGCACAGCACACAAGTTAGTACTATTATTTTTTTATTTAATTTTAATAGTCTTGTTTTGTATTCGATAACAAGATCTTTGTCAACCAATAAACTTTTCTTATTTAGAAAAAAAAAACTCTCAATGCCGCACAATCTGTATGTCTTTAAAGAAAAAAAATATATATATAATTAAATCTGCATTACAGTTTGTCATCAACAACTGCTATTTTTCACTTTAAATAAAGGTCTACTTCTCTGAACACAATCACTCCCCAGTCATTTGAGGCACTTGTACGTAGAGGAGGCTTTCTCTTCTTCCAAAGTCTTCACACAAACTCCGTTGAAGAGCTTCGTAAATTAAAAGTGTGATTCCAGCACTGAACCTGGGTGTCTAGCAGCACTCGAAGGAACGCTCTGAATTTTTGTTCAGTATGCAATGGGCCTGGTCCAAATATTACATGCACTATACTATTGGAAGGCAAAGTCCATCATGGTTCAATATATTTTCATTTTACTAATACTAATAATCTTTGTATAGATGTATAAAATAGGCCCTCTATTTTTACAGCAGATATCCCCCTCGGATACAACGCCGTTGACTTGAATCTCAGGAAGTGCACCGTGAACCTTTTTAGGAGTCATTAGCACTCAAAGCGGGCCTACATTTGCTTTTGAGTGTAAACGTTTGTTTTCAAAAGCAAAAAAACCCCCAAAAAACACCACAATTAAAACATGTACACAGATTACTGCATCAGTAAAGCGTATATAGCGACGCATACACTCACTCCTACCACCTGAACTCTGTCCCACTTACACCTGACAAACATGAGCGCTAGCACACTTTGTTAAGGGGACGGCCGAGCTTCAGCAAATGCGCATCAGATTAAAAAGATCACCCCGTTAAGTAAATCACATGACAGTAACACTTTCCATTCCCCTGCTCTTGTCAGTGAACATGAAGCAGAGTAAAAATTTGTCCATGCATGCAGTATGAGCTGGTGCACTCATCCGAGCCCGGCTTTGGTGAATTGTGGAGGCAAAAAACCACTGGGCTGGGTGATAAGGCAGCAAAGCTCTCACAGTAGCCCATTTCTTCTTTGCTTGATCACCATCCTTCCACTTTCCTTGGTATTGTTTAACTGACTTTAATTTGTAGCTTGTCGATCAGAGATTAATTCGTCCACTGATCTGTGTAACAAGGTGATCAGGTCTTTGTTTGCACGTCACCAGTGTGATCAATGTTTGATCATGGGTCCTTTATTGGCAGGAGTACAAGTCTGAGTACACAGGAGACATTGGTCCATAGTTTCTGCAGGCTGACGGTGCTTAAAATGCAGTGCTGGCCATGCTGCCGGGTGCAAAAAGTCGAGAGACTCCATCCTGCTCCACATGGCGATGGGCCATCTTTCCCTCCTCACCTGCGCGCGTGCACACACACACACACACACACACACACACACACACACACACACACACACACACACACAGTTAAATAACAATCAAAGAGCTGCTAATGATTGAAAATTGAAGCCTTTCTTCCAGAGTTGAGATCTGTTAGGCTGTCTTTTATATTCTTTTTAACCCTCTCCAGGCAGGCGTTGCTGATTTGCAACAGTCAAAATATCAGATTTTTCCTGTTACTAAAATTTAATT
>JAQLOM010000036.1:12407630-12418611 GCA_030068315.1 Chrysichthys thysi | reverse complement strand
ACACACACACACACACACACACACACACACACACACACACACACACACACACACACACACACACACAAACTCAAAAATGCACACATATGTGCTCACTCCTGCCCCCGTCCACTCAGCTCACATACTCTGCTATTTATACCACGACAAGAACAACACCAGAAGAAACCCACACTTGATCACAAGCGCAAGACGACCCTGATGGATTCAGCCTGAACATCACTCCTTCCTGCTCACGCACACACACACACGCACACACAAACACACGCATGCATGCACAAACACACATGCACGCAAACGCACACAAACAAACAAACATACAAATGCACACAAACACAAACGCACATGTAAACACACAAACGCACGCAAATGCGCACGCAAACATGCATGCAAACGCGCACGCAAACACACACAGATGTGCACGCAAACACAAACGCGTGCGCACACACGCAAACACAAACACACACGCAAACATGTGCGCGCACACAAACACACGCATGCAAACACGCACATGAAAACACACGTGCGCACGCAAAGCAAGCACACAAACGCACGCGCAAACGCATGCACGCAAACACGCGCACGCAAACGCACGCGCAAACGCACGCGCAAACACATGCATGCAAACGCGCACGCAAACACACAAACACACGCATGCAAACACGCACACGAAAACACACATGCGCACGCAAGTGCAAACACACAAACGCACGCGCAAACACACAAACGCACGCGCAAATGCACACAGACACATGCAACCGCACACATGCACGCAAACACGCGCACAAACGCACTCATGCAAACACACACAAACACACGCATGCAAACACGCACACGAAAACACATGTGCGCACACAAACGTGCACACACACACGCTCCCACACAAACACACACGCATGCAAACACACGCACAGGAAAACACACACGTGCGCCCCCTTTGTATAACCATAGACGTGTGACTGGTCACTCGATAACACCCTAACAACACTCAACCTCCAAGACGCAGCACTGGATCATCTTTGGGGTTTTTTCGGGTTGTTTTTGCAGCAGGAATGCTGTATGGTCTGATTTGCAGCACATCGATCCCCCACAACATCGCTTGTGTGTCTCGTCATCAGCTGACCACTGCAAAATGGCCGGATCATTAACGCAAAAAGAAACCTTCGAAGAATCCCCAAAACACAAGATTCTCAAGTTTCCGTTCAGCATGAATTGACTCTCTGTCCCCTGACAAGGTTCCGATGTAGACACCGAGACACCCACGGGTCATATTTCTCCCAAGGTCCCCCTCAAGACGCAGGACCCACGGGAGCCGCCAGACCAAACCCAAAAGCACAGGCCCGCTCCCCATGCCGGTGCGCATTTCACTCGGGGCCTTTCCCCCGTCAGCACGGTCACGGCAGACCTGACCAGGCAGTGCGCGCATTTCATGGTGCGAGGGGACAGAAATAAATCAGGGACGGGGCGAAAGGATAAGTGGGAGACAAAGAGACGAGAAGCGGCATGCCCGTGTCAGCAGACACAGCTTCCCAGGCTTGTGCTCGGGCGCTAAAAAGAAGCCACAACAATCTGGGAGCGTCAGAGAACACGCACGACTCGGTGTTTAGCAGGCAGAGATTCCTCTTCACGGCCAAACGAGGGGCACTGGAGACCGAGCGCCATCTGAGCGAACCCGAGCAGTCCGTCAACGTCAAGTTCGTCCTTCCGCCGGTAAAGACACGAGCTCAGGTTTCTTTTCTTTCTCTGGTGGCGAGCAAGATCACGCTGTCAGACTAGAAGCAGGAAGCGACGGCCTTACAGACTACAGGAATATGGAGTTTCATCGGGCCGTCCTGCATTTTGGAGGCAGCAGACATCTTGTGAGGAACACTACGTTTGGGGGGATTGGAGTCGCTCTGAACGCTCGCGAAACCGAGGAAGGAAAGACAGAAAGGAGGTCGTATTGAAGCTAAATTGGTGAACTATCCAAACGAGTTCAATCCACAGTGGAGTTGCGGATCTGCCTTCGTCATGATTCAACTCAAGTCTCGATGCGTTCAAGCGCATTCACGAAGTCAGCGGTCCACTTTTTATGTCGTTTCGCTACATAGATCATTCAGCGTTATAACAGAAAACACAGGAGAACGTCTAAAGTACCGTATTTCCCCATGTGCAAGACGTTAAAAAACTTTTTGGGTCGAAAAAAAGGGAGCGTCTTATATGATGGGATCGCGGCGAACGGAAGCAAGGGGGAAAGCCAGCGACGGACACGGAAGCGAGCGACGCATGCGCGGCGTGCGCGCTAAACGTCTAAACGCTCCCTGGCGGTATTTAGGGGAGGCAGCGTCCATTTGTTGCAGTGACCTCGGACCCGTACGACGACGCTCAACGCTACTCGGACCTGTTACGAACCTGGATGGCTACGTTTTGCTCTGAAAAGATTTTCGTACAGCACTGAATTCAAGTTGAAAGTGATCCAGTTGGCAAAGTGAGTGGAAATCGAGCTGCTGGATGTGAGTCTGGTCCTCCACCAACTGAATGATGAATAAAACTCGAGTTCAATAACTTTATGGAATAATTTTTTTTGCATTAGATTGCAATCCAGCACGCAAATAAATCCCTGTCTGCCAACCTAAGCTAAGTGCATTCTACAGGGTAGCCCCACACCCAACCCTCCCCAAACTCGGGATTCAAGTTCACACACACACAAACATCCCCCTACGGTAGCCAATCCACCTAGTGTGCATGTCTTTGGACTGTGGGAGGAAACTGGAGGAACACGGGGAGAACATGCAAAGAAAGGCACCCGTGCTCGAACCCAGTCACCTTCTCGCTGTGAGGCGACAGGGCTAGCCACTTAGCCACTATGCCGTGTGTGTGTGTGTGTGTGAGAGAAGGAGGTCATTTCCCAATTTTTGTTTCCACCTTACTCACATCTGCATTAATACCTGTGTTCAATGTGTGTAAATGCCATAATGTGACATTCCAGTGGATTTTCTTCCACTACGCCCTATGACAGTTTGACACAACGCTGAGCACGAGCGGCACGCCTAAGCCCGTCACCTGCTCCCTTTTCTTTCAGCTTTGGTACGGGGCACGAAACCCTAAAACGAACCCAGTGAATTTTCAGCTCTTATAAGGCGTCCGCCTCAATGCCCCTGCTCTCTAGAAACCTCACCACGAAATCCTCAACGCAAAATCTGCACACAGAGCTTCGCACTGTGGACCGTCGCCCCATTCTGGGATCCTAATTAAAGCTGAGACAGCTCTTATCTTGACAAAGCCACGACTCTGACAAATTGGCCTCGGTGCGGCATTGAGAAACGGAAACGGGGCGTGCTGGCCAAAATAACACTGAAAATCACCGGGGCGAGGGGGAGCAGCGGCTTAAATCCTGCATGAAGCCGAGCTGCTGCGGACGTCTCGGGACAAAAGGTGCCCGGATCCAGATTAGAACAAAGAGCCGAGCCAAGCGGCGCACACTTCTGTCAATATGAACCCAAGGTATTATGGAAATCTCAAACAAGCACCGTTAGCAGAAATACAGTCCCCAATCAATCAATCAATCAATAAATAAATACACCCACAATCCATTTCTATCTGTGTTACTACACCGACAAAGGAGGAAATTCCCCATTGGCGTTCATCTGGATGATGGATGACGTGAACGGGGTCGAATCGATCGGCATTCTGGGTTTGACAGCACACACAGAGATGACATTCAGAATTCGTCCTTTCGTTTATTAAACGGCGATCATGGCCACCGTCATCCAGTCTCGCCACGTGCAAGGGGAAAGAGAACACCTTTATAACCGTTCCACTGAAAATAATTAAAACCACATGCTCCTAAGAGCGCAAAGCAAACACTGCAACTTCTGTGAGCAGGTCGAGCCTTCTTTTCCTGCTCCTCGTTCACCTCGACATGTCCGAGTACAGCAAGCTGGCTAGAAATGCTCAAACACAAGGGAAACACACACACCAAAAAAAAAGGCATGAGCCTGATTGGCTAATCCTGTTCAAAAATATACACAAACAACTAAGTAACGCATTCATTCGCGGTCCGGGACACTTAAATACACGACAGGCCGAGAAAATTTGCGGACACCTGACCATCACGCCGACGTTTGGGCCGTCCTCAGACTCGGACACACGCCGGCACGTCCGTCTAGTTAGAAGACCAGAATGTCTTTGTAGGCTTCGCTGGAACACTGGACCAAACCTGCTCTAGGATGACAAAGCCCTCGTGGACAGCACGAGGGGTTCATGAGGACAAGGTCTGCCAAGATTGGAGTGAGTGCCAGAACACACATGATCTGCACAGAGCGCTGACCTCAACCCCCCTGAACACCTTTGGGAAGATCTGGGACGCGGACGTGACCTTAACTAATACCGCCGGGTGAACGAGCAAATCCCCACAGTCATGAGCTCGAATCTAGTGGGTCGCCTTCTCAGAAGAGTGGAGGTTATTAAAACAGCGACTTTGTTGCCCTTTCATAAAAATGCATGAGCATCATAAAAATCATCAATATTTTACTACTTGAGACAACAATATTGGAAACGCAAAACTCGTACAGGTCTGAGTCATCGAAACATTTGTAATCGTCTTCCCAGAACAGAAGAACCGTAAGACTGATACGAGAACACGGCAGACCCTCGGCTCGCAAACGTGTCGGGTGGCAAACAAATCGACGTACGAACTAAACTCCCCAACGGATCTTGCACCAACCGACGAACAAATTTTTTTTTAAATCTTGGTACTTTACAAATGAATAAGCAAATGTTTAAAAGTCATTAACGGTACCATGATCATCTCAAATCCCATAAATTCTTGGTCAATTTCAGCAAATATCTCCCCACCGTCCGCCAGCTGTCCGCCCAGTGCATGCACTAAATAAAAATCCTCGTGCTCGTACAGAGCCATGACAAAGTGGTTCGGACCGAGCCACAAGACATTATTCCAGCTAATCCGTACCGGGAGGACCGGGAGGGGCAGGGGAGACGTGGGACAGGGGGCAGTAGGAGCGAGAAGGACGGTAAACCTAGCGCACGCTAACATGCTGAATCCTACAACATAACCAAATTGTCAAAAAGAAGAGACGGCTGAGAAACCGCCAAACAGGAGAAGCTGAGAACAAAAAAAACTGAAAAAGATGTTCTCAACGGCAAACAGCCGCGTTGACATCAATCTCTCCGGCGCTGGAGAGACCTCAGGACGGTGAAAGACATGAAGAAGGATGTGGAGCTTGCTCTGTTTCTGCTTCACAGGTAGAAAGCATTAGCTTTGTCATGTGTCACAGACCCTGAAGGGGGGCATTGCTTTTCAAGTATTCGTTTGCTAATGTTTGCGATCTCTAATCCCAACCGGTTATCCAGCAAGCAGGAACCCGCGTCAGGTAACATTAAAGTACTCGCCCACAGACCTTCAACTTACTGTCTAGATTGCTAATATATGCTGTTGCTCTGATGTCAACTCTAGCAGCATGAAAGATACAAGTATCGCTGCCTGGGGCTGGTGTACTTACTCTCAACGAGAAAACGTCTCCGACTATCTGCATGTTAGCTTTGCGGCAGAAACCGTAGGAACAATTTGCTAATCCACACCCCAGCTAATGTTACGTACATTCCTTCCTGTGACGTTGTTTGTTCTACATCATGAAATTTGTCCGTACATGGTTCACGAAGGGTTTTATCGCTATAAAGACGTACAAGAAACCACAAGTTTGCTAGCTCAGTGGGATTACTTGGATTGCTGCAAAATTACATAACCTTATGCTATTTTAGCTACACATCTAGAGTAAAAACAACCTATACAAGTAACTTTCGTACGTTTTCATTCCCCTGGATTTTAGCATTGCTATGTTTGTGTGCTTGCATGCCTTGGGATCGATGACATTGTACATCATAACGTTTGTCTGGCTTCAGCCATGAGAAAGAAATCCACTTCCACGCTGTTTATAGGACACGTGTGGAACGTCTAGACCAGGTGTCCTAGACCATACTAGACCAGTATGGGGCAGGAGGGAGTAGCTCAGGGGTTTTCAGACGTTGGACAACCGATCAGAAGGTCGGGAGTTCAAATCCAAGCACCACCAAGCTGCCACTGTTGGGCCCTTGAGCAAGGCCCTTAACCTTCAAACGCTCAGTAGTATACATGAGATAAATGTAAGTTGCTCTGGATAAGGGCGTGGGCCCGATGACACTAACATAACGTGTCAGGCATCGGCTCTCAGGCTTCATCCGAAAGGGGAGGTATTGTGTCCCCATAAGACAGCCTTTTCTGAGTCCCTTTGTCTTTCCGATTGCTTTCCGACATTTTATATCATAACATTTGTCTTGCTTCAGCCATGAGAACGATATCGACTTCCACACCGTTTACAGGACAAGTCTGGACCGTCTCGACCAGGTGTCCTAGACCACACTGAGCAAGCAAGGCCCTTAAGCCTCAAACGCTCAGTTGTATGAATGAGACAAATGTAAGTCGCTCTGGATAAGGCCTTCTGCCCAACGACACTCACGAAACGTGTCGGGCATCGGCTCTCAGGCTTCGTCCGAAAGGTGAGGTAAAGTGTCCCCTCACTTTTTTTGCCCGTTTTGCCCTACAGCCGCTCCGGGTTCCCACACACTGCACTATACCGTACTGTACTATACATGGTGCAGTGGCAGCCTAGCGTTCAGGGCATCGGCCCTTCAGTCAGAAGGTTGTGGGTTCAAGGCCCAGGACCAACAAGGTACACTGGGGTCCCCTGAGCAAGGTACCGTCCCCAAGCCCTGCTCCCCGGGTGTTGCGTTGTTCGGCTGCCCCATGCTTCACGGGTTAAATGCCGAGAAGTCACGCTGTGCTGTGTTTCACGTGTGATAAATCATCACTAGTACGCATTAATTAATTACTTCTCATTAGGTCAGCTATATTTACGTGGGGGGGGCGGAGCTTCTGAAGCGTAGGCGTGTATTTGTTTGGCTGTTGAGTACAAACATCAACAAGCCCCCCTCCCCCTCCCTCTCCCAGATGTCGCAGGCTCATGACGTCATGCGTTTGTTTCCTGCTCATTTATTTCCCCATTATTGTCGCGAGGTGTTGATTTCGGTATCAATGCTGGGGGTGAGACTGGTGGTGTAACGCCCCTGCTCGCGCGGTCTGTCTGTGTGAAGGGCTGTCAGCTGTCTCACAGTCCCGGTGTGACGGGAATCTACGGTTTGTCCGTGTTGTCAGGGCCCCTCAGGCTTACTGCGCAGGCGCACAAACAAACCGCTCGTGCACCCGCAGCCCTTCCGTGTCCCTCCTCCCTGTGTGGGGGACAGAGACACCCAGTCAGCCGCCCTGTCGGACTGAGACACACGGAAACACAGTGTACTGGGGGTGTGGACGGGTCAGGGGTACTAAAGAGACAGGAGGAGGGGGCTGAAGGCCAGAGCTCCCGGACTGCAAACACACTTTAAAACGTTCCGCTAATCCACAAGTCAGACTTCATCAAACGCTTAATCCCCTCAGTGAGAGTTCTCTCACACGCACGCGCGCGCTCGAGCAGGCTCGCGGACTAGTATGATATGTAACTAATTATAGCTAAGCTAGTGTACAGCTCACTAAGGCAGACAAGCAGCTTTCTTCATCATATCTTAGCTTATGAGGGGGTTTTGCGACAGCAGGCCGGATGACAGCTAACCCCGGTGTGAAGCTGTACTGTACTCCCTGCTCGCTCCGGAAAACCAAGCAGTGAAACACACACAGATATAAATCAGCGATTTGGAAAACACTCGCCGGTTCATGTTACCTGTATTCCCGGGGGCAACACGGGGCTTGCTCACAGTGACTGAATAATTTAGTCAAACAAACATGAAGGGAGAAAGAACAGAACACTGACGGGAGTCAAACATGGCTTGGTGTGGTTTAATAAAACAAAAACACTACCAGGAAACCAAGTAAACCAAGTCCAAACTGGAATGCGGAATATGTACTACTGTATATATTTATATATAACATATATTTATATATTTTGCAAAACCCGTCAGGCTCTCGGTGTCCATGGGGTTGTTTTGGGGTTTGTTTTTTTTTTTGTTGTTGTTGTGGCGTTAGCTAACTAACTAACTAGCTAGCTAGCTCCTGTGACTAGCCGGACTCTGAGCAGGTTGTGTTGTTGTTGTACATGTCACCCATTTGGGCAATTCGACTTTTCTTCGAGTGAAACAAAAGCACAGGGACGGAAAAAAATCAGCTCTGGACCTGATCGGGGAGATATATTATATCTGTCTCTCTCAGACACACACACACACGATCATATTCAAGTATAAACACGGCTCCCGTTGACTCGGGAACCGTCGTCGAGGCCCGGACCCATGCCAGTTCAACCCGCGTTCAAGCCCGTGTCCCCCGCCTGTGTACCTTTATAATGTACCCGCAGATTGTTCTGCGACAACCCGATGTAGCTGTATTTATCCTTGGGGCTCCATGACCGAGGTAAGGGGGTCTCTTCCTCGTTCACGGCCGGATAGAGCCGCTTCAAACGCTCGTTTAGCTCCTGCTCCTGGTCATTTAAAGCAGGATCCCCCTGGAACAGGCTGCCTGCTCCGAGCTCGGCCATGTTTGGTTGGGTTTTGTTTTCCATCCTTGGCTTTTCGCTTTTCGCTTTTCTTTTTTCTCCGTCCCCCTTTCCCCCTACCTAGTTGTGTCAATCTTCTAAAAGGGAGAACGATAGACTGAGGAGAAATAGCAGCAGCGATATCCCCGGATAACTAACGCGCTGGAGTCGGGCGCGCAGTGCACTGTGGGTAATGTCGTTGAAGGGATTGTGCCGCGCAATAGACCCAGGGGATAAGGAGGGAACCGGAGAACTACAATACCCAGACATTATTGGACGCGAAGATTTCTGATGGAAGATGGAGAGAGAGAGAGAGATAGAAGGGGAGCTTGTGGAAACCTGTAGTTTCAGAAATTAGTCCCTTGGATCATTCTATATTCTATGTAATATATATTATAATATTATATATTATTCGGGTATTATTGGAGTGTGTGCAGGGTTAAAAGGGCGCACTTTAGATCCAGGTTCAGTCTCTAGGCTCTTTCTCGAGCTCTTTATGTAACAGATCATACTAATCCTTTAGGTTTTGCCAACGACCCACAACATTAATAATAAAGCCTGCGTCCCCCGTCCCCCCCTCCCTCAATAAATCATCGATTTGTTTGGAGAGGGTATGTTACTCGTGATAGTTTAATTTATTGGTTGTTGTTTTCACCATGTTCAGGATAACAATGACTAAGTAGCTTCACGAAGTGGTATAATGTGTATTTCGTGTAGAAGCCGCGGTCATTCTTCTACATTTCCCACTTTCGACACGGTACAAAACAAGCTGAGAAAAACAAGTTCATGGATCATGCGTGAGATCTATATATTAGGTGCCTGAATATTTGCCTTAATGAAATGGTAAGTCAAAGCAGGAATACTGACAGCTGATACGACTGTGTGGGAAAATACGATTTTATTATATGGAACAATACTTAGTGGAAAAGCTATACATTATTAGATATCTAAGAATTCTAATTAACAGTAAATATATTTTCTGTTAGGCAGAAAATGGCCTACTTTTCATTCGTGGGCGCGATGGGGTCCTTCAATACTATGGCAACCGCTGATAAACAACAACAGCGCAACGTTATTGCTAAAAGTGCACCAAAGACTAAGCAAACTAGCTTAGATATAAAAGAAGAAAAAATAATTCTTATTATATGTACATATATATATATATATATTTAATCTACACATGTCTGTAAAGAAGGACATCAATTTCCCACCGCTGTCAACATTTGAAAGGCAAGGATAAATATTCTAGTTCTGCTATTTTGTATCCAACGATTCCTAAACGAGTCGACTCTTTGAGCCGACTATTTTAGGTGAACGTTGAGAGCCGACTCGCTTCTATGAGTTCTTGCTTGCGTGCTTTATTTCTTTGTACAGTATGAGCAATGTCGTTTCTGTATAGTGCAATTTAATCAAACTTATATTTTACAAACATTGCTGACCCAGCAACATTATTGGAGGGATGTTTGCTGTATTTGTCAAGGCACATTTGTGTTATTTTTCTGATTTAACAATTATTGAAATCTATCTAATAATGTCCAGTGTCATTTAATGTTTGTTTTATTTATTATTTAAATGAAATTTCATTTCAGCCCTATTTAGTTAAAGATTTAATCAAAATATGTCCGGTTTAGTAAAGAATGGGAATGAGTCGTTTGGAAGGCAAAAGAATCGACTCTTGTTCGTAAGCTGAGTCAAATGGTGTGACTCGCTGGAAATAGCCGGAATTTCCATTCCTAGTAGCTCTGTAAATCACAGCAGAAACGATTCATTGTGCTTATTAAAACACACAATTCACGACAAAGGGTCAGTGTTCAAAAGATCCTGCCAGGAACAATCTACTCCATTTATGACCAGTTCAACAAGCTGTATTGTGCAGTCTCCCTTAAAATAATACACGTCATCAGTTCCTTTCTGTGGTATCTTTATTCCCAGCAGGGTTTCACCAAGCAAGGGGACACAAGGGCACGTGAGGTCGGTGGCAAAAATACTAAAAGTAAGTTGCTTCCCAACTTGCTCTGAGCCTTACTCTGCCTGTTCTGTTTCACAGACCTTAACTTATAGACTTCAGTGTGATCGTACTGATGTAATTTCTTCCAGATAACAGATGGATGTAGCTCTGGCTATCTTTCCACCTGGCCTGCCCATGTCAGCTCCCAGGTTGTCCAACAGCCCAGTCAAAAACACACTTGCTCTGGAGCAAACAGAAACCCCGGGTATGTCCAGATTCTATTTTTCTGTCAACAGAATACAGTGGACCCCCGCCTATTGCGGAGATTACCTTCCACCCCGCCCCACATCAGGCGAAACCCGCGAAGTAGCGCCGCCACCTTTATTTTATTATTTATATACACACACACACACGTTGACAAAATTGTTGGTACCCTTCAGTCAATGAAAGAAAAACTCACAATGGTCACAGAAATAACTTTAAT
>JAQLOM010000036.1:12282562-12305422 GCA_030068315.1 Chrysichthys thysi | reverse complement strand
AGGCACCCGTGCCAAACCCAGGGCTCGAACCCAGGACCTTCTCGCTGTGAGGCAACAGTGCTAACCACTCAGCCACCATGCCGCCCTATACATAATATATATTTAACAATAATATAAGATTATCATATTCATGTACAGAAATCTAAATCACTGCGTTATTATGATCGTCATACGTTATCTGATTAATTGGTGAGTGATCCATTTTGGAAAAGACACAGATGCCTAGCTTATACATGATTCCCTCCATATACATGATATTCTACCTGATGTAAAGAGAAAACCTTCTGTTTTTCAGTCCAGTATAGTGATCTGGATTTTACCCTTTTGTTTCAAGTGTATTCCAAATCACTCTTCTCGCCTTGTTTAAGTGCACTACACGGGGCATAAAATAATACAAAGTGCAAACTAAGACTGTGATGTGGTAGCATTCAGATTACTAATCATAAATTGAAGCGACCTATGGGTTAACTGAATACATAAAACAGTATGGGAATACTGTGGGGGGTCATGGTGGAGCCATCCATTACAGACGATGAATTAATAAACTGAATGAATTAAATTAAAACGATCTAACTCAATTAATCAGAACTGTCCATAACTGCAGTATGGTCAAATTAACCAAATGGCTGTGACAAAAGACACAATTAAATGGTTAAAAGTGAAACAAGTATCCATTGTCTCACTATCACTACAGTATCTTTAGGAATGTGAAAATGTGACTTGATCACATGTGGACTAAAGGGCAGCAATTTCAGGATTTGGAATGTTAGGATTCAATATTTGATAGTGGCTTAGATATTTCCCAAAGCAAATATTTACCACACACACATGGGTCAGAGATTTATAGCAATGTTGTTTTATGTTACTCATAAAAGAGCAAACCAATATACTCCACTTGGGCTTAGCAGACTGTAGTGCAGCTTTAATCCAAGAGACTAAATTACCGTACACTTGCCGTGAAACATAATGAATAATCAAAAGCGTCACATCATCACTGCCACTTGCTTCCCTGTCACAGCACTTTCAAGCAGTCTCAGTGGCCTTCAAACACGGCAACTCCCGGCATTCCTCTGAGTCCCCTGATTACTGTTTGTTTGTACCTGTTTTGAGTTTAATTAATCATTGCTCGCACTGTTTTGAGTTACTTAGTTTCCTTAATTTCTTTGCAAAGCATTAAATTGTTCTCACAGTTATTGCCAAAGCTTAGTAGCCTATTTTTATCTCTCAAATTTTCTAAAAGCTTTTGCTGGCTGTCCTGTGTTCCAAGTGTGTACCAGTGTCCAGATCCCTCAAAGCACTTTGTGATAGAGATAGATGCCTCGGAACCAGGGGTGGGTGCAATTCTCTCATAGTGCTTTAACAATAAACCAAAATTCTACCCAACGGCTTTCAATTCTAAGAAACTGACCTCGGAAGAGAGGAATTATGACATCAGAGACCGAGAGCGTCTGGCTGTGAAGCTGGCACTGGAGGAGTGGCATCATTGGCTGGAGGGTGCAGCGTATCCATTTACCGCTTTCACAGATCATAAAAACCTTGAGTATCTTAATACAGCCAAGCACCTTAACCCATTTCAGGCCAGCAGAGCTCTGTACTTCACCACACACTATGCTCCAAACCCAGCTCAAAAAAACACCAAGGTAGACTCCCTGTCCCCACTACTATGCTAGTTCCCTTTGTGAGCTCTTACGCACTGTTTGTGAATTAGCCGAATGTGCGCTTGCTACTTCGCAGTCATGTATGAAGATTTGCTCTGATAAAAAAGTCTGTTGTGCATGCGTTCCAAGCAGGTGATGAAGTTTAAATTTAATGCCCGTTCCAAGCTCAGCTCTCCATGCTGGACTTTCAGGTCCTTATGTTATAGAGTCTAAACTATGTCACACAGACTATGTGGTGAAAACCCCTAATCGGAAATGGAACATTCGAATATGTCATGTGATTATGCTCAAACTCTACTTTTCTCAGTCCAACCCCGAGGTCCGCTCTTCCGGTCCTATGGTCTCTTCATTAAGCGCTGTCTATATAACCGTGCTGCTGGCTGAGCAGGTAGAGCCTTTTACCTGTGTTCACCTGCCAAATTCTGAATGGCTGACAACTATTCAGTCCAAGCTTGCTCACCTCTCAGAGCCAGCCCAGCAAGATTTAATAAGTCTGGTTAAGAAATACCCTTCAATTGTTTTTGAGACCTCTATTAGAACTACTGTTCTAAAGCAGGATTTAGATGTTGGGGAGAATGTTTCTGTTAAACAAAAGGCAGCAACAGACTATTTAGTTGAGAAAGGTCTTGCTGTACCAAGCTGAAGTTCCCCCTGCCTTCTAGGTCCGAAACCTGACAAAAATCTTTCTTTTACAGGAAATTAATGCTTCAACTAAAGCTGATTCTTTTCCCCTTTCCAGAATGGAAGATTGTGTTGATCAGATGCAAAGTTTGTTACAAAATTAAATCTCCTAAAGGGTTACTGGCAGGTACCCCTCAGCGAGTGTGCATTTGAAAATTCTGCTTTCGCTACCCCAGACAGGCTTCTTCAGTATACAGTCATGGCTTTTGGCTAAAAAAATGCACCAGCTACATTTCAGCTTGTAATGACTCAGATCCTAGGTGACGTAGATAATTGTAATGCTTATGTAGATGATTTGGTCATTTTTACCGATACTTGGGACAGCCATTTTTGTGGCCTAGACCATGTATTTGTTTGTCTTCAGAGAGCAATCCTGACTCTAAACCTTGCAAAATGTGAGTTTGGTCATGCCACCGAATGCCACTTTGGAAAACAAGTTGGACATGGAACTGTTTACTCACTGGATGGAGCTGAAATTCATTGTCACCTTTCCAATACCAAAGACGAGCTTCGACTCGACGCTTTCTGGGAACGGCTGGGTATTATAGGAATTTCTCGGATGCTGCGTTGACTCGCACAAACTTCCTTCATGACTCCGGTCCTTTTGTGTGGTCTCCTAGCTGTCTGGCTGCTTTCAATGCTGCTAAATTGCTTTTATGTAGAGCATCTGTTCTTTCTGTTCCAGATTTCATGAAAACTTTCAAACTTGAGGTAGACATGAGCAGTACTGGTGCTGGTGCTGTTCTGATCCAGGAAGATGCTCAGGGCATAGATCATCCTATTAGCTTCTTCTCTCATAAGTTTAACCACGAGAAGGAAGCCCTTGCCCTTTTACTTGCCCTGCAACATTTTGAAGTTTATAGTGGTTCAAGCTCTGATCTTGTTACTGTTTATACAGCCCACAACCCTCTAGTGTTTTTACATCACAGGTCAAAACAACAATCAACAGCTCATACGGTGGTCCTTGATTGTACAAAGTTTTAACTTGGACATTCAGCATAAGAACGGCTCCGAAAATGTAGTGGCTGATTTATTGTCACGGTGCCATCCTACTTTGAGTTCTGAACTTGAAGTTCACTCTTAAGGGATGGGGTGGTTACGCCCTCAACTATTTTGTGTTGTGTCTTTGTCTGCTTTGCTTTCTTTTCTTTTCTTTATTTTTATTTTTATTTTTTATTTTTTATTTTTAGGACCAGCCCACTGCTACATGTCCTACTACGTGTTCCATGTCTCGTCTTCCCGTTAGATGATCTCCAGTCCTTACCTTGTTCCTGCCTCCTGTCTTTGGATTGGTTGGCTGTGCTTCAGCAGAATATTTAAACTCCAGCCACTTAACACCTCGGAAAACCTGTGCATTGGATTTGACGGTGTAAAAGTTGTGTGTAGACTTTGCTTGTGATTGCCTTTCTGTGAATGTGAATGAATCTGCTTGTGTTGACTTGGTTTTTGCTTTGCCCGTTAGATTTGGTCACGTTCTTTTTAAACACTGTGTATATAGTAGGTGAGGGTTGTTATAATGGCACTATCTGATGTCACCCAGATGAAGATGGGCTCCTTTTTAAGTCTGGTTCCTCTCAAGGTTCCTTCATGTTGTTGTCTCAGGGAGTTTTTCCTTGCCACCGTCGCCACAGGCTGCTCATTAGGGATATATATATACAGTGGAACCTCTGGTCATAACGCATTATTATTCACCCTCATTTAACACACCCAATTCAATTCATTAGCTAATTACCAAGATTTTCACTGAATAAATTAATAAAACAAATCCTTATAGGCTTGCTGCTGAGC
This sequence comes from Chrysichthys thysi, assembly GCA_030068315.1. Classification (NCBI taxonomy): domain Eukaryota; kingdom Metazoa; phylum Chordata; class Actinopteri; order Siluriformes; family Claroteidae; genus Chrysichthys; species Chrysichthys thysi. The sequence continues at coordinate 12,301,295 of JAQLOM010000036.1, read as the reverse complement.
TATAATCCAAAATGCTGCTGTCTAATATAAATAAAACAATGCTACAAATGGTGTTATTTTGCCATTAGTTTAAATCATGATACACAAGTGCAAGAAAATGAGCACAGCAATATACGTAGCATAGTGGGAGGTATTAACTTTATATGTACTCAACACAGCAGTACACAAAACACTATAAACAAAGTAGTTAAAGATTAGTTGACCCAAATTGTATAGACAAAATGTCTAAAGATATGAATGTAGGTTTTTTGCCTACTGTAACATATGTTCTCAATGTAAGTGAATTCTACCTCATGCATATCAAACTAGTAAGTGTAGATGGTATGTGCTTGTGAAATTCCGATTGCAGCAAGCGCACACACTCCTTGCTGCCCACAGCATGATACAGTAGTCCCTCGTCTTTCGCGGGGGCTACGTTCCAAAACTTTCAACGAATGACGAATATCCGAGATACACGGACGCCAGCCCCAGTGCATTTTTTTAATAGCTTAAGCCATAAATTATCCTGCCACAGTCTTTAAACACATTCTAGACACAATTAAACACATAAAGAAAACATTTGCGAGCATATAGCGAGGTGAAGTCTTTGTAGAATTTGTAGAAACATCACATTTATAGCGAGTACTGTATGGTGCTGTATACTATACTAGCATAGCCTATACTTATATTTTCGGTACTGTATGTATGTATGTATTACACTAGCCTAGCCGATCCTTTTTCTATACGGATCTTCTATCCATTTTTCTAAATGGAAAGGATGGATGTTGAAAAAAAAAAAGAAATTCATTCAAGGCAGAAATACAGGAGCTCCAGCACTGACGATACTTTGGCGGATGCTGGTTGCTTCTCCCCAACCGTATGCATCATAGCCAGCAACCAATCACAACCAAGGTTAAACAAATAGGGCATTCCGATTGGCCAGACTCATTCCTCCAGCCATATTTTTTTTCAGTATCCCCACACTGCGTTTTCATAAACAACGCGATGTGTTCTTTGTCTCTTGTGTAAATATGATCTACACTGTACTGCATTTTATATATTATTAATATTTTACTCCATTTTAATTAATGTTTATATTTTATAATATCAGGGAAATCCACAAAAAATTTGATATATTCTAAATAAAAATCCACGAATAGCTGGGGACGGGAAATACGATTCAGCGGAGGATTACTGTAGTGTTAACATTTCATCTGCAGACACATCCTGCCTCTGCCCTGCAACATCTGACACTGCTCATGTTTGGAGTTTTGTTCATGTCTCTTTTTGACATGTTTCAATCAACTATACATTTTTGTAAGTTTTGTTTTATTACTCTTTTTTATGCTGACATACAGGTAAAGTTTTTCAAAACATACCTTCAGCCTGAGAAATAACTACAGCAGCACGGGAATAATTTCAGTCCGGTTGAAGTAATCTGCACTGAATGCAGTTCAGTGACATTTTTCACAGCCTGATCAAATTTTTAATGAGGACTTGGAAAGTGTTGCCAGATATTCAGTAGCTGTCCTTTCTTAGATATTCAGAGTCACAGGAGGTCCATTTAAAGAGCCAAGAATTAAAGGTATAGCTAATGTTTTTCCCAGAAGCTGAACTATATCTTTGGAAACTCAAACAGCCTTCACTATCCTCTTGATGCTGTACCCTAAAAACAGTTATTTGTGTGCTGCTTAGGCTAGAATGTCTAAATGGTAGTGAACTGAAGAAGAACTTGAATGTCCCTAGGTAGTCTCCAATTAACCTGAAGGTAATTGTTTTATCAACAGCTACCTGAATATGGGCACCTTCTACAAATGTTACAAAAAGTATTTGGTTTTAAAATCACTGACCCCACATTTAAAGTATGAGACAGGCAAATAAAAATGCATCTGAACTGTATGATGTGTATCCAGTTGATATTGAAAATGTCTGAAATAGTACACATAGTGCACAGAATATATACTAGATGTATTGTGGCCTCATCTTTTATTTTGGTCGACTATTAATAATTACTAATTCAAAGGCTAGAGGACGCACAGTGGCTGAGTGGTTAGCACTGTCGCCCCACGGTGAGAAGGTCCTGGGTTCGAGCCCTGGGTTTGGCATGGGCGTCTTTCTGTGTGGAGTTTGCATGTTCTCCCCGTGTTCGCGTGGGTTTCCTCCCACAGTCCAAAGACATGCACAGGGGGGATTAGGCTAATTGGCTGCTCTAAATTGGCCGTAGGTTTGAGATTGCTCAGATTTCCAAGGCTTCCCCCCACGACCCTGAATAGGATTAAGCGGCAGAAGATGAATAAGGCTAGATGACAAAGGTATAGGTTTATGGGTGTACAGTGTTTAGCAGAAACAAAATAACTGGCTTTGCCATTCTACTATTTTCAGAGGAGACTGTGTACACTGTAATATTGTAAACTGGGAGGCCATCAACCGAAAATAGCACAACGAATCTCCGATTAAGGTACAGTGATCATTCACTATGGCAAACATTCAGCTTGTGTAGTGTGTAGAGTGCAGGGTGTTTAGTTATTCCTCCTCTGTCCTTAGTAGTAGTTTTATCTGTGATAAGTGTATGCTAGTTAGCTCACTGATGGAGAAGATTGCAGCATTAGACTTACGCATCCAGTCTCTAGTGAGGGCTAGTGAGAGTGAGGGCAGTGCAGTGTCTGTAGGGGAAAATCTGGATGCCCTAGGCCGAGTTAGCAATCCCCCAACTCCGGCATTAGAGCCCTCACAGCGGGGGGGAAATTGGGTGATGACTCGATGGCATAACTGCAGAGTCAAAGCCAGTGCTTAGAACCGGCACCTGGCACCAGCACCAGTGTGGTGGAAAAGAGGTATAAGATAGTTGTCCATATAGGAGCTAATGATCTACGCCTTCGGTAGTCAGAGGTTTCTAAGAGTACTTTCATAGAGGTGTTTAAATTAGGGAAGGCGATGTCTGAGGCAGTAATCTGCTCTGGCCCCATCCCAATGCGGCGTGGTGATGTATCTTATGGCAGGTTATGGTCACTGAACTGGTGGTGCTCTGAAAACAATGTGGGCTTTATAGATAATTGGAGTTGTTTTGAAGGCAGGCTGGCCTGCTAGGGTGGGACGGTGTCCATCCCACTCGGGAAGGTGCTGCTCTCATTTCTTGTAGTATGCTCATAGTCTCAGAACAGGCCTAGTTAATCTGTGACAATCCAGAGCCCAGGCCAGGGAGCAGACAGACAGGTTATTCCGACCGTCTGCTAGCTGCACAGAGTCGTCACTCAGGTTCCACCATATTGAGACTGTGTCTGTTCCCTGAGCTAAACAAAAAGGACAAATGCTCAGAGAATTTCTTTTAGCAATCTAAATAAAACATTTCTGGATTAAACTGAATGCACAACCAGCACCTTTGATCTAAAGCTAGGATTATTAAATGTTAGATCTCTTACACCTAAAGCACTTATTGTCAATGAAATTATTACTGATCAGGAGTTTAATGTACTGCGTTTAACAGAAACATGGATTAAACCTTTATTCGTCTTCTTCCACTTAATCCTGTTCAGGGTCACGGGGGGAAGCTGGCGCCAATCCCAGCCGACATTGGGTGAGAGGCGGGATACGCCCTGGGCAGGTCACCAGTCCACCACAGGGCAACACAGAGAGACAGACAACCATTCACACTCACATTCACACCTAGGGCCAATTTAGAGTCGCCAATTAGCCTGATCCCCTCTGTGCATGTCTTTGGACTGTGGGAGGAAACCCACGCTCGAACCCAGGACCTTCTCGTTGTGAGGCGACAGTGCTAACCACTCAGCCACCGTGCCGCCCTATGGGATTAAACCTAATGAATAGAAAGCATTAAATGAAACTAGTCCTCCTGGGTACAGTTATATACATCAGCCTCGTCTACCTGGCACAGGAGGAGGCGTCGCAGTTATCTATAAGTACAATCTGGGCATCACACCCAAACCTGGATATACGTAAATTCAATGCCTATGCAGGTGCAAAAAATGAGTCCACACTATCAAGTTCATTAATTATTATTTACAGACCCCCAGGCCCATGCTCCATACTGTCATATCAGACCTGGTTATCTCTTTAGATAAAGCATTAATTGTTGGAAACTTTAACATTCATTTTGATAATACAGAAGATCCTTTGAGAACAGCATTCCTGTCTATTCTAGATTCAGTAGGGGTTCTCCAGCACGTTACAGGACCCACTCGTGATGGAGGTCACACACCTGATCTAATACTAACTTTCGGATTAAGCATAGAAAATACAGTCACTCTGCCCCAGACAGAAGCTATATCAGATCACTATCTCATCTGTTTTAAATTATGTCTCAGTTGTAATATATGCACCTTGCATATATATATATATATGGACTTGTAGATATGTTTATAGATTAATAAGCTTTCAATTGGACATTATATAATGTGAAGCTGCTTTGTGACAATGTCCGTTGCTAAAAGCACTATATAAGTAAAATTGAATTGAATTGAATTAATGAACTGCTATAAATATAAAGTGGATTTCCAACAGTATCATACAATAATTCATAATAACTGTAAAATACTGTTAATATTCTTCATTTGCATGTAAATTAACTGTTAATTCCTGTTGATTAACCAGTAACAGTAGAACTGTAATTTACCAGCAGAAAACATTTTCTGTCAAGCTGTGGAAATATGTGCTATGATCTCTTTTTAAGCCTAGTCATTATTCATCAAAATCATACTGATAATTGTAGGCAGATATTTAAGTTTTGGTGTTGACACCAGCCCAAGACTGCAATTAAGTCCTCTCCCACTGACCAGGGGCATGTTTAGGATTAGGCTATTGGACTAAAGCCCTGGGTATTTTTCTAAAGCCCTGAACTGTCCTTCTGGCTGTAGGTTACCGTCCCACTTTAGTTCAGTTCTACTGAATTTTATTGATATAGTGCATTTAACAATGGACATTGTAAATGTGCAGAATCAAGAAAATTGAGCAAAAACAGTGACGACGGCGGCAAAGAAATCACTCAAGCAACCAAACCTTGATGTCTGATATAAATCTCTGTTACAGTTATGAAGTGAGCTGCCACAAAACAGGCTGAGAGAGAGAATGCAATTGCAGATAAAAGTGTTTAATAAGAGTTCAAGGTTAAAGGCAGATGCAGAATCCAAAAGACAGGCAGTAGTTTAATAATCAGGCAAAACAGAATATCAGAGTGGGCAGGGGCAAAGTCCAGATAACAGGCAGAGGTCAAACACTCAGGCAAACACAGTGTGAAAGACAGTACACAAATAGATGTAATCCAAGGGGTAAAACAGGGTCATACACAGGCAAACTAGAATAGCACTAGCAAAATCCAAATATCAGTGATTAGAAGAGCAAAACTAGGTAATTCACAAGAAAACACTTCAGAAAAATACAAAGTCTTGCCACTAGTGCACACAAAGGCACCCATACTGCTTTGCAACCAGAGTGATAAAAACACAGTCTTTAAAAAGAGTGCTATAAGGGTGTGGTCTAAACTGAGCAAACCTGTGCTCAATCAAAACTCTGCAGAATATAAGCCTGGGTAGTTGGCCATGTTGTCAGTGTCCATGTTTTTCATGTTATCAAAGTCCATCTCAATGTCAGAGCTACATTGGCTGTATTCCTCGGTGTCCATATTGGAGCTTACCTATATGGAGGATTTGTAGATGTCTCTCACCATGTAGGTGGGTTCTCCATTGATCAGAGGGGGACTGGGTGGCATGGCCAGAGGCCACAGCTCATCTAGTGGACCCTCAATGACAGGCTTGAGCTGTGAAACATTGAAGGTGGGGTTAATACTACTGTGGCTAGGTAGATCTAGATGACATGTGACAGGGTTGATGAATTTTAAAGTTCTGAATGGGCTGAGGTAAAGGGCACTTAGCTTCTTACATCCCAGCAGGTGTCTTATGTTCTGTCTCCTGGGTTATACTTGGGTGTCTTGTTTCTATGCCGGTCTAGCGTTCTAACCTTTGACGTGTTTCTTCCCATTCCTGTTTGCTGTGATGGAACCATTCGTTGACTGCTGGTGCTTCTGTAGAGCTGGGTTTCTGTGGGAACAGAGGTAGCTGGTAACCTAGAACACATTGGAAAGGGGTTAGTCTGGTTGCTGAGTGGCGTAGGGAGTTTTGGGCATACTCAGCCCAGTGTAGGAATTGGACCCAGTCTGCCTGGTGATTGGCACAATAAGTTCTCATAAATCTTCCCACTTCTTGATTTACCCATTCTACCTGTCCATTGGCCTGTGGGTGGCAACCAGAGGTTAGATTGACTGTGACTTTCAACTTGTCCATAAAGTTATTTTACACTTGGGACATGACCTGTGGCCCACGGTCACTGACAATTTTCTCTGGGAGGCCAAAGTATCTGAAAACCTGGTTAAACACAACTTCTTCAAGATCAAGTGTTGAAGCCAGAGCTGGCAAGGGAATCAGTATAATGGATTGAGAGAAGTGATCGGTGACTATGAGGTTGACAGAATTACCTTGACACTTGGGGAGGTTGGTTAGAAAATCAACAGCCATGTGAGCCCATGGTCGCTGTGGTGTGGGCAGTGGGAGGAGTTTTCCAGCGGGGAAATGTGGAGTCTTTCTTTGAGCAGACGTGGAACATGAGCATTTATTGATATTGATTTCTTCATGCATGTTGGGCCACCTATGTTTTTCTTTAAGTAGTTCTTGGGTGCCCTGAGAGCCTGGATGACCTGATGCTGGAACTGCATGTGCCCAAGTAATGTTTGTTCCTGGGATGTGGTGGTACAAAAGTGTGGTTAGGTGGACCCCCTTCCAGCATTTCATAGGCAAGGTATTGGCTAACTCATTGCCAAAATCCCAGTTTGACTAGGCATTGACTAGGCTTTGTTGCAGAACTGACAAAGTCTTTCCTTTTCATGATTTATCAAAACAATGCATCTGCTTTGCATTCTTAGATCCAGGGATATGGGAAATGGTGAAATTGAATAGGGTAAAAAAAGTGCCTAGCATGGATTCAGCCTCTTGGCACTTCTCAGGTATTCTAGATTCTTATAGTCAGTTAATACTAAAAATGGGTGCTGTGTACCTTCGAGCCAGTGACGCTACTCCTCCAAAGCTAGCTTTATGGCTAGTAGCTCATGGTTAACCATGTCATAGTTTTGCTCTGCCTGGGTGAGTTTCCTGGAAAAGAAGGCGATAGGAAATAATTTGGGTTTCTCTCCGCAGTGCTGTGACAGTACTGTACCAACTCGTGTTTCTGAAGTGTCCAACTCCACTGTGAACTGTCTCTCAGGGTCAGGATGATGTAGAATGGGAGCTGAGGTTTCTTAAGTTTCTTAAGGCTGCTTGTGCCTGCTCATTCCATTTCAGTCTTTTAGCTTCATTCCTTAATAGAGATGTCATGGGCACAGCCACTGTACTGAATCCTTGAATAAATTGTCTATAGAAATGAGCAAATCCTAGGAAGTGTTGTAGTTCCTTAATAGTTTGAGGGACAGGCCAGTCTGAAACTGCTTTGAGCATGCCAACATCCATGCCCACTCCCTCATTGTCAATCCCATATCCCAAAAAAGAAATTCTCATAGCGTGAAAGTCACATTTCTCCCCTTTCACTATTTTGTGTAGGACTAGTTAATACAATCCCTTAGCCTTTGTATATCCTTGAGAATCTGAAGTACATGGAGACTATAATGCCATCCAAGAGCTTCCATTCCATGACTGGCCATGGGGGCCATCGGAGGTTTCAGGTTCATTGGGGTCATCAGGTGGGCACCCTCCTTCTTTGGTATTTCAATGACAAGCCCACGACACCTTCAGAGGGCTGATCGACGACAACTGGCCTCCCAGGTGTGCCCGCCTTGGCTTCCACCCCTTCTACCCCAGCTGTTTGGCTGCCCACATGTGATCTCTCCTCTTGATCCAGAGCCACCTACTTGCCTGTTCAGCAGAACTCAAAAGATCCTTGATTGCTTGCCTTTGACCTTGACCTCTGATTCCAAACTCCTTAAGGAGACAGATGGTTGACTTGCCCACAAAGCCTCTACAACCAACTTCTACTGGGCAAACCTTGGCTTTCCAGCCATATTGTTCTGCATCAGCTGCCAGCTCAGTGTACCTTAGGCTCTTGCACTCATAAGCCTCCTCCAAAGCAAGAGATTTTTTGGAGATGGGAGAATGTCATATGCAGCCCGAATAATAAAGCTTAACCGGCCTGCTTCCATGCTCCACACTTCCTTCCAGGTAAACCTTCTTTTCTCAACCCCGTCCCATTGAGTCCACTGCCCTTGTTTGGCTTGGGCAACAGATTTTGTGCACCATGCTGCCTGTTATTCCTGGCACACCTCTTCCACTACCAGCCCATGTTGTTGAGATGGTGTTGCTTTGTGCCAGGATCGTAATATCTCACAAAGCCCAAGGCCTCCTCTCACATGCTGCACATGGCTGACAATATCTCTGAGCTCCAAGGCTGTTATTGCCTGCTGTGTAGCTGCAGAAAGAGTCCATTTTCTCCCAGTTGCAAGAAAGGGAGCAGCCTTGGCTATATATTGGTCATGGAATTCAGTGAGAGTCATTTTCAGCCTTACTTTGACACACATATACTCTTCAGTGATTGATGACATGGGAAGGTCCAGGATACCTTTTCCATACAGCCCTATGCTGCTAAGGCACCTAGGCAGGCCTAGCTGCTTTTTAGCATAGGAATTAACCAGCCTCTCAAGCTTCTCAGCCTTTGATATCGGGACCTCATAGATGGTCAAAGGCCACATCAGTTGAGGGAGGAGACCAAATTGCAGGAACCAAAGTTTAACCTGCCAGGGAGCAGGGAATGGTCAATGGTCTTAAGGCCACTGATGGTGTCTTGCCTAAGCTGGTCCACCTGAGCAGTATCCTTGAGTGATGCATCATACCATCTTACCAGGCTTTTTCCTGGCTTTTGCATCACTGTTGGTATGGGCTCCTCACCAGTGTAAAACACCAGATCTGACAGTCTCCCCTTGATGATGGATAGGCTCCTGGACTTGCTTGGCTTTAGCGTCACCCGGGCCCACTCAATGTTTTCCTGCAATTTATTCAGGAGGCTCCCAATGCATGCCTTGGTTGATGTTAGAGTGGTCATGTCAGCCATGTATACCCGGATCGGAGGGAGTTTCAGGCCTGACTTGAGAATTCCTCTCCTATGACCCACCTCGATGCTCTAAAAATGACCTCCTTGGCCATTGTAAAGGAAAGTGGGGAGATGGTGCATCCAGCCATGATGCCTATTTCCACCAATTGCCAAGCTGTGGTGTATTCTTCCCTCATCAGGCACAGCTGTATGTCCTGGAGGTAAGCTTGGATAAGGGCAGTGATGGCTTCTGGAACTTTAAAGCAGCTAAACAACAGCCACAGGACATTGTGGAACTGAGCCAAAGGCATTGGCGAGGTCCAAAAACACAACATGGAGGTCTCTTCCATCTCTTTTTGCTGCCTGGATTTGGTGCCATATCATGAAAAACCCAGGATCCCTGCCTTCTGTACTGATGAGTCGATATATTTTTTCTTCTCAAGGTACTGAGCCAGCCTGCGAGCCACTGTGCTGGAAAAGATCTTGCCTTCGACATTCAAGAGGCTTATTTGCCGAAACTGGCTAATGTCAGGAGAGCCTTTTTCCTTTGGGATTAGGATGCCCCCTGCTCACCTCCAGGCCATTGGTATTATTCACTGCTGCCACACCACCTTCATGAGTTTCCAGAGAAAATGGAGGAGCATTTTTGTAAAGCCTGTATGGGATCCCATTAGGTCCAGGGGAGGATGCAGCGCTTGCTTTGTGAACAATCCTTTCCAACTGATTCCACCTAGGTGGGCTGACGTTGAGCTGATTATCTGGAGGATGTAATGGTGACATGTCAGGTGGAAGGGTATTGACCTTACCCTGCTGGCTATCAGGGTGGGCTTTTTCCAGGTAGGCTTCAGTCACCTTCCTTGATGTTGTGAGTATCCCACTTCTCTCCTTCGCAAAAAGGCTCTTCACAAACTTGAAGGGGTCCTTAAAGAAGTTGGTCCTATTACATTCTTTGATCCTTCGCCTCCTTCTCGGTGTCTCTGCTCTCCTTAGTGTAGTCAGCGAGTTCCTGATTTCTGCCTGGAGTATATTTATTCCCTCCTTCTCCTCCTCCAAAGTCACTGTAAATTATCTTCTCACGCTGGCGTCTCTCCCGGATCAGCTGCTCTATTTGCTGCTACATAGAGTTGATTCACCCTGAGTTGTTTTAGCACCAGTTTGACATGATTGATGTATTCTTCTAGGCGGTGGGAATATATCAAAATGTAGATGGTTACAAATTTGTCAAAAAATTCACAGGGAATGTCATTGATAAAGCACTGAAAGAAACTTGATGCACAAGCTAGGCCATACAGAATAACCTGTTAATGATATTGCCCAGATGTAGAGCTAAATGCTGTTTTCCACTCATCCCCTGCTCTGATACGGATCAGATTGTATACACTGTGGATATCTAATTTGGAGAAAATCTGGGCATTTTGCAACTGTTCAATGGCTGAAGGTACAAGTGGCAGAAGATATGAGTGTTTGACTACTACCTGGTTTAAGCCTCTGTAGTCAATACACAGACGCAGTCCTCCTCCCTTTTTCTCCACAAGGAAAAAACCTGCTAATGCAGGTGAGGTGGATGAAATGATGCATTTCTGTTCAATGGCTTCCTTCACATTGCTTTCCATAGCTTCCTGTTCATTCTGAGAAAGAGGGTAGATTCTGCATCTTGGAGGCATGGCTCCAGGAGTCTATGGCACAATCATACATTTGGTTTGGTGGGAGCCCACTGGCTTTTGTTTGACTGAACACTTCCAGGTATTCCTGATAACAAGCAGGAATTTCAATGTTACATAACATCTCAGGGCTTTCAATAGATTTTTAATAGCGTGGGATGTACCCACATGCTCTTGTTGGGATTTTAGCTCAGTGCACTGTGAAATCACATGGCGGGCATCTCCACAGAAAAAAACATAGGTGCTGCTTGTGGCAACGTTCCTGCTCTGGGCTGCTCAAATGTACATTTTGGACTCCAATGCATAGATCACCACTCTATCCTGCCCCTGTTTCAGATACAAGATACGTAAAGATACATCCCTTCCTTCAGGGATATGATCAAATACTCTTTGGAACAAGGTGACAAATTTCTCATAAGAGGAAATAGCCTCACCTACCTGTTCCCAAATCCTAGTAGCCCACAGCAGCACCATATCAGTGAGAAAGCCGAGAAGTTGGTTGAGCTTACTTTGATCTGAGGGTCATCCTATATCATCAAAATACAATTGGCACTGGCACAAGAAGCCTCTGCAACTCTCTGGATTTCCATCATATCTCTCAGGTTTGGCTGGTTTGGGTGTGCCCCATGACATGGTGGTGGCATAGGGTCGCTTGCTGACCTGAGAGAGTTCGGTGGTAGGTTTTTGCACTTGGTCAGAGAGGATGCCTGTTTCTTGTTCCCCCAGGTAATGTCCTTGCACTAGGAGTGATCCATGAAGCTGCTCGGAATCTGCTGCATTCCTCTTGGGTGAAGCAATCTGTCACAAAAGAGATATCCATGATGTCATTGTGCTGGGGTTCATAGGAAATTGAATCCAGAAGAAAGAGTGTCCATGCATGTAGGTAGGACTGTAAGTGTTAGGGTCTGATATTGTTAGAGTGGGTATGAGGAGTCTGGGTGCAGGTGCAGATGTGACATGAGCAGGTACGTCAGATGCAAGCACAAAACTGAGAAGGGCACAGGAGACAATGAATGAGCACAGGACTACGAGAAGCAAGCACATTTATTTCCGTTGTGCTAGACCACAATGTGCTGTTCCATGGCCCCCTAAGTGTAGCTAGTTGTCATAGTGGCACCACACAAAACTGCTGTGACATGTGGATATAAGGGCTCATGCTAAGTTTATGAAAACACAACGATTTGTATACCGAACAAAAATATAAACGCAACACTTTCGGTTGTGCTCCCATTTTGCATGAGATGAACTCAAAGATCTGAAACATTTTCTCCATACACAATTCTCCCATTTTGCATGAGATGAACTCATGCCTTTGGAGACGGCTTATGGTAGAGAAATGAACATTCATTTCACGGGCAACAGCTCTGGTAGACATTCCTGCAGTCAGCATGCCAACTGCACGCTCCCTCAAACGTTGCAACATCTGTGGCATTGTGCTGTGTGATCAAACTGCACATTTCAGAGTGGCCTTTTATTGTGTGTTTATATTTTTGTTCAGTATAGATACAGGCAATTATACACTAATAAATACATACTTATGAACACTGTATTCCATATCTGCTAATAGACCCCCTTAAATCCTAGATAGAGGACCTTTAACAGGAATGTACAAATCATTGTGAGCAAGCTAGCCAGGACTATCCATGAGTGTGATTTCTCCTATACTTCCATTCATAGATCAAAAATAAACAGTTTATTTGGTTATTCTGTGTCCAAATCGTCACTTAAGTGATATTAATTTATTTATAATACTATTGTATAAAAGTACTACTACACTGTAATTGTGCTATTATAGGCCTACTGATGTGGCAGTGGGGGTCTGGGCAGAAAGAAGGCATGTCAAACCAGCAGGTAAGGCAATGCGTGAATATTCTCCCCTGTGTTTAATCACCAAGGAGATTGTGGGTCCACTATTGTGGGTCTTTTTTTATGCTTTCAGAGAGAGAAGCCTGTAATCACAGAGAGAGCTGAGCAGCACCGAGCCATAAGTGTGTGCATGCTTGTGTGCAATAAAACCACTCTAAAGCAAAAATGTGCAGAAATAAAGCACACCTTTTTGTGTTGTTTAGGTGTTTAAAGCCTCATTGTAGCTTTTCTTGGAGTAATTTAGGCTTTCTCAAGGCTTGTCTACTGTCATTTATTGCATAACACTCAGTGTCTCCTCTCATATCTTATTTAATAGACTTCACAAACACAATCAAGGCAGAGATTTAAGTTCGTCCCATTGAAATACAGGTACTGATTGCCTTTGGAACAGCAATGCAGTGGAGTGGAAATGTGAAACCAGGATTGAAAGGTGGCTGGCGGCTTAAAAAAAAAAAAAAAAAAGAGCAAAATTTGGCATCTGCTTGGTAATGCTGGGACAAGAGCTAATCCTCCAAATATCTGGAAACATTACAATTAGAACTGCCCAGAAAATGAGCAGAGCTTTGAAGGGGGAATTAGAGAGGGAACTGGGAATCAAGACTTTTTCCACAAATAAGACTTTCATCAGGAGAGCCTCGAGACTCAGCCCAATGTCAGAGTTTATGTGCAGATTGGCAAATTTCAGAACAGCTATAGATCTCAGAGAGCCAGTCTGGACAGACCCACAGGCCAAGACTGATTATCATGAGAATAATTGAGAGAGAGAGAGAGAGAGAGGAAGAGTCAGTGCCGCTTTTAATAGAGCCACTTCTATCTTCATGCTGATAAATAATGTACACCAGTCAGCAAATTTGGATTTAACAGATGGTATTGACCTTTTTGGGGAGATAGGAGGGAGATGAGGCAAGGGAGAGGGGGCAGGGAGAGAGACAGAGAGAGAAAGAATGAGTGAGAGAAACATAAAGAGTGGAAGCACGAGAATTACCAAGGGGCCTTAAAGACTAACCTATCCATCATGCCTGTTGATTTGTATTGCAGATTGTTTTACAGCTGCTGTGCGACACAGATTACTGCATAACCAAGTGAATTAATGACAAATCTAATAAAAAGAAAAGAAGACTGCATTAAAGCATTTGGACCTTCAGCCCATGGCAACCTTCAGCACGCACTCATAAACAGACGAGAGGCTAGCTGTCCATCAAGCCTTTGCCGTCTGTCCATTTCCATTCTATTATGCCATGCCCCTTATGCGTTTTTTTCTCAAATGCTTTATCTTATCTAACTCAGAGCAGGTCCATCAGAGAGTCTATGTCCTTTACACGTTCCAGATGGCTGTCACGAAGTCTATAACTTAACATTTCATCTGGCATTTCCACACTGCATTCATAAGCAGCACTACATCATTCTATTGCCCTATTCAAATTTGCCACAGACTTATTCAGGGCTGCATTCAGGATGAAGCCATTGCTCAGCAGACGAGAAAGGGAAAAGCTTTGCAGTATTCATTATAAACACCTGCAATGTAACGTGGTGCACCACATGGGACACCAGCAAAAGACAAACCACAGAGAAAAGACAAGTGACCAGAAATGTCTGGGATGATATAAACACCTATATTACAATTCTCTAAGCTGCTGTTCTATATAGGAGAAGGAGAGGATGGCCAACAAAACTTGCACCATTGTGCCCTGGAACCTATATAGAACAAGATAAAGTAATACACCGGGCATCTTCATAAGCTACGGTTATAAACATATATTACACTTCTTTATCTAATACCATGTGCCTTGATATACATTCAGAATTCCGACTCCCCCATTTTGTTATGGTCCATTTGCTTTCCTTTTCCCGTTTAATCAGTCTGCAATTCATATATACGTGTTTGGAACCCAAACATTTTATATTAAATAAATATATTTTTATTTTCACAGGAGAAATCATAGTGTATTCTCAGATTTGCATTGTTTTAAGGAAAAAAACAAAAGAGCCTGAAGGAACACTGCAGTTAGTGGGCAGATTTGCTTTAACAGAAAAACAGTGTCATCTAGTGGTTCCATCCATCCAGCGAGTTAAATACTTTGGAAAACGAACGAACCAAACAAAACAAAAAAGACATAGAGCGTGTTCAAAAACGTGAAAGGAGCACAACCCTCCTGTTAAAGCCTATTTATTGCACTATATGTAGAGGGCTTTTGATACAGACTGACTATGGATGATTGAAACATAACTAAATAAGAACACATGCACATGACTGATACATTGATGACTAGGGAGTTTGCCAGAATTTGCCAATTTGTCATTGACAGTAAAATTCTTATGGCATTGCTTGGGGAAACGGTTTACACAGAAGGCATAAAATACTACATTTATATAATATAATAATATAATATAATAAAATACTTTTACTATCTTTCAATAATATGATTATTAGTGAGGCTAAATAAATGACATGACTACCCTAATGTTAAGTTCAGGAAATATTTTGACTATTTTCCTTCGCTTTTAAACCAGACCTACAGGATTGAGAAACAAAAACAAACAGACAAATAAAAATAAAACAAAAACAAACAACCAAACAAAAAAGAAAAAAGAAAAGAAAATAATAATAAAATTCCTCAATGAGACCAGGCAAATATCCTTATCTAAAATCTAAACAGTCAGATGTCTGTGGAGACATTTGGTCCTCACCAAAACACCAAGCTATATTAACAGCTATCGACTTAATACCATAAACAAATATGATTAAAATCAAATAAACAAGTACAATAAGGATACAAGTCATAAAAGAAAAAAATGAATGGTGTACAAATGACAAAGTATTGCACTGTGCATGTGATTGAGTGACAGCGAAAGTACGATGGACATAAAATGGCTCTAGACATACAAGATATAAGGAGCAGAAATAGGTATGGAATATAATAATATAATAACTGATAACATGCATGCTGTATCTTGGGATACGAATTTGACTGCAGTTGTTAGGAAAGGACATAAAGGCCCATTAAAACAGTGTACAAATATTACTTTGGCCACTTTGAGAAGGAGAATTATGCAAATATGCTGTGAGAGTTTCACTGTAGGGCTAGGTGATTGGGCTGATTCTCCTTGCCTCTTATCCTATGGATTTAATCAGGGTATCGGGCTCTAGGAGTAGGCCTAAATCTAGGCAAACTGGCTTGAGTTTTAAGCTTGAATAGATTTCCCTCCTCATCCTAGGGACCTTCGTCAAGTTCACTTGTTTAGACTTACCATGATAGATATTTCAAAAAATGACCTGGATGATTAAGCACCCATGCAAACACCCAACCACACAACGCTTCACCAACAGGCCCCTCTCAAGCCTGAAGCATGATTCTGCTAGAAAGCATTCAGCTTACAAGAATTCTGTTTCAGAGAACTTTTAAGGAAGTTTTCTTGAACTTTTTCCAGCAGCATGGACTGAAGATGAAGCCAGAAACCAAGTGCCATAACAACCATTTTTAACAAAATAAAAGTCAGTTGTACAGAGGAAAGGAAAAAGATGAAGAAATTAGACATAACAGAGGTTTGTTTGACAATGTTTTTTTTCCCTGAATTTATGAATGAATAAAAAAAAATCTCAAATACATATGAAAACAAAATGTAAACTTTTGCATGTGAACGCAACTAAAACCCAAACAGCAAATGAATACATAACGTGTATTTGTCCGTTTTGTAAATTATTACAAATTTCATACTTCATATATATATATATATGTATATAAAATTCATTTCGCGTTTGAAACGGAAATGCCATATGACCACAGAACATATTATACATGCGTATGAGCGAAAACAGCGTCCCTAGCGCTTACATTTTACCTAATCACTTCGTCTGTGGACACCATTTTTATATCGTCTTTACGAATCGTTATTATTTGTGCGCGAGTTATTTTACTGATATTGAAAAGAAGTAAACACCTATTTGATAAGTAATTATTTAAGAAAACTTTGATCTAAGTATCTAAATTCTTTTCGCACTTGAAACGGAAATGACATACGACCTCTATTTGTTAAAAAATAAAATTGGTAATTAACAAACTTATTTTATAAATACTGCATTTTATTATTTCCCTTGCACTCAGTGAGCAAAGCCACTGGGGAATCAGCTAGTGTGTATAAAATCTCAAATACATATGAAATATGTTATTTTTAACAAAATAAAAGTCAGTTGTACAGAGGAAAGGAAAAAGAAGAAGAAATTAGACGAAAAAGAAGTTTGTTGGACAATGTTTACTTTTCTGAATTTATGAATGAATTAAAAAAAATTTCAAACACATATGAAAAATCTTATTATTTTTAACAAAATAAAAGTCAGTTGTACAGAGGAAAGGAAAAAGAAATTAGACGAAAAAGAGGTTTGTTGGACAATGTTTGTTTTTCTGAATTTATGAATGAATTAAAAAAAAATTCAAACACATATGAAAAATCTTATTATTTTTAACAAAATAAAAGTCAGTTGTACAGAGGAAAGGAAAAAGAAAAAGAAATTAGACGTAAAAGAGGTTTGTTGGACAATGTCTGTTTTTCTGAATTTATGAAGGAATAAAAAAAAATTTCAAACACATATGAAAAATCTTATTATTTTTAACAAAATAAAAGTCAGTTGTACAGAGGAAGGGAAAAAGAAAAAGAAATTAGACGTAAAAGAGGTTTGTTGGACAATGTTTGTTTTTCTGAATTTATGAAGGAATAAAAAAAAAAAATCTCAAACAAAATGTAAACTTTTGCATGTGAACGCAACTAAAACCCAAACAGCAAATGAATACACAACGTGTATATTTGTCCTTTTTGGAAATGATTACAAATTTCATACTTATACTTATAAAAGGTATATATATATATACACATATATACAACACAACTTTGTGGCTTAATTAAAGGAACTTGACCTGGTTTTAAAATAGAATTCCTTTAAAAACAAATTAAAATTATAATATAAAGTGTATCCTTTACACACCCCTCCCCCAACCCCTAGTCTACTGCTTGCTTATCTGACACTTTACTCTCTTTGACAGAAAGTGACATTTTGTTCTGTTTACTGCTTTTACTTTAGGACAGAAGTTTACCCCCCTGACAGAGGATTTTTCTCCTCAGTGACATAAATAGCCCCTGCTCTGTTTGCCTCTCTCGGCCATGTTGACTGCTCCTGGCTTCACCGTATTTGTTGCAGGGGTCGAAACAAGCCTTCCCAAAGAAAAAAAAGTCTCTGTCCAGGCAAGAAGGTGGTCCTGCTCTGAAAACACACCGTTTGGAAGCACGACACCCCGGGTTCACACTCGTTCTCGGTCGAGGAAAAAGTTCGTGTGGACTTTTGCTGTCCATCATGTGGATATTCGTGAGTGTGGGGCGATGAGCTGCGGCGGAGTGTTTGAAGCGGATGAAGTTTGAGCAGATCTGCGGTAATAAAATGGAGAGAACAGCTGAGAGCGGGCTGAGGAGCAGGAGGAGGCTGGAGACCTCCGCTATCCTGCCCTGTTACTCCCTGCGTCGAGTGCAGCACAAACAGCGAGAAGGTGACGTTTAAACAACACCCCCCCCCCCTTTTTTTTTAATATAGCTTGTTTCTGTTTTAGTTCTCTTAAAGCCGATAAACACACGTGGGACTAAACCTAAACCCCACCTCGTTTATGGCTGCACGGTTTACCTTTCAGTGCAGGCCTCGTGAAAGCAGCTGGAAGTCGGGCACTCTTTGTGTTAGAAATGTCTCCACACTGAAGGAGGAAAACAAATATGTATGTGTGTGTTTACCGTTTGGGTTTTGGGGTCGCTTATTTTAGCGTGTGACTAGTAACATTTTAACGTGAGAACATGTGCCGTGCAGTGTGTAAGAGGCGAGTTTGGGGCTCTTTATTTCCATTAAGTGAAAGTTAGTTCACTTTTTTTTGGCGACATTCCTTCAGTCGGGGTTCCGGAAAGAAAGCCGTGTGCCGGGTCGGAGTCTGGGTTCATGTCTTTAATGGCGTTATACAGGACCATGGCGGAGCATGTCAGCTCCACTCGGGGAACTCACTGCCCTGGACCTGTACACACCTTACAGACTCCCACTGCTCCCGGACAGAACACACACACACACACACGGGAGTCTGAAATGGGGTCCACACACACACACACACACACACACACACACA
>JAQLOM010000036.1:12240854-12251184 GCA_030068315.1 Chrysichthys thysi | reverse complement strand
TACTTACTGCCGGTGAGGTCACTTCCTGTTTACAGCCTGTTTACTAGCTGAAGCGGAAGTGGCGTACACCGCCACTGGGTATACATTCGCTGAGGAAATACAGTGCATACTGTTTTATTTCGATTTAAATGTTCTTTTAATGTTTGAATTAACTTTATTATTATTATTATTATTATTATATTTTATGTTTTATATTCCAGAGTCCCGCGAAAGCCAAAAAATTCCGTGAATCAAAATGTGAAAATCCGAGATGCACTGAACCCGCGCTAGGTGAACTGCGATATTGCGGGGATTCACTGTAATTATAACAGAGAGCTGGTTATTGAAAATGTATTGCAACAGAAAATAGAAATTAAAACATGGAAATATCTGAATGTGGTTATGGTAAAATAAAGTGATGCTCTTGAAAATTTCAAACATTTACTTGAAAAAATGAAGATTGGCTTCCAAATGGTGCACCATGTTCACTCTATCATGAGGCCACAAGTATGATGCTGCTCCCGGGACCCCTAGAGTGCAAAATTGCCATGCTCTTAGGTAAAGAGGAGTGGAAAACTCTCTCCTCTATCGATTACAGCAACTCTAGCCAATCATGCATGGAAGCATGTGATGGCCTTCGCTCTCCCTGGTTGATAGCTATCATTTGATAGGGGAGCGCTGCTTGATGGGTAAGAATTACCCATGACCAAACAAAAAAGCAATCATTGTCCTTTCTCAACCATTGTGTGTTTCTATGGTTCCTGTCATGCTGCTCCATGTCAGCACACAAGGCAGGATTTCTTCTTGGTGCTAACTTGACCATTCTAACTTATGTACCGCTAAATATTTAAAAGCCCTTGACTAAGAAAAGTAGTCCTTAATTATGCTCCACAATATGCTTGTTGATTTGTTCTGTCTGCCCAGCTACATTTCCTTGGCATTTGTATGGAAAGATTTGATTGTGAACAGTCTCATGTTTTGGATGATTAATTACATTAGCTCATAAATTGTACTATTTTGTTACAGTTGTCAGTATAAGCGCCGTATGTATTTACATTTCATTTATTGGAGCCTGTTTTCATCTTGAATACGAAGCCTTGTACGTATTGTCTGTGTGAATGGACTTGTATTTGCTTTTGTAGGCAATGGTGGATGCCAGACACAGGGGGCGCCAATATCCCAGCTCTGAATGACCTCATCTCTGTGTGGGGGATGGCCTTTAGTGATGGACTGTATGAGGGAGACTTCACGATGGCAGATCATGACAGTAGGAATTTAATACAACACATTGCTTTTCTCATTTATCGGTTGAAATGCGTTAAGAATGAGATGGTCAGTGTAGACAGGTTACAAGTGTACATGGGTGACGAGTATACAAGACACATTTTGATCTGCTCTCTCAAACCGCATTCAGAGCTTGTCTGGAATGCGAATGATCATATTGGATTTGTTGTATGAACCCTAATGCTTCTTGAGGCTCCAGGGGACACGACTATTTTATTATCTTGATAAAATATCTGTTTAGCTTATGGCTTTAGCCATAAGAATTTGGTGGAGCAGCTGAGGCATTATTAATGACATGGCCTCAAACAAAACTAAGTTAAGAAGATTTCACACCTGATTTATTCTATAGCAGTGCTCACCAACCCTGTTCCTGGAGATCTGCCTCCCTGTGAAGACTTTAGCTGCAACCATAATCGTGCTCACATGGCCATCTAATCATTGTCTTAAGTTCTTCTTGGTGAACTAAAAGGTGTGTTAGATTTTGGTTGGAGATGAGACCTGGAATAAAATGGATCTGTCCAAGGTTGGTGACCACGGTTCTATACGCTCCTATCTATTGAATTTTTAGAATAACCCCGTAATGGTCGGCAATGCAGAGTCATCCACCATGCAGCGTATCTGCTTGTTTTAAGCTGTTTTAGACATACCTTTGTGTAGGTGTATTCAGGCAGATGTATCCCCATGGCCATTAACCATGGTTGCCAGATTTAAGCAAAATGTTAATCACAACTGCAAACCACAAAAAAAAAGATGTGATCTTTGCCCCCAAAATATCCAGGCACTGGAAAAAGGAAACGCATTGCTCATAATCTGTGTGTGCATGGGAAAGAAGGTTAAAGTATGGCCCGTGCGTTTTTGATGAATGGCTTTAATCTACTTTATAATTCAGCTTGCGCTGTCCAAATCTCAAAATAGAAATTGCAGACACACTGTCTGCATTCACAGATTGCCTTTGTTTGCAATAGTCTATTAGATTTAGTTCAGATTATTTGTCATAAAGCAATATTTTGGTGCCGGTTGAGTGTATATATAAACTAGTAATATTTGGCAGCCCTGTCATTAACTGTCAGGTCTGCTGCTTCTTCAGCACTTCTATTTTTCCACATTTTGTTACGTTGTGAAAAGGTCTTTGCTTCCTCCTGAATCTACACAAAGTAGCCCATAATCTTATGTGGAGTAGGAGGGGAAAATCAGTAAGTTTAATTCTGATTGCATAAGGCACGTTGTGCAGAAAGTGGGGACATTTGAGTATGGTGTAAACAAATTAAAATAAAATTTGTGAGGAAATAAGTGTTGAAAAACAGCACTGCCAGGGACTGCGTGTGGAGATGAATTGAGAAACTGTTGTGTACACACAAGAAATTGTGGTAGTTCCTGTGCAAATGTTACCGATAAAGTGAGTTCTTCTGTGTGAACAGTATGAAAGGGTAGATTTATAAGAAATTAAGTTGAATTCCTTTATTGACAGAAGTATCAGAATTATGATTGGGCCAGGTCTGAAAGTTGATTTGAACACCATTTTTGTGAAAATGCACAAGTGAAACAGTAATGATAGATTGGGCTGAGATTTCATCAGAAAATTGGATCATTTTTCGGTAGAATACGCCATAAGCATGGTCCATTGGTAACTTCTAAATTAGTTATGGTGCAACCAGCTACCAAACAAAGTTACATAATCAGTTGAATGAGATCCAACTGTGGGCAATTAAAGTGTCACATATTCTAAACATATAAATACTAGAAGGTTCCAGTCTTTGCTAGAGAACATACTTAACCCTGTGGCATAACGATGGTGAAGTTGTTATCGAAACAAGTCCAAGGCAATGTTCTGCAGAATAATTGGTCAGGATTTGGTTATAAAAAATTTTTTTTTTTTACATATCCCAACCTTTTTGCAGTGCACCATTAAATCCATTAATAAAAGTAGGCAAAATATGGTGGTAAAACCTCAAGTCTGGTAAAAAAAAAAAAAAAAGTCTTCCAAGTTCATTTAAGTTCAGGTTTTTAATACAGTGGTACCCCGTATAACGAACGCAGTCTGTTCCAGTGGCGCGTTCGTTGTGCGGGGAGTTTGTTGTGTGAAACACAATTTCCCATAGACTTTTATGGGAAATCGGGTAATCCATTCCAGGTCGCCACGAAACATCGAGAAAAGTGAAAGTGCTGATGATGCTTTGTCTTCATCTGAGACACATCTGGCTGGATTCAGCCATTATTTTTTTAAACGTCAAACTCGACTTTTCACATGCGACATGTGAAACGCGTCAGTTCTGAAGAAGAAGAAGTAATACTAGTGATTATCACACGTGAAACATACCACAACACAGCATAGCGTGACCCAGTGAAATTACTTCTCTGCATTTAACCCGTGAAGCAGGGGGCAGCTGGACAGCGCAGCGCCCGGGGAGCAGTACTTGGGGACAGTACCTTGCTCAGGGTACCTCAGTGTACCTTGCTGGTCCTGGGCCTTGAACCCACAACCTTCCAGTTGTGAAGGGCCAATGCCCTGACCGCTAGGCGTTCGCTATATGGAACATTCATTCTGCGGGGCGTTTGTTAAGCAGAGTACCACTGTATTAGTAAATATAGAAATGGTCTTGTACAAAACACTATCTACATTTATTTAATGCAATATTAGGCTAATATTTTGGTTCTGTTTGGCTTGTTAAAAGGTTTCTCCTCTGTATTTATCACTTTGACTACCCAGTTGCCTTCTGGGGCTACTCACTTACTGGATCAGCACATTACTGCATACTCAGTTTTACACATTCGCAGTCAATGCACACAAGTCTGCGCAGTCGGTCTGTACGGTCTGGGCCGACGACAAAATTTGCATTGCACGGACCATGTCAGCAGAAGTATACTTTAAGTATACCCTTTAAGCGAAGATCGGTGAATACATTCTGCGCAGAGTTTAATTTACTGTTCGCTCGTGGGTATCCTGGGTATTTGTGGTGATATGTTAACATATAAACTTCTCTCTCACTTTCTCTCTCTTTTTCTCTCTTCCCTTCATTAGTGTACTATGCCTCAGGCTGTAGCATTTCACGTTTTCCGGAGGGTGGGCTTGTTATTGCACAAACCCTAAAGGATCAAGGTAAAATCACCCACTCCGGTGGCTCACTCTTGCCACAGCCTCACTCTTGTTGCCATGGTTACCAATGATTTGCTGTCCTCCTCTTGTTCTTTGATTCTCAAGCACAATGCACAGACAAACGCAAGCCTAGTTTTCTGTTCTTTATATCCGTTTCTAGGACTAGAGGTGCTAAAACAAGAGACTGCGGTGGTGGATAGTGTTCCAGTGCTTGGATTATACCAGACACCCTCAGAAGGAGGCGGCCGCATTGCACTGTATGGAGACTCCAACTGCATAGATGACAGTCATAGGCAGAAAGGTAGCATTGAATTGTCTTTTAATATGGTCTTTGTAGTTCTCAAAATAAGCTCTGGGAGAATTATCTTGGGGCTTCACTGTTCTATTTTTTTTTTTTTTTTACGATTTGTTTGTATGGTACAAACTGTTGGCAGGGTAATTATATTATATCCTGAATATGGTCTTAATGTTATACTCTTGTTCTGTCTGGCTTGATGTTGGTGTGTTTCTGTAGACTGTTTCTGGCTTCTTGATGCCCTACTGCAGTACACGTCCTACAGTGTTATTCCGCCTAGCTTCCTTCACTCACAGAACAAAGTGCCAGCACCTATGGGCAATGACAGACCGCTGCCAGAGAGACTGGAGGGTAAGACTGGACGACATTGTAGATCAGAGATCAGCTTCATGTTCTTGTAGAATACACTGCATTAACCCTTTCGGTGCGGGAATCAACGAAAGTCAACATGTAGGGGTTTGGTGGTACGGCCATGCATACTACACGTCGACAAAATTAAATAGTTCAGTTGTACTCACTAGGCGGCGACACTCGGGGTAATGTTTAGTAATATCCTGTTCCTGTTGTGTGTCAGAGTACCATCTGGAGCACGTTGTTGACAAGCTATATTATATGCAGTAAAAATGCTGCAGAAAGGAAAGTTTAGCGAGGAGGAGGCTCTGAAATTAGTGCTGGATGAGATATCTGACCTGTCTGACGATGATTTTGACGATGCGGAGATGCGACGATGCGAGTGAAACCGAAACTGCAAGCACTTGGCCGTCTACAAGGGGGAAAACTCATCAATCTTCCACTCGTTCTGCCGCATCATGTAAAGATAACACCACCTCAACAGTTTCTACTGGGGCAAAGTCAAAGCGACGGCCCGAATTTACACACAAAATATTCAACACTTGGGGCAAAGTAAAAAAAAAAAAAAAGTTTTTTCAGCACCGAAAGGGTTAAACAAAACATTTGCTCTAAAGCTTTTATAAGCATAATCCTGTGTCACTTGAATTGGAACTGGTAAATGAACTGTTGCTGAAGGCAATTTATTAGTAGTAGTAGTAGTAGTACTATAGTAATAATAATGATACTAATAATAATAATAATAATAATGTCGTTTTCCTCCATTTTTTTTGCAGGTAATCACCTCTACCGCTACTCAAAAGTGCTAGAGGCCCACCTGGGTGACCCGAAGCCACGCCCTTTACCTGCCTGCCCTCACTTGTCTTGGGCCAAACCTCAGCCTCTTAATGAAACCGCTCCCAGGTCAGTGCCTATGCAACTACCCCTTTACAATCAGGGACAAGAATGGATTTAACTTTGGGTTTTTTTTCCCTGCAGTAACCTGTGGAAACACCAGAAGCTGCTGTCTGTGGACATGGACAAGGTGGTACTACCCAATGTAAGGTCATACCGACCCCAGGTCAGACCTCTGTCACCAGGGGAGAGCGAAACCTGGGACATTCCTGGAGGTGAGAGAGGCTAAAGACCAGGCCTTATTTGAGCAAAACATAAACGGCTATTCATTAAACAATATCAATAATATTTTCAGTCATTGATGACAAATTGAATATCAAGAAATAATAAGCATATGTGCCTGGATGTGTATTATCATCTTTATTAATAATTAATTACGTGACAAAAAAATCATTTAAAATCTCTCACTCAGCTGTCTATAATAACACGTGTCCATCAATTCCACCGTCATGTGAATACAATGCATATCATTTAATAGTCTCACATATTGCCTAAGTACTGTTAAATTGTTTTATCCGGTTAGCAAAGCTGATAAAAGCTAAAAAGTTTTTAAGAATATCTGTTTATCTCTTGGATTACCAGACAAAGACAAGAATGAAACATTGATTGTGAAACATGTATTGTGTTTTCAGGTATAATGCCGGGTCGCTATAATCAGGAAGTGGGTCAAACCATTCCTATGTTTGCTTTTCTGGGTGCCATGGTTGTGTTGTCCTTCTTTGTGGTGCAGCTGACTAAGTCCAGGAGCAAACCAAAGCGCAGGAAACCACGCATTAAAAGGCCCTCCTATCTCCAACAGCAGCAGCAGCAGCAGCTCCCTCACACAGGCAAAACCCCCACTGTGTGACATTGCCTTGCTCTGGAACCTTAACGCACCGAGACTTTGGGATGGTGGATTAAATTTGCTACAGACTAAATTGTCATGAGACACAGCGTGCTCATGAAACTGCCACCTTGACCTCCGTTTGTGGGGTTTTCTTTTGGACATTGATGTTCCTTTCTCAAAATGAACCTTTCATTCCAATGACCAAATTCAAGTTGTTGTTGTTGGTTTTTTAATTTATTAACAATGTTTGATTCAGCCCTTGATATGAATGTCAGAACGGTCAACCATGAAAAAAACGATTTAGTACCCGAAGTGTACTAAAAGTCTTCGATATTTTTTAAGATACCTTTTTCATACCTCTAGTCAAAAAATTGGGATTGAGTCGTTTTGTTCTTTGTGTCCTGTTTGTGTTTTTTATATTAGGAGCGTCTGATAATTTTGTAAATAGCAATCATGATTTTTTTCACCTTTGTTGGTGGGCTAGCATACAATATTGTCCTCTGTAATAAAGCATTAAACCTGCCTCTGCTTTCTTCTTGCATCTTGGGCAAGTCTAACCCTAAAGCAGGGTTAAAATAACACTTGATCACTAATTTGAATGTGATGGAAGATGTCGTATAAGATGTCAGCCTGTGGTACGTGAGTTCGTGTTACATGACGACGCCCTTTTGTGTTAAAGGATTACTGGTGGAAGTGGGCAACCTTGAGGGGTTTATGCATGTGTATAAGCAGATAAATAACATTTGTGTCATAGTTTTCCATGCTTATATGGATATATTAATTCAAGTAGGGGGCTAACGCCCCAAAACACAGAAATGGGTGTGGGAATGCAAAATTCATGCATCATCCTGTTCTCTGGATTTCACTGTTAGAGACTTGGGGCAGTCCAAATACTTTTAACATAAGGATTTTTAGAAAACTTATCATGAGGTTATAATAAAACATTCGTAAGATAATACTTCCTGATACTTCAGTCTGTTGGTGGATGATGTTAATTTCTAGCAGTTATTTCAAAAAAAAAAAACCGATGAATGATCTGTTAACAGATTAAGACCATCTTCTTCCTAGCGTTAGCCCCGCGCCGTGCAGGGTCCGTTGTCGGAACAGGCCATCCTGGCAGTGTGACCTCCAATGCAATCATGGAAATACCCCAACCGACATGTCAGTCTGTCTGACGTTGGCGCACACACACACATGGGCAATTTAGTGTAGCCGATCCGCCTAACGAGCATGTATTTGGACTGTGGGAGGAAACCGGAGTACCCGGAGGAAACCCACGCGAACATGCAAACTCCACACAGAAAGGCGCCCGTGCCGAACCCGGGGCTCGAACCCAGGACCTTCTTGCTGTAAGGCGACAGTGCTAAGCACTTAGCCACCATGCCGCCCCCAAGAGATTAAGACCGTATAAAGAAAAATAATGCTATATGGAGTGTAGGGGTGCTAATATTTTTTTTAAACCAGTGTTTAAAAACTGCACTACTTGAAAAATGTACTGAGTTAAAGTACACTACATGATAAATGTATGTGGACACCCCTCCTAATTGAGTTCATAAAATTAAGCACGTAGCAATGCAATGTTTATTAATGCCCACAGGTTCTGAATGTCCAACAATTTTACAGAGGTGTGCGGACCAGGTGTCTACATACTTCTGGCCATATAATATGTAACTATATAGTGTTTAAGCTTCCTGTGCAAAAATATTGGAAACCACAGGAGAGGCATATAACTCCTACCAAGTTATTAAAGTGCAAATTCTTTCCTTTAAGTTCTACTGGGTGTTGGGGGGCAGCAGGGTGTCAGCTGCCCCGGAGAAGGAGCTGATTTGTAGTGTGAAGTCATGTGTGTTTTCTCTGCTAAGCCATGTTTAAAAGGTAATGTGGCACTGTAGGCTCTGTGTAATCACTGAGTGGGAATTCCCAGGCTAGGTGTTTGGCACTCGGTCTGGGGGCAGGGTCCAGTGTTGAGGCTCAGTGTCCATTCTGATTGTTAAAAAATAAAACTGGCTGGTGATCCACATGTGGCTTGTTGGCAGTGGAAGCAAATACCAAGGCTGGGAAATTCAGGAAGTTCACTGAGGCACAGATAAATGGTCACAGGGTCAGTTCCCAGGTTCTTCGCATAATTAACCTCCACTGTAGGCCATCATCCTGAGGGGTCAGTGACATTTTCACAGGCTATTCTGCCCCATTAAAAGTGGATCAGGGCAAAAGTTTTAGAGGGAAAGCCTACCCCCATCATCTTTAATGAAATCAGTCCACTTCACAGCAGACTAGGCCGAAAATGTGGGTGATGGGAGCACTGACCTGTGATGAAGGTGTAATGAATTTGGAATGATTGCAGGGCAAAAAGAACGAGGCAGAAGACTTATAGCCAGTGACAATTTTTGTAATTTTGCCTCTGTACACCACCACAGTGGATTTAATCTGAAGCCATAAAGATATATGATTGAAATGTGAACGTTCATGAATTCATGGGGTTTAATAAAAATATTACATTAACCATTTAGGAATTACAGCGACTTTTTACACATGCTCAGAAATAATGGAATTATTTCTTCACAAAGTAAGGAGATTAAAGGTCTGGAGTTGATTCCGAGTGTTAAATTTGCATTGCGCAGCTGTTCATGGGAACTCTCCATATGCAGCCCAAAGGGGGGTTGATGCAAATGAAGGAGGCCATCATTTGGCTGAAAAAAGGAAGCAGAATCTTTAGGAGTGGAAAAATCAACAATTTGGAGTGTTCTTTAAAAAAAAAAAAAAAAAAAAAAAAAAAAAAGGAATGCACTGGTGAGCTTAGCCACGCAAAAAGGCCTGGAAGACCACAGGAGACAACTAAAGCTGATTCTTTTCTTGGTTTAGAAAAACATCTAGACATCTAGCAATGGCAAGAACACTCTCAAGGAGGAAGGAGTGTCATTGTTAAAGTCGACAATCAAGAAACACCTTCATGAAAGGTGTTAAAGACAATGTGTCAGAGATGAACGTAAATGAAGTTCTTCTCAAGACGAGAAACACTGGTAACACTCAAGAACGAAAGAAAGGCAGAGATAAGCATTTGCTAGAAAACCTGCCCTGTTCTGGAAAAAGGTTCTTTGGACCGGTGATGAAACCATGATTAACTCATACCAGAATGATGGGAAGAGAAGAGTAGGTAGAAGGGAAGCAAGGGCTCATGATCCAAAGCATACCTGTTAAATATGTAGGACATGGGCATTTGTGGCTGTCAGTGGACCTGATTCATGATGTGACTGGTACTGGAAGTAGCAGGATGAATTCTGAAGGTGTACACAGCTGTACTTTCGACTCAGATTCAGTCAAATGTCGCAAAACTGATAGGACAGAGCTTTACAATACAGATGGATAACCAAAAACATATTGTGAAAACAGTAATAAATGAAGTGTACAACCCAAGCAAGCACTTACTGAAGACCAAACCAAAGGCAGAAAGACCTATCAACAAGCAGCAACTGGAAGCAGCTGCAGTAAAGGCTTGGCAAAGCATCTCAAGGGATGAAACTCAGCATTTGGTGATGTATACTCAGCAAAAAAAGAAACGCCCCTTTTTCAGGACTGTGTATTTCAACAATAATGTTGTAAAAATCCAAAT
>JAQLOM010000036.1:12140379-12162122 GCA_030068315.1 Chrysichthys thysi | reverse complement strand
AGCCTGCTCCTGTTCCAGTCACAATCACAGACCCAGAGCCTGCTCCTGTTCCAGTCACAATCACAGACCCAGAGCCTCCTCCTGTTCCAGTCACAATCACAGACCCAGAGCCTGCTCCTGTTCCAGTCACAATCACAGACCCAGAGCGTGCTCCTGTTCCAGTTCCAGTATCAGAGCCAGACTCCATCAAGTTCTTCACAGTCTCAGTTCAGCCTCAGGGCCTGTCCCAGTCACAAGTCCTGGCACAACCTCTATTGCATAGACCATTCCAGTCATAGAAACCATTCCAGTCACAGTGAAAGTTCTCTTGTTTACATTGAAGAACCGGTTCTGGTCCTAGTCAGAAAGTTGGTTCCTGCTCACTTCAGGTTCTACATCTGCATTGAAACCTGATTCGGTTCCAGTTGCACAGGCAGTTCCAGGTCTTGTCACGGGTTCAGTTCCTGTCAAGGAACACATTCCAGTTCCAGACCCTCTCATAGAGCCCATTCCAGTTCCAGTCTCTGTCACTGCACCTGTTCAAGTGCCAGTCTCTGTCACTGTGCCCATTCCAGTCCCTGTTCCAGTCACAGCAGCTGTTCCAGTCCTTGTTCCTGTCATGGTGCCTGTTCCAGCTACAGAGCCTGTTCCAGCTTATGTTGGATCATGTGATCTAGCGCCTATGCCAATCCTGGTTTTTGTCCCTGTTCCTGTGCCAATTCTCATTCCTGTGCTGTTTTCCCTGCCTATCCTCATGGATATGCCACAGCTCATACTCTAGTCCACGTTTTCTTCTATGCTCACACCAATTTCTTCACCCGTGCCAGAGTCCATGCCTCTACGCGTATGCCTGAGTTCCTTCCTGAGCTTTTGATCAAGTTTATGCCAAGGCCTTCGCTGTGTGCCATGCTTGAGCCTATGGTTCAAGGTCTCCCACAGAGCAACATTATTGGGCGCTTATGGAGTAGCACATTGGGGGGGAGTTGGGGTTCTGTCAAGGATTCAGCCCTTGCTGCGCTTGCACGGCGTGCTCTCTCAGTCTTTTGCCATGAGCTGTGTGTTCCCAAGGATCCACCATGTTAGCGCTACAGAGGAGGCTTCTGGGTTTTGCTGGACTTCAGATTCCAGCTTGCCCCTGGCTTCACATATACGGAAGTGTATCACCAGTGTTGTGTGTTTGGACTATTTATGAACACTGTATATAGACTTTTCACTGTATATAGAGATTTCAAGGTTTCTTGTGTTTTTTCCCTGCCTCTGATTATCTGTTCATGCCTAGTTGGATCTTTGCCTGTTATTGGCTTTGAGCTTGCCTGTTGTTTCTGTTTGCACTTTTTTGGAGTATAATAAACCTGTTTGGATTTTACTGCTGACTCCTGCCTGCACGTGTCTGCACAAACTCCATACGTTTACGGTGGTTGAGAATATTAAGGTATATAACAAAGATACTTGTCATCATATAAAAATAATTTTTTCTTTGATAAGAGAATTTCAGTTATTTATTATTTAGTATTCATACTCTCTACTAGGGCTGGGAAATATATGGCCAAAAATGTTACTCCATGTTTTCTTATTGGTCAATATCAACAAATATCACGATAAGTGCAAATCATTAAATAGGTCAAATCTGATAAAGAATCTAAGAGAGCCTTCTGGGAGAAATTAAAACTCAATGCAATGGTATTTGGACAAACAAAGCACAATAAACAAAGCAGGTAAATATGACTTGGCATCCCAAGACTGGATTACAGACCCCAGTGCACTACCTACACTCACATACGCAGACACTGCAAACTCATTTTTAGATCTCATGAGATTTAGATCTCATTTTTGGACCGAGCATTAATTAAAAAAAGTTACATGTCTGCTAGAGTGATCTCATCCTCTACTGATGTACGAGTTTACATTTTGTTAAAAACATATACCTTTGTCCAGTTTTCTCCCTGAAGGATGGAATTCGTGATACATCAGCACTGACCTACCATGACAAGTTTTTCCCCCTCAACGTGGCGTGTAAATAAAATGACAATGTCAGTTACCCAATTTCAACACTGCATGACATCAGTTTAACACTCCATGTCACATGGGAATTCATTATATTGAACATTTTCACCATGAGAAAACCTTTATTGTGATTATTCTTCACTATTCTTCACTATTCTTTATAATGAGGAATAAAACAGTGGATATGGTGTTGAATTTATTTTCAATATAAATATTCATTTAAAATAGGGTTTACTTTGCTTAACACTCATGAAAAACAACTTAAGTTATTTATTAGTCATATTTATAAAAAAATTACAGCTAATTATAGCATGATCATAACTATACTGCAAAAAGTTACACATATTTACAGTAAAGTACTGTAATATCTTCAATCAATGTAAAATAACATGTAATCCAACACATTTGCTTGATGCAGGATACAAGTAAGCTGAAGGTTTTTCTCAAGACCGATCCATAGTAGTTCAGCACTGCTGGGATTTGATCATAGAACCTTCTCATCTGTAAACTCAATGCCTTAACCACTGAGCCAACACATCTACCCCAGCCAGCTCGCACTGATTTAACCATGTCTACCACTGACTCAACTCAACGAGTACATTGTATGCAGCCCAAGAAATGGCTGCAAAATCTACAGTAGATTTTTACAGACTAAATATAATGAGCTTTGCAATACTGAATTTCTTTACCACTTAACCAGTACTTATTATAGTGCCTTCTGAGATGACCTTCTGAGAACCTCATTTGTAAGAAACAGGCCAGAACTATACCCTTCAAAGGTTTAAAACCCTCAAGGGCCAACGATGTTTTTCTTCATTTTTGTTCAACTTCATTTGAAGTTGTCCTTCAAAAGAATCAATAAAGATCCTATATTACTGTTAAGAAATTTTCTAAAGCAAAATTGTCTTCAAATATAATAACAATGCAATTTCTATAAAGAGCAGTAAACAGTACTAAACTAGACAAAGTCAATATCTGCCATGACAACTCACTGATTTTTAAAGATGCTTCTCAGGTACATCTTGTGCAGTTTTCTATTGGCTGGTAAGTTTTTCCTAAGCATCGTGGAGAATCTGCCACAGTTATTCTGGACACATTGTCTCTCACACTTTTTTTTTGCAGGTAAACCCTGACAGCCAGCATTCTTTTTCTCATCAGAAATGTGGACTATTACATAATATGTTTCTTTTTTTTTTACTGACACACAAACATTTTTCTGTAGTATTTAATTCTAGTTGAAAAGTAAAATGTTTGGAAATATAATTTCTTTTACTGGCCCATAAATGCAGAAGTCATAAAACGAACATCTAGGACAAAATTCATAAATAAAACCTAAGGTGCCTAAGACTTTTGGAAAGCCCCACATGTAAACCCCACAACAGAATATTTCCCTATCAAAACAGTTGCCATTTTAGATCCTAAAAACCCTTTATTATCCACCTTTAAGGAACCTTAGAGGACCTGATTTAAAGAATAAAACCTGGATGTTCTTCAGATTCTTATTCATCTCCCTTGTAAACAGAGCTTTAGCTGGAAATAAATAATAAACTTTACACATATCTCTTGAATTAGTTCAAGAAAGAACGTTTGAAGACTTTTATATTTGTTCCCATGGTTGCCAAACCATTTTGCATAGGAAATAAAGTGCTACAATTATCAATCCAGGGAGCTATATAAAAGTATTAATATCATCAAGTCAAGCAAGCAGCCAGACACCTCCTACACTATGTTCTTGTGTGAAGGATGCCAGAGCTGATGGTGCCCGCAGAGCTGTTGGCAGTTTATTCAACAATAAGTGGTCTCCCCGAGGAATGATGATCGGACAGACAGCATATTGCACACAGTGAGAAGCTCAAAAAACAAATGTCTTTAACTTTCATCAGCACTGTCGCAATGCCAGGTATGTCCAATACACCGACATACAGCAGGACAGCTATTAAGTGTTGTGTGGTTAAGGTAGTGTAGTGAGATAGATCCCTAAAGAAAAGTTACCTGGTTAAACCATGATTGCACTACAATCTCTTGCTTTAGGGTCCTATTCGTTGAACACATGTCCAAGAAATGAAGTCCTCATCTAAGACATGCACACTTTATGTACATTTATAAAATGTGTAAAATAGAACATTCTAACTAATTACAAATATCGGCCGCTGTCATTATGGATTATATATGAAGAAGCAGTGCTTTCAAAACAACTAGGCAGGTAGTTGCCAGTGTAATGACATCAGATAGTCTTGAATATTCATAAGAGTTTTTGGAGAGATGATGAGAGCATAAAAGATTCTCTCAACAAGGTCAGTGGCACTTTGAAGCAGAGACAGCGAATGAATGGTTACGGTTATCTCTATCTGCAGGAGGTTATCACCCAAAAAGCGAATTTAGCCATCATTCAGGGGGGAATTCTCTGCTGCCTTTTCCCACAGAGCTTTGCGTCTGACGAACCATTTAGGTTAGACAGACTTGTTAGCTGGTCTTGTTTGTTTACTCCTGTATTAAACGGCTCTGCTTTGACAGAAGTGCTGTGAGGTGAAGGTTGGAATACACACCATATACCATTGTAGTCAATATTTTCTTTCAACCTGCACCCTCTCACCGAGCCACACACATGTTTATCTTATTAATTAAGATGGAATTAAAATTAAGGCTGTGAGGTGGTGTACTGGATTTGACAACAGGGGCAGGGGAGCAGGACAATGGGAAAATGAGAACATGCCAAAATCTCTTTGTTGGAGGCCAGAAGTGTGTTTTAATTAGCTGGGCTCCTGGGAGTGCTGAGCTGCAGGCACCCAAACTCATTTCAAATACTTTTTGAAAAGGTTCCCTACAGGCATTTGATCTTTTACTTTTTGGTATTCTTTTTGCGACTGCATAATCACTGCAAGAAAGAAGTTCTTTATTAGGAGTTTGTCACAGTTGCATGTTCTTCAAACATGTAACCAACTTCATTAAATCAAACTTCCATTGTATGCTTTTTATGCAGGAAGAAAGAAGTTTACAGAAACTGGGTTAAAATTTAAGATTACACTGTAAATTCTTCAATATGTAAATGGTGATTTGTGAATCACAACAAAACGAGTCATATAGGAAAATGATATTTATACTTTTGATTATTTTAATGACGCATTAACATGTGGAATGCCTACACAGTCAGTTTTGTAGTCAAGTTATGAATGCAACACCTCACACAGTCAGTCACACCCCAAAGTGCTACTGGGGCTACAGTGGTTAGATTAGGTGAAAGCAATAAAAGACTTAGAGTGAGAATGGAGACCAGTGTGTGTGAAAAGACCAGAAATATTAAGATCAAAGAGAATCTAGCACTTCATATGCACCTCTATACAGTGAAGAAAAAACCTTCCAGACGGTTTTCATTACATTCACCTAAATGCTGCGATAAAAGTGATACAGTTTTTTCAGACAATGTCTCTGGTATCCTATAACTCGCATTTGAGTGCATCTGTCTGATCCAGCACACTGCTCTGTGCTCTGAAGGGAGACAACATAATCATTCCTAAAGCTCATCTTCCCAGGCAATAGCTGGAAATTGCACATGCTGCCTATTCTGAGATCTGGCCTTACTAAGAGCACTCAATAATATAACTAATTTCAGAAAATACAAAGTACCATTGGCTGCTCTATACTTCTTAGGCACTTTATACACGCAACACAACTCAAGGCACAACAGGCTTTGTGATGAATAAGCTATGGGAGTTCAGACATTTGTAGATGTGTATGGATAAATTATAGAAGCTGTGACAGTACAGGCTTAAAAGACAAACTATAGGAACATATATTTATACATGGATGTGGCGTTTGCTCAGGTTCATTATTCTGTATTGAATAATTGTGCGTGTGTGTATATATATATATATATATATATATATATATATACATATATACACACACACACACACACACACACACACACACGGTACCGTGCAAAAGTCTTAAGCACCCTATTTTTTTTAGTACAAATTTTATTAAAGGTGTTTATTTTTCCGATGTCTGCATTACTGAGTCAGGACGAAAAACAAAGTTTGATGTCCAGACATTACTTTAAAAATAAAAAAAATTCTTTGCACAGTATATGAAAAGTTTTGTACATCAGTAAACAACGCAACAGCAGTGATGTCCAGACTTCCCTCCTCCCAGCCACCTCCTCCAGCTCTTCTGGGGGGAACACCAAGGTGTTTCCAAGCCAACTGGGAGACATAGTCTCTCCGGTGTCCTGGGTCTACTCTGGGGCCTCCTCCTGGTTGGACATGCCCAAAACACCACACAAGGAAGGCATTCAGGCGGCATCCTTATTAGATGTCCAAGCCACCTCAACTGGTTCCTCTCAACGTGGAGGGGCAGCGGCTCTACTTCAAGTCCCACCCCAATGGCTGAGCTTCTCACCCTATCTCTAAGAGAGAGCCCTGTCACCCTACGATGGAAACTCTTTTCCATCTTTCCACTCAGCCACTTGCTTCTTGTGATCTTTTGGTCACTACCCAGAGCTCATGACCATAGGTGAGGGTAGGAATGTAGAACGACCAGTAAATCGAGAGTGTTGCCTTTTAGCTCAGCTCTCTTTTTACCACAAAACACAAAAGGTACAAGGCCCTCTTTACAGCAGACACTGCCCTGGTCCACCTGTTGATCTCCTGCTCCATCTTCCCCTCGCTGGTGAACAAGACCCCAAGGTACACAAACTCTTCCACTTGGGGTAGAACCTCAACCTCTGACCTGAAGAGGGCATGCCACCCTTTTCTGTCTCAGAACCATGGCCTCTGATTTAGAGGTGCTGATTCTCATCCCAACCGCTTCATACTCAGCAGTGAACTGCTCAAGTGAGAGCTGAAGGTCCTGGCTCAATGAAGCCAGCAGAACAAAGCATGACACTTCCTCTGAGTCCTCAGACTTTAATGAGGCCATGTCAGTGGTATTGAGGTCTTCAGAGTATTCCTTCCACTGCTCAACAACGTCCACAGTTGAGTTCAGCAGCTCCCCACCTGCACCATACACAGTGTTAGTGAAGAGCTGTTTTTCCCTCCTGAGGCGGCATATGGTGGTCCAGAACCTTTTTGGACTCCTTCCACGTCCAAGTTTCCTCAGGAGCAGCCTGTGCAGTGGCCCGATTAGACTCATGGTATCTGTCAGCTGCCTTCAGAGTCCCACAGGCCAGGAAGACCTTATAAGCCTCCTTCTTCAGTTTGATGGCTTCTCTCACCACAGGTGTCCACCACTGGGCTCGAGTATTACCACCTCGACAAAAGTTGATCATCAAGCAGTGGCCTAAGGTGTCCTGGTGCCAAGTGAATTTATGGACACCCTTATGTTTGAACAGGGTGTTTGTGATGACCAGACTGTGACAAGCACAGAAGTCCAACAACAAATAAACATTTGGGTTCAGATTGTAGAGGCCATTTCGCTCAATCACCCCCCTCCAGGTCTCACTGTCACAGCCCACATAGGCGTTGAAGTCTCCCAGCAAGACTAAGGAGTCCCCAGGGGCACTGGCACTGTCCAGCACACCCTCCATGGACTCCAAAAAGGGTGGGTACTCTGAACCACTGATGGGTGCATATGCACAAACAATAGACAAGACCCTACCCGAAGGCGGAGGGAGGCTACCCTTTCATCTACTGGAGAGAACCCCAATGTGTTCGTACAAAGCTGCGGGACGACTTATATGCCCATACTTGCTCAGAACCTCTCTCCATGAGGAACTCCAGAGTGCAATAAGGTCCAGCCCCTCTTGAGAGGATTGGCTCCAGAGCCCAGGCTGTGTACTGAGGTGAGCCCAACTATACCTAGTCAGTACCACTCAGCCTCGCGCACCAGCTCAGGCTCCTTTCCCTCCAGAGAGGTGACGTTCAATTTCCTAAAAGCCAAAGTCAGCAGCTGAGGATCAGTCCAACTGAACCCATGCCTTTGGCTGCCATCCATTTCACACTGCACCCACTCCTATGGCCTCTCTCACAGGTTGTGAGCCCATGGGAGGGTAGACCCATGTATTCTCATGCCTCTCGCCCAGGCCTGGCTCTAGAGGGTGACCCCAGTAACCCACATCAGGGCAAGGGAAACTGGCTCCTTGATTTTTTTAGCCATTAGAGGCCATTTGAATCACCCTTAGTCTGGACCTTCACTTAGGACCTGTTTGCCTTGGGTGACCATACAAGGGGCTTAGGCCCCCGACAGCATAGCTCCTAAGATTATTAGGTCATACAAACTCCTCCACCACGGTAAGGTGACTCATTCAGGGTCTCCCTTTCAACAAATAACAATAATTACCTTAACCCTAATGAGGGAGACAGAAGTGCATTTAAAAAAAACTCAGTAATGACATCTCAGTAAAAGACTACACTTAAGGAATGTGAGGATGAGAGATGAAGTAGGGAAGATTAAGGAAAGATAGATGTCCCCATTACCCCATTATTCGAAAACTTCATGTTGCACTCCACAGAAACACTGCAAACCAGCCAAACATTGCAGAGTTCATCAACCTATTACTGAGGCTACCAAAAAGGGCAATGCAGCTTGTTTTATTCTAGGGCCAAACCATAGGTGTAACGGGAGGATTAGACGGCCATATTTCACAACCGTCCAGATCCCCGGAGTACTGATCCGGGTCTTCATTCCTGCCCGTTCACTCTGTATTCTCCTCACCTGCAGCTCATTACCTCACTCATTATTTAGTATGCCAGTCGTTCCCGACTCCTTGTCCAGTCACCATTATAATATGCGTTTCTAAATGGTTTCTCTGCTATTAGAGTACGGTATGTGTTTGGCCTACGGGTTCGCATGTGTTCCGCAGGATTCTTACAGCCGCGGAGCTGCTCCTGCGCTTTGACTCCAGCATCTACAGCTACATGTGCCACAGAGGATTATTCTCATGTTCAAGATGCAGTGTGGACTTAAGTAGTGCTGAGCGGACTGGGGTTACATGCACATGACGGATTTTACTTTAGGGATGTTTTGATGCACGTTTTCCTAAGCACTTGTACAATACACTGGTGTGAATAAACAACCTTTTTTGGAACATCCTGCATCTTCCCCGTATCTGTCATGACAGATGACCGGACCAACAACAGGGAGGCAAGCGTTACCGACCCCGGCCTAGAAGAGCTCCAGTTGTCACAGGCTGTGTTGCACTTTCAACAACAGTTGGATACTCTGTCAAACAACTTAGCCGGAATCGTTAGGAACGCCTCTAGGTCCTCTGTAAGCACACGCCCGGTCGCCTCCCAGCCTGATATGTCTTATGCTCCGCTTAGACACAGGCATGTCACAACCCCTGAGCGTTACAGAGGTGACCCTGATTCGTGTGGTAAGTTTATCCTGGCTTGCGAACTTTATTTCGCTGAGTTCCCGGAAATGACGGACCCACAAAGGATCTCCCTGATGATCCAGTGCTTAACAGGACCAGCCATGGATTGGGCAGCTGCAGTATGGCGAACAGGTGGTATAGTCAAGCGAGATTATGTCACCTTCGTCACACAGTTCCGCCTAGTCTTTGACCACCCTGACCAGGGCCAAATGAGTGGACGACGGCTTATACACCTCCATCAAGATCAGTCTTCAGTGGCCGACTACGCTATCACCTTCCGGGTCCTAGCGGCTGACAGCGGATGGAACCCAACAGCCCTGCGCGACATCTTCTTGAACGGACTATGACCCATCATCAGGAAAGAGATTGCGTGCAAGGACACAGGTCAGTTGCTGGATGAACTCATCTCTCTGGCTATCACTTTGGACATCCACCTGAGGGCAGAGGATTCCAGTCTATGCGCCCATGACATCCTCCACCATAGACGGAGCCCTGTGATCCGATGCACATTGGGTGGCAGGCATTTCCAGAGGACACCGATAGGAGGCGAGCACCAGGTGGAAAAGACTGTCCCGTAAGGACCGAGGGACAATATCACTCACTAAAAGCATCTACGACCACTGTAAGGCAGCATAACGTTGTTCCTTTTATCTCACATGACATGACTAAGTCACAGTACTGTCTTCAGTTTGTTTTAACAGTGTGTGATAAACCTGTTTTTATTTCCACCCTGTTAGATTCGGGAACGACTGGCAACATCATCACTCAAGCCCTGGTTAAGCAATTAAATATTCCTACAACGCAACTTAAGAAACCGATTTATGCACAAGCGTTGGATAGACATAAAATAGGAGGTAACTGGGTGACTAAAAACACTGAGAGGCTACACCTCACGGTAATGCCTACGCACACGGAAAGGATTAGCTTTCTTTTTTTTTTAAAAGATATTTTTTTGGCCTTTATTTTTGGATAGGACAGTAGAGATTTTGACAGGAAGTGAGTGGGAGAGAGAGAGAGAGACAGGGAGGGATCGGGAAATGACCACAGGTCAGAATCAAACCCGGGTCCCCAGATTTGTAGTATGGTGCCCTAGCCCACCGCGCCACGGCCGGGGCCAAGGATTAGCTTTCTTGTTGTAGATCACGCTCATCCCGCCTTAATTTTAGGACTACGTTGGTTAAGGAAACACAATCCCCACCTAGACTGGAAAAAACTTAAGGTAATAGCATGGTCTAAATATTGTTACCGTAATTGCCCCCAGTCTCACCAAAAGGTTAGCTTCCCCATGGAATATAGTGACTTCGCGGATGTATTCTCGCCAACTGCGGTGGCACAGCTCCCCCCTCATCGTCCCTGGGATTGCGCCATAGAGTTGCTCCCTGGAGCCACACCCCCTCGGGCGCGAGTTTATCCCCAGTCACGCA
The DNA here is from genome assembly GCA_030068315.1 of Chrysichthys thysi. Classification (NCBI taxonomy): domain Eukaryota; kingdom Metazoa; phylum Chordata; class Actinopteri; order Siluriformes; family Claroteidae; genus Chrysichthys; species Chrysichthys thysi. The sequence continues at coordinate 12,151,403 of JAQLOM010000036.1, read as the reverse complement.
AGGAGACAGCCGCCATGGAAGATTACATCCGCGAGGCATTGGAACAGGGGTTAATCAGTAAATCCACCTCGCCAGCGGATTTCTTTGTTATTGAAAAGAAGGGTGGAGGCCTAAGGCCCTGTATCGACTATCGAGGGCTGAACGAAGTTACGGTTAAATATCCTCACCCTCTCCCATTGGTACCCACGGCCATTGAGCTACTGCAAGGAGCCACCGTGTTTACTAAACTAGTTTTGAGGAGTGCCTACAATTTGGTCCGTATTAAAGAGGGTGATGAATGGAAAATCGCTTTCAGGACAACGTCCGGCCACTACCAGTATAACGTCAAGGCATATGGCCTGGCAAATGCTCCAAGCTTTCATGAATGACGTGTTTCGGGACATTCTTGGCAGATTCGTGCTCGTATATCTGGACGACATACTGGTTTACTCGCGAGACCACTCGTCAGACGTAGAACATGTTCGAGCAGTGTTGAAACGTCTCCGTGATCACCATTTGTATGTGAAGGACGAGAAGTGTGAGTTTCACCATTCAGAGATCTCCTATCTAGGCTACTGAATTAATAAGGGAGGGGTTGCCATGGAGAAGGATAAGGTGTCCGCCGTTACCACTTGGCCCCTTCCACGTATGGTAAGAGAACTACAGAGATTTTTGGGGTTTGCTAATTTTTACCGCCGCTTTATCAAGGGGTTTAGCTCAGTAATCGCTCCCCTCACTGACCTGTTAAAAGGTGCCCGTCGGGCTTTCGACCACCTTAAACGTCTCTTCACCTCCGCTCCCATTTTAAAAACTCTGGACCCCGAAAGGGAATTTACCGTGGAAGTGGATGCTTCAGAGGAAGGTTTAGGGGCAGTCTTATCCCAACGTCATGCAGAATCCGGCCGGGTACAGCCCTGTGCTTTTTATTCCCGAAAGCTCAACGCTGCCGAAAGAAATTATGACATAGCCAATCGGGAACTTCTTGCGGTCAAAGCCGCATTAACAGAGTGGCAGCATTGGCTAAAGGGAGACAAATACCCGTTTATTGTAATTACAGACCACAGGAATTTAGAATTCCTGGAACAAGCTAAACGACTTAACGCAAGACAGGCCAGATGGTCGTTATTCTTTTCCCGCTTCAATTTTACAGTCACGTACCGTCCGGGTTCCAAGAACATCCTGGCAGACGCCTTATCGCGCAGATATGCTGCTAACCCCCCGCCTAAGCAACCTGGGAAAATACTACCACGCGGAATTTTCGTATCGACTATCACTTGGGACATAGATCGGGAGATCCAAAGGGCTGTAGAGCACTCCCAGCCGTCGCCCTGCTGACTCAGTATTCGTACCTGAGCAGTTTAGAGAGAGGTTAGTGCAATTGGTACATACTAATCCTTCGGTGGGACATCCCAGACAGAGAACATTAGAACGTTTGCGGGCGAGGTATTGGTGGCCTAATGTGCATAACTCAGTGAAACGAGTTGTCTCCTCATGCGCCATTTGCGCTACTTCCAAAGATCCGCGCGCTTTTCCTGTAGGTAAGCTATTACCATTACCCGTTCCTTCTTGGCCTTGGTCTCATATAGCACTGGACTTCGTAACGGACCTGCCGGTCTCTAGAGGATGTACCGTAATACTGGTAGTGGTCGATCGGTTTTCCAAGTCGTGTCGTTTTCTCCCATTTTCTTCCCTACCTTCGGCTACACAGGTTACAGGTAGCCTTTTTGATCACGTATTCCGACACTACGGTATTCCAGAAGACGTGGTTTCCGACCGGGGTCCGCAGTTCATCTCCCGAGTTTGGAAAGCTTTCTTTCGAAAACTGGGTACTTCGGTCAGCCTGTCCTCGGGTTATCATCCACAGTCAAATGGGCAGGCTGAACGTTCTATTCAGGAACTAACCCATTACTTGCGCGCTTATTGCAGTAGTCATCAGACGGACTGGGTAGACTACCTGCCTTGGGCCGAATACACAAGAAACTCGTTGAAACATTCCACCACCAGGTTAACACCCTTCCAGTGCGTATTGGGGTATCAGCTCACATTTTGCCCGTGGGACCCGGAGGAGACTGGGTTGCTTAGCATTGATGCGTGGTTCCGCGAAGCTGAGCGAACATGGAATTGCGCCCACACCAATATTGAATGTTCCGTACGGCGTTTTGAACAACAAGCTAATCGCTACAGAGGGGAAACCTTGCAATATCGACCGGGTGACAGAGTATGGTTGTCTACTAGAGACATTCGCTCCGTGCTTCCTTCCCGCAAACTGGCTCCACGGTACATTGGTCCGTTCCGCATCCTTGTGCAGATCAACCCGGTGACTTACCACTTACAGCTCCCGCCACACATGCGAATTAACTCTGCTTTCCAAGTTTCTCTCCTTAAGCTGGCGATCCAAGGCCCCCTGGATGACGGTGGTGCGCATCCTTCTCTCCCGGGCGCTATCGTGGTGGATGGCTCTCCGGCTTTCCAGGTCAAGGCGCTGCTCGATTCTCGCAGAAGAGGTGGTCGACTGGAATATTTAGTCGATTGGGAGGGTTACGGTCCCGAAGAGCAGAGTTGGGTTCCCAGCTCTGACATGCTGAGCGAGGAGCTTAAAGCAGATTTTCATCGCGCCCACCCGGACTGTCCTGCGCCGCCGCGCCCGGCCTGGCCTCGGGTCTCAAGGGAGTTTCGCGCGAGGGTTCCTCGGACCGCTCGTCGGGCACCTGGGGGGGGGGGGGGGTGATGTAACGGGAGGATTGGACGGCCATATTTCACAACCGTCCAGCCGCGGAGCTGCTCCTGCGCTTTGACTCCAGCATCTACAGCTACATGTGTCACGTTCAAGATGCAGTGTGGACTTAAGTAGTGCTAAGCAGACTGGGGTCACATGCACATGACGGATTTTACTTTGGGGATGTTTTGATGCACGTTTTCCTAAGGACTTGTACAATACACTGGTGTGAATAAACGACCTTTTTTGGAACATCCTGCGTCTTCCCCGTATCTGTCATGACAATAGGGATGTAAATGGGCATGTAAAACTGTATCTGGACATTTTAGCCCTGAGTAAGTCACATACCTTCTATTTACACGTAAGTGAACAATTTAAAATACTGAAAAAAGTAAATGCATTCTATGGACCTTTAAGACAAGCATGTTAGTTTTCCATTTAACTTGCACATACAACTGAAACTAATTCAGTTACTTGGGATGTTTGTTGGGAAACTATGCAATACTACAGAGAAGTTTTGATATGTTAGGCACAGGACAGTTAAAAAACTTATTTATAGAGTTGACATTGTTTTAAAATTTTATGCTCTATATTTGCATAATAGATCATTTTAAACATAAGACAATGCTAATGTAACCTGGTGCCAATACAGATGTGTGTGTAGTTGTGAGATTTGGTCTTGGATCTTTTGAAGCCTACTTAATTACGTGATTATTATTATTGAGTGATGTCTATGATTCATATAGAAATTATACTGTTAGTGAAATTTTAAATGGAAAATAGCACAGGTCAGGTCTACATGAGACAAAGTTTTTTTGTTTTTTTTTTCTCCTAAGTGTCATATAAAGACATGAACATAGTCTGACATAGCTTAAGTGATAAATGTGTAGTCAAGAATAGTTATGTTTTAAATGTTTCTCCATATCGCCACACATGATAATACAAACTGGCTAGTACAGTTTTGTTGTTTTCTCTTTTTTTCATGTGTTAATTTTGGCCTTTTTACAAAAACTGTAACCCAGATCATCTATTTTTTCACCACAGACATATTGTTTTGTTTTTGTTTGCAGTTTCTGTTCAGTCAAATAGTAAATCTGTGGGAAACCATGCCCCAAATTCACAGAAGAGACGGTATTTTTAATCTGTGCATTTTCATTTTTTTTTTTTACAGTACTTTTCATTGCAATTATAGACCTTCTATGTGTATAGTTTTATGAAAAAAATAGATGTTTCCCTAAACGGTTATATTGACAAATGGAAAAACAAAGTCTTGGACCCTTGTACTTGCAAAGATTCATGGCTGCGTCTGTCAGAGCTTTGACTGGCTCCCAGAAGAGCTGTGCTTTAAAATGGCCGTCTATGGCACACACGCAGAGGCACTGCAGCTGAGGCCTCTAGTTAGAGTGGAATGGCTCGAATGACAGCACTGAAGAGGCTGAATAATACATAACCCTGTCCACAGCTGAGCAAAGAACTGCAGAGGGCAGCGCACTGAGTATTCATGCCTCACTGGCTAGTTTGTGTGCGTACATATGTGTGTTTAATAAACTACACACTACCTCACATAAGGTGTAACTATGCCTACTACCAAACAGCAGAGAGAAAGTACTTATTAGCTATTATTATAAACATGCTTATAGCAGGCAGATGCTTGTTTGGTTCCAATTTAAAAATTTGGGGCTGATTTTCAAGACACACATCAAGCCCAGTAAGTCACAGTACATAACTCAGTGTATCTCAAGTGTCATTTCAGTCTGAGACAGAGTAAAAATGGGATGTGTAAAAAGCTGCAGAGCTTAGAAGTTGTCAGTGAGTGAGTCAACAAGAAAGACTGTGAAGGATGAGAAGACTTCAAGAACAATATTACAGAAGTAGGGCAGACTTTGTTGACAATGGACGGTCACATGCCTCCTTCATGAGATGTTCAACATCTGCATCATTTTTTCAATTTTCACTTAAAAGAATGATTTAGCGCCAGCTAAAAAAAAAAAAAAAAAGCATGTAGTACAAGATTCGTTCTTCCCTTTAACTGCACTTTCCCTGACTAGATCCCTAAGCATCATAAAGAATGAATGAGGCTCAGCTGGAATAACGCATCACCACACATTAGGGCTTTCATCATACTGCGGTGTTTCATCCCAATGCCCAGTTCAGTCTTCACTCCCTGCAAGAGCAGGTTCCTCCAAGGGCTGTCCACTTGTGCTGCAAGTCTGCTAATAACAGCCTTTCCATATGCAAATGCAGAGCCTCATTTTAAAGAAGACATCTTCTACATGCATTAATGACGCATAAGAGATGGAAGAGGGGAGCCATGTTGTATTCACATTGAGAGCAAGGCTACTGTCAACCTGTTTACTTGTCACTGAAAGCCCATGTAAACACTCATTTGCTGCCAGGGAAAGCCTGTGAATGCAAAACACAGAGAAAGAAGAGGTCTTTGTGTGTGTGTGTGTGTATCAGAGAGAGAGAGAGAGACAGAGACAGAGACAGGGAAGGAAACAAACTTGCACTCAAGCACAAAAACAGGGATTAGCTATTCCAAAAGCTTAAACATGATAATTGGGTACTAGTTACAAATGAAACAAACACAGAGTTTATACTCTATTTTAAATGACTGAAACATTAATCAGGAACTAATGGACACATTCGATGGGGTGACACCACCTTGGAAAGAACAGAGTTTCAAAGAAGGAAGAATTACACGTCCATTACCACCCACTTCTCTATAATTATCTGTAGCCCTCTCCTCCGCAGGAGCTCCATTTAAGCGGGCACAATACTAAAGAGGGGCAACACTGTGAGTGTGATTCTGGATCACTGCCACAGGGCCACTGGTGTCACAATCCTGCTGAATCTTGTGCCACCGCTTAACAAACTAGCTCAGGGGGTAATGCCGGACCAAAAGTCCTCCTGTAATTATCCTAGCTAAATGGGTCCGTCGGTCCTTAAATGGGTTTGAATGCATGTGTGATGTTTGAGATGAAACTATTTCAACATGAAAAATGAACTTAGTCCCTAAATGACTTTTTGATTGTTTGTTATGCGCAGGATTTTTTGCAGTCTGTACAGTTTTTAATAGGAGCAGTGTTGCAGCATGCAAACCATCCATGTAGACTTTCCTTGCACGGTGCGTCAAAGAAGAAAAATTAGCATCAAATTCCCTACCTTCCAATCCTTATCAAGGGAACACTACGGCAATGAGTCAGATACTAATAACAAAGTTGGGATAAAAAAATCTTATAGAAGAACCAATAAATATTTAAACTTACTTATGTATTATCACACATTAAACGGACAGAAAAAAGAAGATGCAGCAGCAAAGGACAATTAATTTTTATGGAGACTTCACCACATGGCCATCAGGTTTATGAAACTCCCCTAAAGGATGATAAATAATTCTGTGTTAAAACAAAAAAACAAACAAAAAAAAAGTTTTGAACAAATTAAGTTAATGAGCAAGTACAGCTTGCAACAGCTACTCTGATATAAAGCAAATGTCTGGAACAGCCTGGCATCCATCACCTGCTGTCCTCCACAATGTCTCCTCCTCTCTCTTTCTCTTTCCCTCTCATTAAAACTTGCAGCAAGTTCCTCTCAGGAGAGGTTTAAAAATCACAATGTACTAGTGCCACACATCAAATAGCAACTATTTTCTTTGAAAGGTAACTTTTAATGGCAAACCGTCTCATATACACGGTTACGACAGACAGGGGTGTGAATATTTTTCACAGCCATGTTGTACCTACAAAGGAAGAACCAAAAATGTCCACAGCACCAAAACTTCCATATAATCACCAGAAAGAACATGCATTCTAAGCGGCTGGCTGTGTGTTCTGACAATGAAAAACAGACCGCTGTGAGCCAAGCAATCCACGAACTTTAGTTTATGCTAATCCCAAAATTACAATAATGAAAAGACATGAAATGTATTTACCCATGAATGCTTTACAGATTTTATAACTTGCCAGAGTGGGTCTCTCATAATGATGACCGCTCTAAAGGCCAAGGAATATGCATGAGAATAAAAGGGGCTATTTGCATAATAAGACTTATCTAAAATTAATTAGCTAGTACATCTACAATAATGGCTCCAATTTAATTAGCATAAAAAAAAAAAATCCCTCAGTCAAATTACTTGCAGGAACATGGCTGCTCATTTAGAAAAATAAAAATTACAAATCAAAAGATTAAAAAAAAACCAAAACCCAGAAATGACCAAAAAAAAAAAAAAAAAAGTGCAATGTGAAAGATTTTGACAAGGGCAGCAATAAGTTGAATCACTAACATAAGGATCAGGAGCAGAACCATGAAGATGTAATTTATTCCATTTAAATTAGATTTCCTTCCTCTCCAGCTGTCAATCCCCTCTTCTTACCTGTAGCAGAACTAATGCAGCAAATGGAAAGTGTGCAGATCTTCAAGTCAGATTCAAAACCTCTAGTATGGCAGTAGTAATAAAAAGAGATTCATGTATTGCTCTTTGTGGGGTGATCTGCAGGTCTGAAAGTGACTGCCCTTTACAGATAGGCATGTATCGCTAGTGTCACGATGCTTTCTAAGCTTTGACTTATTAACCTGTTTCGATCTCATTAAAAAGCTCTCAGGTAAATACAGAGCTGGCACGGACCAATTTAGTGCCCTAGGCAAGATTTTAGTGCTCCTTGCATCACAGCCAGTTCCACAACCAATCATTATATTCATAGACTCACACAGAAACGGTGTAGCTTATCTTTGAGATTGTACATGCAAACAAACAAACAAACAAACAAACAAACAAAAACCCAGGATTTGCAGAGGTGGGTTTAAAATATTTCAAAAATCTACCTGAAAAGACAAGAGGTGCATTTGTGACCATTAGGTGATTAATTACATTTATCATTATATATTTTATATACAGTATTATAATTACAGTATATTAAAATCCAGCTAATAATAGCACCAAAGGCACATTATAGCCTATAGCATATAGTATAGAGTAATTACACCTCGCATTCATGCACAAAACATGTATTTGTAACAATTAATTACAAAAGGAGATGGAAAAGGAAAATCATTTTAATGGACTAGTATGAACCGGGCTATCTCTGGCTAACTAAGATATTAATAAAAAATGTATGCCAGTTTCTTGAGGCAGACAGTGAATGATTTGTGCAGCACACATAAAATCATCCATCACATTATCTCTGTCTTACTCCTGTTTTTAGGTTACTAATGTTAATCTTATTATGTTTCATAACCAAGGTCACTCATTACTTCAGATTACTCATCCACCACAATCAGGAAATCTTACTAAGGCGGCAATGTGTGGATGAACCAAGGCGATTTAATAGGCTGCACAGTTCTGCTGTTGTGGGCTTTTTTGCAGTATTTTGAAACAATCGTATTAAAATAGCATTACTACCAAGAGTAGAGGTGAAAAACCTTCCCCTCATTTGGGGCACCCCTAGCACTCACCTATACCACCTAGATGACAGACTGACTCTGGGTAAACAGAGTCTCAGAATTGCCAAACATTTTGTTTCATCCCACCCGAGAAAAGCCTAGGTCTTCATCCGGGTGATCACCACATAGTATCAGTCTGTATTTTATACGGGAGGACGGGTGTCTTCCTTGTGCGAGAAGAAAATGCAATAGCAGAAGTACTGTACATACCTTGGTACATGAGACCTCCAAATCCTTTAGCATTCTATTAGTTGTTGCCTTGGGGTTAAGTGAAACCTTTTGGACCAAAGCTTGTTCATCCCTGGGAGTTCATTTACACCTCCTGTCTGAACAATGCAGCGTCTGCATGGCTCCAAGGTTTTTATATTTGCATCCAACTGTTTGAACAGATGCTCGTTTTACCTTCATGAAATTGATCTTATTAAAGAGGACGTAGGTTTGTGGATGGCCATAATTTTTTGTCTTGAGATCTTGGCTGATTTGCTTGGATTGTTGCATTGTCTCTAAGGGTAGGCTCACTCCCAATTTACTGGAATCTTCCAAGCTGTTTAAATAGTCAAATTAGTGTTTAACTTTTGACCCATTGGATATTCTGACAAAGTGCATTAAAGTGTTTCTGAAAAACTAAGTTCTTTTAAAATTACTGCCAACATGCAAATGCACTAATTGACTTGGCAAAAGAAACAATGTGAACAACTGAAATGAATTATCTTTAGCCTAGGTGTCAGAATATGGTACATTCCTCTCTGGCGTGGAACTCTGATCATGATGCACGTGCATAACAGCACTAAAACTCAAATGTACCCCCACTCCTGTATGGCCTTGCATGTTTTTCAAACATTCCATTTCAAAAATAGCCGGGCTATTAGCAAATACACTGGCAAACTTCCAAGTGTAAGCTGGTCTAAAAAATACTGGATATCGGATATGTGTTGGATTCTGGCAGGTCTTAGGTCATCTTTAGTCAACCATGGCAGCAGCATTGTTCATCCTCCTCCATTCCTTAAGTCTACTTGTAAAGTACAGGATATATGCAACTTATTTATCTGAGCAATCAGGTTCTCCATAGACAGGACAATCAAACTGATTCAGAAACATTCTGTATGACTAAATACACACTCACCATCCTTATCAGCTCTCCGGAATATCTGCAAAGAAACCAAAAAGGAACGCTGTTATTGCATGTGGAATCTACATTTATTGTTCTTGTATTCAAAAGAAACAAACATTCTAAACTGTTTGATGTCTATACATACTGTACATATATGTAAATATATATAATGATAACTATACAGGTCACAGACTGTGGGTCAGTGTAGTTATGCTGACTTTATAATAGAATTACTGCACTGCTCAGGCAGATATAAAATAGAGTTCAGATGGGTAAACAGTATAATTGTTATTTCTGAAAATGTAATTCCACGTTGGGTAATCAATTTGTGTGTCTGTGTGTGTTCATTACGGAGTATGGTCTGTATAAATGGTGCAGGCTTGCACACACAATGGACACAATATTCTATTTTTGGTTCCATTCTAATGAAAACAAAGATCCTCGACTGAGAAGCTATAAACAATTTATATAAGACAGTTATGGTACAGGAAGCCATAGGTTATGGTATGGGTAGCCATATGCGTTTGGATTTTCTTCTAAAATAAATCAGATGCAAAAGGCACTTTTCTCTGCTCTAATCAAAACAATGTGCTGCCTACCCATCCCATTATAGATGACTTACTGTCATTAAACACACTGAGAGGCAATGCAAACAGTTACAAAATGCATTTAGGTACAACAGCATCTGACATATAACTCTTGCCACTTCATCCTCTGGTGGGTACATTTTCCTCCACTACAAGAGGAAAGAGCACCCAGGCTCAGTATAATACAATATAATTTATTTTAAAAGGCAATTTAGTTACCATCTTACACAAAGGAAAAAGATCTTGCTGGTTGACACTAAACACTTTTTTAAACCATATTTAGTGCCAGTATCTAGTGAAGCACAAAAGTAGACAGATTAACCCAAATATGTCATTTATATCATGAGTGCTGAATGCCTTAGGTGCTGGATTGTGTCTTTTCTATCTATGTGAGATAATTAATAATGCTAGGAGGACTGTTCACACGGAGTTAGAGCTAAAAGAGGAGGCAGCACCTGTGCACAGCAGCTCTCCATTGTTCTGACTCCTCTGACAGGACTTGTGCAATGATAGCTGACCTGACACATTCAGATGACAAGCTAGAGATGAAAGTGCATGTTAAACAATAAAAGGAATTGGGTACCAGCATGTGGTGTCTGGACTAAACAAAAATTTCTTCAGTCTAACACTGTTTTGTCAGACAATGTAGGTGACCCAGTTTAGCTTCACTTAAGAAGAGCAATATCTCTGTGACAGCAAAAGGGGACAGTAACCCAAAAGTGAGAAGGCATATAGTGTCTTCCAGAATGATTGCTGTACGTGATGAAAATGCACAATATATATATTATATACATAAAAAGAATACCAAGCAAATAATGACCTTAAGCATTGCAGTTTTTACCCAGAAAACAATGGTTTCAGAATAATCCTCAAATTTAAAATTATTTTGTGATCCCAGCACTGGATCTATTCCTCTAATGTCTAAAAAGGTTGCCGACACTAATAGATGGATCCCAAGCCACTCTGCGGTGCAGAAAATCTTAAGTTCCTTCTTTCTTGGGTTTGTGCATGTGGACATTGTTCTGTAATTCAGACCACATGTTTTACAAAGACCGAGATAATAATTGCAAAAAAAATATTTATCTATATATCTATTTTTATTCGTTCTTTATTCGTCTTCTGCCGCTTAATCCTGTTCAGGGTCGTGGGGGGAAGCTGGCGCCAATCCCAGCTGACATCGGGTGAGAGG
>JAQLOM010000036.1:12007292-12019578 GCA_030068315.1 Chrysichthys thysi | reverse complement strand
AATTAGCCTAATCCCCTCTGTGCATGTCTTTGGACTGTGGGAGGAAACTGGAGTACCCGGAGGAAACCCACGTGAACACAGGGAGAACATGCAAACTCCACACAGAAAGGCACCCAGGTCGACCCCAGGGATCGAACCCAGGACCTTCTAGCTGCGAGATGACGCTGCTAACCATCTCACAACCATGGACACGCAGCCACAGTTTTGCCTGCTGATGATATACTTTGACAACTCTGCTGGAAGTAATCATAAATTGCCCAAACTTTACCAGAATAGTACTGAAACCTTGTCTTGGCATTCTGCCAGCAAATATCAGCGGGATGAAATATCTGGGAAGGGAGACAGTTGAACAAATTCAGGAATAAATGAAGTCATTCTGTCTAAGCAAATCTAACCTTGCTTTTCTTACAATTTAATACATTTTTTCAGCAGTCACATGTCACAGTAACATGGACACAAAGGCAGATTTAAGGATGCGCCATCTTTTAGTGAAATGGGACCTAATGCTAATGTTAGAGCTTTACTTTTGCGTTAGATACATGAGTTATAGTTGGTGGAACTTTCACTATATGAAGGATTTCACCTCAGAGCACTTCTTCTATCCAAACTGGATTGATTCTGGCCACAAGCCACGGCTTCCTGATTAAAAGCACTCACACTTGGCTGCCGATTTAATATTCTATAGGTCTGATGAAATCATTTAAATGGGTAAACCAAAGATTCTCTCCAGACCTGAAGACAGCAAATAATGATATATAGCAAATAGAGCAATGTGTTTGAGCAAAAGTACGTATTTTACGCAATTTGCAATTGCATAATAGCTTCTGAATGCATTTTTGGTAACCAGTAATCAGTAAGCCATGTAAGTGTAAGTAGCTATTGCAAGATATCAACTGAAAATATATTGGCAAACTGCTGCTCTCTGGTATTTTCTTCTAGCTCTGAGACCCGCAGTAAATTACCTATAAAAGGGAAGTGCTGTTTTATGTGCCACTTGATTGTTCTGTCAGGTCAGTTCATTTAAAAAGGAGTGACTGTCTAACTTTAATAACATATTTTGAAAAAGCTCTGGAAACTGCCTTTTAAGGGTGGGGTTATATCACTGCATATGAATTCATAAAACAATTTAGCTAGTGTTAGCTGTCTTGGTTTCTGCCATCACTTTGTTTTTGCTAGTTATATCGGTACAATGACTGATATATAACCTGAATTCCAAGACCCACGAACTCTTCAGCAGCTGGAAACCAACCTAGATCAGGCAAGAATGGGACCAATCTCCAACACCAAAACTCCAGAAACTCATAACCTCGATGCCCAGACGTCTTCAAACTGTTTTGAAAAGAAGAGGAGATGCTACACCATGGGAAACACGCCCCTGTCCCAACTATTTTGAGACCTGGAGCAAGTATCAACTTTGAAATGAGCTCATATTGTGGATAAAGGTTTGAACATTTGTTATGTTATCGATGACCTGTTGAAAGTCTTTTATTTTCATTTTGTTCAACATTAAAGAACGTCCCGACCTTTCTGGAATTTGGGCTGTACATCAAAATGACAACATCCCAATGGAGCCAATCCCAGCTGACCTCAGGCAAGAGGCGGGTACACCCTGGGCAGGTCACCAATCCTGGGCAGGCCCAACACACAGAGACACACAACCATTCACACTCACATTCACACCTACGGGTAATTTAGAGTCACCAATCAGCCTAATCCCCTCTGTGCATGTCTTTGGACTGTGGGAGGAAACCAGAGCACCCGGAGGAAACCCACATGGACACGGGGAGAACATGCAAACTCCACATAGAAAGGCACCCAGGTCAACCCCAGGACCTTCTTGCTCTGAGGTGACAGTGCTAACCACCACACCACCGTGTGAGCACATTTAAAATTTGATGCTTGCTACAGGTCCCAAAATAGTCGGGACAGTTCCCCATGGTGTACATCAAAATGAGCAACATACTAGAAATCTGCATAGAAATATCTGACGAGGGTTTGATACATCAGAACAAGACTTCCATATAGCACTCTCCTGAGCTTCAAGTGCATGTTGGAAACGTGCACATTCATGAGGCTCAACTGTCATAGCCAAACCCGTCAATCCCCTCATCAACCATGCCTGTTTATTTATCACTAAATAACTCCTATAACATGCTTCTTCTTTTTTAAGGGAAAATATTGCATTAGACATTAAAGGGCCCAGCTCACCCTTCCCACAATCCTCTGCACCAAGTAGTGAGCCATCTTCAACAATCCAGTCACATCCAAGCCCATAGATCTTAACTTATGAAGTGCAATTAAAGATATTTTGTCCAAGTATCTATATTTTAAATCCTTTTAACCGACCCACTGCGTTCTCACATAGTTCTTCCTTTTGTAATGGACCCAAACTGTCAGTCGAGCGCAGAGAGCATGGGTAGCAGCAGGCATGCCGGCGAGTGGCAGAGTTAGCTACAGAGACAGCAGAAGGCAAGCTAGCAAGCAGGACTCATGAATACACATGAAGAAACCATCGCTAACAGAGAATCCACGGAGGACTCGATTAATTTAATAATGCTTGTGACGTCACCTGGCTTCATTACTGACTTGAGACTCGTCCTTGCTCCTTGGACATGTGGCATGATAGTATGTTTACGCCATATAAAATTAGTGATAACAAATGGTGATAGTGATTTCAATAGATAACAAATTATAACTGTGATAATGACTTCCACTCTTGCGCAAAGGTTTTCCCCTAGATTGTGCAGGCTGGCTGGGGGAATTAGGGAGATCAAGCAAGGAGGCCTGGGGCAGCCTGAAGGTGTTCAGTGGGGATGAGGTCAGGGCTCTGTGCAGACAGTTTGAGGTTTCCATCCTTGACAAACCTTTCCATCCTTTTAAATGACCACACTTTGGACACAGAAGCGCCGTCACGCTGGAACTAATGCCAGCCCCTTAGTTCTAGTGAAGAGAAACTGTAATGTTTTCAAGCATGCAAAGATACGCTGTACAGTCGTGTGCTTCAAACTCTGTAGCAACAGTGTGGGGAAGGCTGATATATGGGTGTCACGTGTCCTTATAATTTTGGCCATATAGTGTAGCTAACATTATTTTTAGGTAAAATGTTTTTTTTTAATCAACAACCAATTATTTGACATTTAAGAAAAGGAAATATAGATGCATAATTTCATAAGCCGTAAAGCACACAAGGAGCTAAATTACCACCCTGTACAATGTAATTATGTGATTAGAGTTTAATTCTAGGTTTTTCCACAGTCACCATGTTGGGCCTGACTTATACAAAGCATAATAATCCTTTAGCTGAAATATATTCATTTACATTAATAATTAGAAAAGGTGACCTCTCATTTCTGTGAAAAGGTGCTGTTCAGTCATCTGCTGAAAAAAAACAAACCAGTCAAAGATTTATGAAACCATTTAAATATCACTCAACACTCAGCAGTGTAGCTATTGCCATGGACCAATCTTAAAACCTTTTTACTTTCCCACGATACAAAAATGAACAGATAGTTTAAAGCAGCATGAAACAGAGATGGAAAACAAAAAAGAACAAAGGACAAAATGTGAACGCCCATTACTAAATAACCAGAGGAATAAATATATAAAATATAAAAAGAAAAACATTTAAGTAATTACTGTAAGAAATGAATGAGTGTGTAAATAAATATCAAATTAAAATCCACTGAGAAATAATGACTGAATAAATCAAACCATAAAAGGTTTATTTAATTATTTACTGGATTTATTTGTTGAAGAAACGATAAAATTTTTATAGTCTATATATATTTTATATATAATCTATCTATCTATCTATATATATACACATACATACAGATAGATAGAGAGAGAGAGAGAGAGAGAGAGAGAGCACAAATTCTTTTGGCATTTGAAACGGAAATGCCGTATGACCACAGAACATATAAGTGTGTATGAGCGGAAACAGCGTCACTATCGCTTACGTAAGTAAACACCTATTTGGGAAGTAATTATTTAAGAAAACTTTGATCTAAATATCTAAAATTCTTTTGGGGTTTGAAACGGAAATGACGTACGACCGCTATTTGTTGAAAAATAAAATTGGTACTTAAACTTATTTTATTAATACTGCGTTTTATTTTTTTCCCTTGCACTCAGTGAGCGACACCACTGGGAAATCAGCTAGTTTTATATATATATATATATATATATATATATATAAAAATATAATATCACCATTAGTGACAAAAAATGTTAAGCACCCAGACAGGGTACAGGAAATGAAATAAAACTGCACATGTTGAAAGGTCCTGTGACTATAAAGCAACAGTTGCAATGTCAGATCAAATGGCTAACAGAGTTAGCAGCATGGGCACACTGCATGTCCCATGTCAGTAGGGTGTGGCACCCCCTCGGGCCTGGATACGAGCGACGATTTGGTGTAGAACAAAGTCAAAGGCATGAAAAGCTGGATGGTTTTGCATACTTTTATTTATAGTTCATGAGCAAAGTATTTACTACAGAACAAGGTTAATTCATGTAAAATCAAAATGCTTCTTTCTCCTTTTATGACAATACAAAAAGAGCAAACTGTACACCAAACCATAGAATGGGATTACACTGCCTTGTAGTATTGTATATACATGAAGAAGTCAGGGACAAAATAACGTCTGAAATTGCAGTATATAATTGATGAGTCATTACGTTCACACATACAACTCTGCATTCCACTGGTTCCTTGTTCTTACTGGATATTAGAAATTGTGATTAAATTGCCAAAATGGGTACGAATTGCCTACTGGTTGAAAAGGTACGTAGCAAAACTAAATAAAGTCACTTATATGTCACACCTCAGATGTAGAAGAAAAATCAATTAGCAATATTTAAACCCCTTCACAAAACTCGATGTTCTTTCTTATTAAGAAAATGACATCTTCCATTAAAGGAAAAGAGAAAAAAGTTCCACTTAGAAATACTTTTTTTTTTACACGACTCGTATAGAGTGACACTCACAGTATTGTTACAAAAATTAATATAACTATCACCATATTTAGCAGCTAAACAGAACAAATGTAATACTCAAAAATAGTAGGTAAGATTGTAAAATACTTTTAAAAGATCACACCAGACGAATGATAATGAAGTGACTAATGTACAAGGTTTAAAAAAAACAAAAAACAAACAAAACAAAACAAAACAAAACAAAAATCTCATCTGGAAAAAAAAAAAGAGTGCTAATTATAGGGGGGAAAAAAAGGAAAGATTGTCAATATGTAATACGAGCTGATAGTGACCACAGTATCCACAAGGTGAACCAGAGCCAGTACGCTAACACAACTAGCATTCCTGACTTCAGTTCATAACTTAAAATCAGGTTACATTCATCATCTCATTTTCTCAAGTGCACACAGGTGGCCAGGTGCCACAAGGTATCAGTTTCACATTATTGGTCTCTTGACCTATTACCATAAAAACCAATCGTGGTAGTTGTTCAAGTACAGAAAGAGAAGTAAACAAACCACCAAAAGGACCATAAGGCTGGATAAGTTGGATGACTGTATACGTGTCTAACAGCCCTGAAAATCCACAGTGGGAAATGAGTTTGGTCTGGTGTACCACTTTGTAGCTCAAGGTCCATGACTTTTCTGAACCATTTCACATTTCCTAGTGCAGCTTGTAAGGACAATGCAGCAGAGATGACCTGCCTTCATAAAAGCAGGCACGTGGCTCTTTGGGGTCAGGTACGTCTACCAAATCTGGCAGAGTCTAGATTTTAAATGTTAGAGACAACACTTTCTTATAAATGTTTTCTTTCCTCCTCCAAAAGCCGCCCCATGACTCTGCAATGGTAATTTTTTTTTTTTTTTTTTTACATGTAGGCATTTTGCTAGCTTGTTTTTGTTTTTTGCACAGATGCTTTCAGGATCAGGAAAATGTGTTGCACTTTTGGAGCTGAAAGACTTGAGATAGACTCTTCGAAATAGCATGGTACACTATTGAACACATTAGGCCATGCAAAGGCGAGCACTGTCAATTTTGGACCATACAGCATCTATAAATCATCACAGTAGCAAAGCAGATTCCTTCTACTGAATTCAGAAGCCCGGTCTGCAGTCTCGACTCCGTCCTTCCCTCTCTCTCTCTCTCTCTCTCTCTCTCTCTCTCTCTCGTTGTAACGACACAGCGTTTAAATTCCCAGTATCTTTTTGAGCTCGAAGTATGCGTCGAATCTGGCTAAGGCATAGTCCTGTCAGGATGAGGACGAGGAGAGAAAAAAAAGAACAAAAAAACAGAAGGAGGGAACAAAGGAGGCAGTTAGAGACAGGCAATGTGCCCGGTGATTATTCAGATTAGCGACCTTGTAAATACACACACACACACAGACACACACACATATACATACACACACACACAGACACACACACACACACACAGTGTAGTTCTACTGCATACCCTTAAAATATTGCTCATTGCTACTCTATCCGAGTAAATATTTGTGACATTACATTTTCTGTCATGCCACCCTGAACCGACAAATATTTGGACTTTGTTCAGGGTTGTCAGGCAGTATTACAGTGGCCATGTTTACACACTTACTATGTCCTATTGAAAAACATTTATCCCTTAATTGTTCAGTCCATATACACCTTATTACAAATCAAACTGTTTAAAACCCAAGGCATGTTTATTTGGCATAATTAAATACAGAAACTCACCAGGTAGCCAAACTCAATGGTGGAGAGTCTCGCTTGAATTATGGACCACAGGCCCCAGAAAAAGTGTGACGCCAGGGCGAACCTAAGACAAAAGAAAAAAAGATTTATTTCGCACACTGTGGCAGCCATGGCGCTGACAAGACCTAAGACCCTGATTTGAAGCCTGTTCCTGGAAATGAGCGTCAGGCTTGGACAAGGTCCAAATGGTTGCTCAATCTCTAGTCACCTCTGTACAGTAAGATGGAGGCCCAGACAGGGTCCATTTGTATTTTAACAGTCAATAAACTCATAAGGACAAAAACATGTGTTCAGCTAGAACCCATTTATTATAAATTAGTTACTAAAACAATTAAAAACCAAGTCAAGTTCTTTAAAGTGTAATAATCAAGTAACGGAGGCTTTGTAAGTCATATTTTATTCACTCCGTGACTTGGTATCCACGTGCAAAATGTGCAAGGTAATATACGTCAATCTAAAACAAGTAGATTCAGGAAATAGCTGCAAGCAAAGGAAATATGCTTACCTGTTTACCTCCACCAACATGTCCTCCTTGATTTTTAGCTGGGCTTCCTCACTCAGGTTTGCCAGTCCAGGGTCATATTCAGACAGGTAGCTTTTAAAGAAATGCATCTAAATGAAAAGGAATAGCAAAGTCCATTTACTGTAATTTCATTCTTTAGAGCTGGTCTGCTCACACTTCCATAAATCCATATTTTAATTCTACAATCAGCAAAGTTTTTAAGACTCAAGTCTATTTTTTGCTAGAAAATGAGATCTTGGAGCTTGCAGAGTATTTTTAAACTAGCCTGAATTTGGCAACCCTCTGTCACAGGGTGAGCACAGAGCAGCAAACGTCATGCCCCAGTAGACGTCTGTTTGGACCTGTTGTAGTTTATATGCTTGACCAATAGGTGCAGTAATAAATCTGGCACTAAATGGGGCAGTGAGTGTGTAATGTAATGAGTATTTCAATGGAAAAACTGAAGAAGAAAAAGAATGAGGAATTTATGAAGATTAACATTTGCTGAACAGCTGCAGCATATGATCTGAGCAACTATGGTCAATCTGCTATTGGCTACGTTTGAGGTAAGTTTACCCTCCCAGGTCTCGTACCTGCTGAGCTTTGGTTGGATAATTCTTGGTACTGGTTTTGAAAAACGGAGGTGTGTCACAGTTGTAGTCGTACATCCATTCACAGAAGAAGTTTCCTATGTCGAATCCTCTGTAAGACAAAATGTTGCTCATTTAAATGACAAATTATACACAGTGAACATCTATTATGATTTTTTTTCAGCTCTGGTGTATACAAGGGGCCAGATAAAGTGCTAATCTACTGGCAGGGCAGCCAAAGCTCAGCAGGTCTTTCACGCGAGCCTCACAGCTGCTGTGGCAACCACACAAAAGACCCATCTGACTCGTCTTAAGGCTGTGTTCAACCCTGCCTTTAATGCTGCACTGAAACTATTAAACTTCCCTTGTTAGATTTCATGACCCAGGAGACCAGGTTGGATGGAAAGCTGGGAAAATCAATCCAGCCTGCCAATGGTTGGCTTTTCTCAGGCTTTAATTCTGTCCAAATGTTCCCAATTCCCCATTTGCTGCAGTGGAGCCTTCTCTAGCTACAGAGCACTGCATTTCTGAACTTGGGTGTCCACGCATAGTGGTTAAAACCCAATCTATCTTGTGCCGTAGCACATGTGGGAATCTGAAACCTTGACAAAAATGTTTTGACTGGCCTGTTGGATGGCTGCCACAGGTTTCAAGGTCTCTTTGAAGAGAAGGTTTCTCTCCAGGCATTTTAAACATATGGGACTGGCCAGGGATAACACCGAGGGAAAGATGGAGAGAGGATTTTTTGTAGTCTTCGATCCAGACGCTAAACACATGACTTCCATATAGAGCTGGGTTTCAGAAGGGAGTTTTGAAAAAAAGAAAAAAAAAAAACCAAAAACACAAAACGACACTACTCCAGTGACCTGCATCTAATATTATGCCACGTGCGGTCAGGAAATGCTCTGTCTATTAGGCTATGCAAAGTCCAGAAAAATGCATCGGTGGAAAATAAACCATATTGTTATGCGATCCTGCATGATTTCTTTCTATATTACCAGCCAACCTAGTTTTCAAACTGATAGTATTCTTAACCTGGCTGTTACTGAATCAGTATCAGAACATATTTACTGATAATGAACACTTTATGTAGGTCGACCTGGATAAGGACGTCTGCCAAATGCCACAAAAGTATTGTAAAATGCACTCACAGAAGAAAGTTCATTGTTTGAATTCAAGCATGAGTTGAACAAACCTTTCACAAGCACACAGGGGACTGATTAAGCAAATCTACAAGGAGACACACGGACCTGTAGTTGTAGCTGCTGTACTCAAAGTCAATCAGCATAAGCTTCTGCTTTTCCATGGTCCCTCGGCCACTTAGAAGAAGGATGTTTCCTGCGAACAGCAATTAAATGCTTAAAAAAACCAAACAAACCTAAAACACACTCTGTACATATAGTATTGTCTGTAGTATTTTTACCTTCTTGTAAATCATTGTGGCAGAAAACAACAGGAGACTGGGTGGATTCCAGCAGACACCTACAAACACAAATAATTATCTACCTTCCCATGTTTAACAGAGCAGCACTGGATTCAATGCAAATCCAATAGCATTCCCAATCAATGGTGGTTACCCTTAAATAAGAATTTCAGTCCTTCCTTTACCTGAGGTTCTCCATCTCTTGAGGCAGGTTGTAGCTCATAAGACGCTTGAATTTATGGAGGTGGATCTCTCTGGTGAAGGTCAGCCTTTGCACTTGACTCATGTATCTGCAAAGTGGGGAGAGCCAGTTAATGACCCGAGACAGGAGATTTCGGATTTCTGAAAAGTCAGGCCATAAACATTCAACCAGTTACAGAGGTTTTCAAGTACTTGAGGATTCCCACCTGTTCCCACTTTGTGTTCTGTTTCAGCCCGCAGACACCTACAAAGACATTTGAGCCAAATAATCCATGTTCTATAAATCTCCATAAACTCTTACAGGTGGGGCTTGGCGTTAATATGATTTATAAAAAAAACAACAAAAAAAAAAAACACTGGGGCTGATTAGAGTTACTGTTTAGGGTAGACTGCTTAAAAATTTGGATCCTCTGAGTGGAAGATTTTGGCACGCATTTACACGAGCCTTTTTCAATTTACTTTAAAAAGTGCCCTTTATGCAGACTATATAAAGCAACCCATCACACAGGCCAGACCTCAAAACTTTTTTGTTTTATAACCCTGACTGAGTCATGCAGCTTTTTAGCCTTGAGAGCAGCAATTTTCCTCAGTCAGGTTGAGTAATCCCACATCAGAGTAAAATGCAGATAACCCTTACTGACACTGTTGCAATGTTTGGCTTTCAGCATTACAGGTTTAATTCATAAAAGGCTTACCTCACTGATGACAGAGAAGTAACAAACAAGGGTAATGGTTAATCTATTACTGACCTACTGCAAGCTCCCATTGGAGACACTGCAAAATAACACATCGCAATATGATAAACTGTTGAAAGGAATGAAAACACAGCTGCAGTGACACTCACTTTTCCATGGTGCCAAACAGCCATTTGGGCTCTTTGTTAAAAGGCATCCTCATCTTGTGGAACTTTGCGATTTTCTCCGCAATCTCAACAGATAAACTGGGAATTCCCAGTTCCTCTGTGGCGAGTTTTCGGCTCTGTGGAGACACAAGTATGATTAAGAACTGGCTGGAAATGGCATCCAGGTAATATCTAGTCTATATTGCGTCTATTGAAACCAACAAACCCCTTTAAAACTAATGAATTTCGCCGCTACGTGTAGCATGCTTACAGGGTTTTGAGGCAGTCTGCCAAATTTCATCGCCCTGTGTTGTTCGTACGGCGTGCTATGTCGGTTTTTCTTGGTGCTTATTAAACGTGCTCTGCGATTTATGTGACGGGTGGTCGTAAAGGACAGCGACACGCCCCGGCCCATACCGCCCTACGTGTCCAGCAGTTTTTGTCGGAAAAAAAAAAAAGATGACTGCTATTGTTTTAATAATTTTTTTCTTACTGATATTTTAGCCTTCTTTAAAAGTACTTTCCATGTGAACGAATGCACTTGTCCCAATGGTTTTCCCACTGCTGGAAACAACTGCTCGCTGTACTTTATGATCACCCATCACAAGAATCGCAGTGCACATTCAACAAGCGCCAAAAAACCCAACACGGCATGCCGTATAAACAACACAGAGCAGTGAGTCTGACTGCCACACAACACTGCAAGCATGCTACACCTAGCAGCAAGACTCCCACCTCCGTCTAGACTGCGCGCCAGGGAAATATTCCAGTTACTTTTGGGTACCCCCTTGTCCAAGCACACAAACACCCCAACGCTCCAAGTTCAATAAAATTACATTCTGTGACTCACCGGAACGTACTGCTCCAGTCTCCCCTGGGGAAAGATGCCATAGAGCTTAGGCCCAAGCTGCCTCTCGGCCAGGATGGCAAACATCACACTTTCCAGGACCATGGCTTCGGCTCCCTGCAGAAATTCAAACATAGATATTATTTCACATTTGCATGCACAATTCGTCTTCGACATCAAAGATAATGTTCACGACATTGGATGATGCACGACAGCACTGTGTTTATAAGCTGAAGTTAATGAAGGTCATCTACGGCAATAAAGGTTAGTAGGAATCAACTCACTGATCCATTTAAACAGGGGCCAAGATGAATATGCAGACATAAACAAGATGTTTAAGTTTGTGCTCAATAAATCCAATAATTAAAGCTTGTTAAGATGTTAGAATGGGGGGAAAAAACCAACAACAACAAAGAATTCAAACTCCTGGATGCTCGATTGATGCTCCTAATTTAACTATAATGACTAGGGTGAAATTAAAATATCTTTCCTCAGTGATTTCAATGATTAAAATTGTAGCTTTTTTCCTTCTTCTTGCAATCAGACATGAATTTGAAACGCGAGATGAGTGCAGGGAAAAAGTAACACATCTAAGAGACAAGGCAGATGATTGTGAGGAGAGAAGCTCACTTGCCAAATCACTCCGGTCTTTAATTATGTCCACGTAACTAAGGATGACAGCAGAGGTTTTTTAACAAGTGAGCCTGAAGTACACTGAAGTACTTGATGGTATGTGGCTAGAAAAAAAAATGCACTGTATGACTCCCCTGTTTCTGCACTGTGATAGTTACTGCTGCTGAAGGAAACATCAAACAAACCATTCAAGCAACACTCCGTTTATGCAACAAGCAACAGCCTGTGTTATCCAACATGTTTTTCTTGTTAATGCAGGCAGGGCCATGTCTAGCCCATTAGCTGTTCTGGGCAACATTAAGTGCAGCAGATGCCAAATGCCTTTAAAACATTACACCCGGACCCACGTATTCTAGTTGTAACATGTTCATTGTCATATGTTATACAACATTTAGTGATGTATAGAAGATATATGAAGTGCACCACTAGAGAGGCACCCCCCCCCCAAACTGTCGCCCTAGGCCAGGGGTCGGCAACCCGCGGCTCTGGAGCCTCATGCGGCTCTTTCATCCTTATGCTGCGGCCCTGTGGCTTTGGAA